>OZ007593.1:200262998-200862998 GCA_963931845.1 Maratus michaelseni | reverse complement strand
GCGTTATTTAGTCTTTAAATGGCGCACGTGGCACGCGAGTTCGACACACTAGAATCCAACGGCAGCCATTACAATTCTTACTTGTACAATCTTCCTGTCCTGTCCCTTGTGACGGCGAAGTGAAAATGAGGGAAAACGCATAAAAGCGCATGTGCAAACGCCAGATACCCTCTAGGGCGTCAATACTTAGTATGTGTTTCAAAAATGTTGCATAAAGTGTTTAGAATCTGAATGTGCTCTTAAAATAAGACAACAACACAATCTAAACACATTTTCTTCTCTAGTAATTTTTAACAACACTTTTTGCACAGTCTTTTTCCTAGCACAACACATTCGCAACACATTCATAACATAATCCATACGATATTAGTTAGAAGTGTTTATTATTATATTCAGGTAGCGTTGCAAAAGTGTTTTACGAATTTGCAGTGTAGGAAACTACGGTAGTAATTCATTTACTCAGTCTAAAATTCTAACAGCTTCACTCTAATCTGAATAAAGCTATTGCTCGTATCTCCAGCACTAACACAGTTTAATTACAGTTCCAAACAGTTTCTTTGTTTGCTCAAAATTAAAAGACACCACGTACATAAGTGTACAGCAATTCTGGTCCGTTTGAGAGAATGTAGAATCAGTTAGATTCCGAAAAAGATAACGCCTACATGGTAAACCACGAACGAAATTATGCAACAACCTCTTCTGATTTCCAAACATTACGAAAAGCGTTTGTTATCTTTAGAAACTATTTTTTCTTTCTTAATAACGAAATTGCCACTGGTTTTCTGAAACGTTTCCTCGTCGTTTTTATAGTGTATTAATCAGTTTTTTCAACACGAAATATACTAACAATCGGACACTAACAATTCTCAAGTAAATATTTTCATGTTCAACAAATGTGTTTTATAGACAAACAGGATAAATTCCCAGCCTTAACATTACCATTAAAATTTAAATTATTCTGTTGCTCTTGCATGTATAATTTCTGTTACTCTACTGAAAATTTTTAATTGATAATTAATAGCGCTTTAAAAACTACTCAGAAACGTTTTTGAAAATCTGTAGCAGCAAAATAAACTTTATTCATATAAATGATTCTTTAAAACTCGAAAACACACTGGTTTCTGTATACAATGACATTTTTGTAGAATTTTCCTTGTTGTTTGAATATACAGAAATGCTCGTACCATATATGCTGTCAACCACATATTGAGTACCATATATTCAGTACCGTATATTCAGTACACATATACTGATATCCATACACTGTTAAAAATCTGCAGAAAACTTTCCGGTAATTGTACTGTTTTTAAAGTAAATGGTTACATAACTGTAATTTTCGAAACACCAGTTGAGGCTCACTGTAGAGACACGAAAAGATTTTGCTTCCGAAACGAGAGTTTAGGCTCACTGTGCAGACACGGAAAGTTTTTGCTGCCGAAAAGACAGTTGAGACTTACTGTAGAAACATGGAAAGTGTTTGCTGCCGAAAAGAAAGTTGAGACTTACTGTAGAAACATGGAAAGTTTTTGCTGCCGAAAAGACAGTTGAGACTTACTGTAGAAACATGGAAAGTGTTTGCTGCCGAAACGACAGTTGAGACTTACTGTAGAAACATGGAAAGTGTTTGCTGCCGAAACACCAGTTGAGGCTCACTGTGGAGACACGAAAAGTTCTTACTGCCGAAACTCCATTTCAGTCTCACTGTGGAGACACGAAAAGTTTTAGCTGCCGAAACGCCAGTTGAAGCTCACTGTGGAGACACCAAGTTTTTTTGCTGCCGAAACGCAAGTTCAGGCTGACTTTGCTGGCAAGAAAAGTTTTTGCTGCTGAAACGTCAGTTGAGGCTTTCTGTGGAAACACGGAAAGTGTTTGCAGCCCAAATGCTACTTGAGGCTGACTATGGAGACTACTATGGAGACGCAACACCGTGTGTCTGTCGATTCCCCGATAACTGCAACAAGAAGCATCTGATGGTATTTGTTAGATATGTTGATGAGGTACCCGGGTTTCATTGTATATTTCTTGGTTAAATTGGCTTATTCATTCAGAAAATATAGAATATTTTCATTTATGTCATAATGTTTTCTATAGAAATTCAGACAATTTTCATTCATTCAAAAAAATAGCGCATTTGAGAAACTAATTTAAATGTTAAATTATAGATGCTACTCTAATTCCCAATGGAGACTTCAGTTATTCCAATTTATTTGAAATTTTGTTAACACATTTGTCACATTTTTTATCGTTTGGTGGAAAATATAAAGCACTTTATTTTAACTCATTACATATTTGACACGTTTTATAATTCACTTTCTCGTTTTCTCTGTTATCAGTTCCCTAACAACTGAATTTCAGAGTAAAAGAAATATATATATACGTATATAATAATCCCGATTGCGAAACATTAAACAGAAAATCTCGATAAGAGAAATAAAAAATTAGATTATTTTTTAAATTTGTGTCTGTAACTTAGGTTGGCATCAAATATGAACGATGTTAGTAAAATTACAATTTAAATTGAATGTACACGCTATTAAAAGGCTATCACAAAAACCACTTTATAGCCCAAATCACATTTTCTAAAATAGGTCAATTATCAGTGGACACTATTATGGATGATTACCCGATAGGTCTAAAAGTCTCCAGAAATGCATACTTTTGATGATTGTAATATGCTATTGCTATCGAGTATATTAGCATGTATTTAGATAATGTCTTACATCTAAATATTATAGAATCACCACCAAAGCTGTTTTTCCAAAAAAAAAAAGTAAATACAATTTGCATTTCAACAATTGCCTTTCATACGTGTGATTTTATTCGACTACTCCATCTGATGAAGATATTTCGTTGTTCGCAAGTAACATAGAATTCCTGTCGAAATTGATATTTATCTTAATAAAATATCTGTGTAAATGAAACCCAAAATATACTACAATAATGATAAAGAAAAATGATTAGAAAATTGTGAATGTAAAATCAATGGGAGTACAAGGGGTTCAAGGGGCAGAGCTCCCTTGAAGAAATATAATTTTTAAAACAATTACAAAGGTAAGCAGCTTATCAGAATATCATTGCATAACTACGCTATCTACGAGAAATTTTTTAAACTAACTAAAAAATGTATTATAAATAACTTTAAGAAGTTAAATTTCGGATTGTATGAAGTCAAATAATGAATGAGCTTAAAAAGCAATGATTTGCAGATCTGGCGTTGAGGCCACTGATGTGCAGATTTACGAGTTTAACTTTATTTTGACCATAATATAGTTAGATATGCTTCATAATATGGTCAAGTAACCGTTATCTTAAAAAAAGGTCAAACAACTGGACAGCTTGCTGCACATTTTTAACACTGTTGATTCCATTACAACAAATATACAAGGGTATGCTATTATGATAAAATTTTAATTTACATTTTTTGAAATTTGATGTTTATTTGTTGTTTCTAGCAAAACACATATTTAAATTTTATTTATTTTAAATAAGTTGCAAAGCTTATATTTATTTCTTGAATTAGATCATATGTGATTATATCACGATTCATCCACACGAATTAAAATATATTTTTGAAATATTTCTTTATAAAATTATGGGTGTTTCGAAATAAAATTTTTCGAAACGTTCATTTATGCCTGTTTGTGTATTATCGTCTGCAGCGAGCTAAGCTGCATGTTCTTTGATTCCATGTGCTCCGAGTTTATGTAAGTTTCTATTTCTTACTTTACGCGTTTGGCAACACTCAGTGTTCTGTGTTGCTTATTGTTGTTTTTAGAAAGTGAAAAAGAATGTTGTGGAATAAGCCGTGTGATGGCTCGCTTTATTTATGTGTGAATAAAACCGCATGTATACAGTCCATTATTGCATTTGTGTTTTAGTTAAGAACCAGCAGTGTGTATGTGTATAGTTTAAAACGCAATAACATTCTTGGTCCGTCGAGCCGGAGTGCTAGTGAAAAAAAAAAGTGTAGAATGGAACTTTTTTTTGAATTGCTGTGTGATGTTTTTTTGTGGCGAAATATTACCTCAGCTTGTGAGGAAAGTTAACTTTGAACATTATATTTCGTGTGTAAAAATAATTTGCTATTTAAAACTGTAGAATTGTGATGAGAATAATAGTTTAGATTTAAACTAAATTTCGTATTAACGTATTTTAGAACTAGTTTTGTGTTTGATTTAAGTAAAAATGAGTGAATTAACAACTTTTAAAACGAAAAGAACTGCTCTACGAAGAAGTGTAACGAATTATATTAAGAAAATAGAAAGTATAATCGCAGATGGTGAGATTAATTTAACAGAATTAGAAGAAAATATTGAACTGTTAAAAAAGAAAGAAACGGAACTAAAAAAACTTGATAGGGAAATTGAAATTTTAATTACAGATTCTAAACAATTAGAGAGCGAGATAGATACCGCACAGGAAATTTCAGATAAAATTGATTTGTGGAAATTTAAAGGTGAAAAAGTATTGAAAATCGAAAATGCGAAGTTAAATAAGAGTGAAAATAAATCTGATAGTGTAATTCCCGAAAACATTTTTGAGAATATTAAATTACCTAGGTTATCATTACCTACTTTTGGAGGCAATATCACTGAATAGTAAGCATTTAAAGATCTTTTCAATGCATGCGTAAACAGTAATACGACTATATCTAATGCTCAAAAATTGCAGTATTTAAAGGCTTCATTGAAAGGTGAAGCGTATCGCGTCATTCAGTCTATTCAAATTTCGGATTCTAATTTTGAAATTGCATGGAATCTATTAGACGAAAGATATTCAAATAAGAGAGAACGAATTTTTGCATATATTAAACGATTTCTATGTTTACCAGCAATTCAAACAAAATCAGCTGTTGCTATTTTAAATCTAGTTGATAACATTAATGATGTTATTTGCTCGTTAGAAGTATTGAACGAAACCATTGACAAATTTGGGGATACATTAATGACTTATTTAATTTTGCAAAAATTGGATCCTTCTACAAAATTGTGGTGGGAACGTCAGCTTAAAAGCAATGAAATTCCGAAACTTAGGAACTTAATTGAATTTCTTAAGAATTATGCAAGAACTCTTCAAAATAGCAAGTTAGTGGTAAATAAGGTACCTAAATCTGTATTTCCAAATAAGAGTAATGCTTTTGTAGCTACTTTGAGTTGTGGTTACTGTAAAGAAGAACATAGTTTAGCTAAATGCTCAAAATTTCTTAATTTGCCTGTTCAACAACGAATAGATTTCGTAAAACATAATCATTATTGCTTCAATTGTCTATCTAATATGCATTTTCTCAATAAATGTAAGAGTCTAAATACGTGCCATCATTGCTTTAAGAAACATCATAGTATTTTGCACATGGTAAACAATTCAAGGAATAAGACTCAGACCAATAGTATGTCTCCACACGCACAAGAATTTATCCCTAAAAAAGTTGAGTCAGCGAGTGATAATGTTTCGTCTACAGTCTGTGCCTCTCATTATGAATCAAACGCAAATAGCAATCAAAAGAGTCATATTTTGTTGTGTACCGCATTAATAAAATTTCAAAATTCTAAACAAGAATTTGTAAAATGCAGATGTTTATGTGATACAGGCTCTCAGAAGTCATTTATTTCTAGAGAATGTGTAAACAAATTAGGATTAAAGGTAAAAGATAGTTCTATTTCTGTGTCATGTTTGGGAACATTTAATACTGTGAGTAATGGGGAAGTCGATTTATTATTCACTTCTCACTTCAAAACTGATCTTAGAGTATCAACATCAGCATTCGTAATGGATAAAGTGACAGATAATATTCCCTATGTGTCTTTACCTTCAGTCATTTGCGATAATTTCAGTGATTTAATGTTAGCTGATCCATTGTTTTACAAATCACAAAAAATTGACATTTTATTTGGTGTAAATGTATTTATGCATTTAATGACTGGTGAAATTGTCAAACGTGAACCTAACCTTCCATTTGCCTTAAATTCGAGACTTGGGTGGATAATTTCGGGTACTACAAATTTTGAAACGTTGGCAACTGCTCCAGTACATGTAAATCATTTAAGTACAAAAACTGACGAGTTAGTAAATTCATTCTGGGAATTAGAAAAAATTCCAAATATGCAACCTTTAACAGTTGAAGAAAGACATTGTGAAAAACATTTTGAGAGTTCTCATTTTAGAGAAAAATCAGGCCGCTATTCAGTCGCATTACCATTCAAACAGGATCGAGATATTTTAGGTGATTCCCGCCAAATGGCACACAGAAGATTTCTTTATCTTGAGAAAAGACTAATATCCATGCCAGAAATTTACAACCAATATGTTCAATTTATGAAAGAATATTTATCTCTGGGCCACATGGACTTTGTTCCGAATACAGATCGTGAATTAGAAACTAATCATTATTACATCCCACACCACTTCGTCTTAAACAATTCTAGTTTAACTATCAAATTAAGAGTAGTTTTTGATGCGAGTGCTAAAACAACAACAGGTGTTTCTTTAAATGACACTCTAATGGTAGGTCCCAAAATACAAGATGATTTAATTTGCATTTTATTAAGGTTTAGATTTCATAATATTGCCATAACAGCTGATATAAGAATGATGTATAGGCAGGTAAAAATTCATGACAATGATAGGGATTTTCAAAAAATATTATGGAGAGATAGTCCAGATAAACAAATACAAGTCTTTTGTTTAAATACTGTCACGTATGGAACTGCTGCTGCTCCATATCTTGCAACTAAAGCTTTGAGTCAGTTAGCAATTGATGAGGGTCTTAATTTCCCAAAAGCAAAGACTATAGTTTTAAGAGACTTTTATGTCGACGATGTTTTAACTGGTGTTGAGAATAGCCAGGAAGGTACTGAATTGATATCTGATTTGCAAAAAATGCTAAAAAAAGGTGGGTTTGAGCTACATAAATGGTCCACAAATGAACCATCACTATTGAAAAATGCTGGGTTAGCAAACACAATTAACGATAATATGTATAGTGTAGTGGGGAATAAGGCCACAAAAGTTTTAGGAGTGGAATGGCATCCTGATAATGATATGTTCAAATGTAGTTTCAGTGATATAAATTATCAAGGTGTCCCTACTAAAAGAATTATTCTGTCATTTGTCTCAACGCTGTTTGATGCATTGGGGTGGATTGCACCATTTGTGATTCTAAGTAAAATTATCCTTCAAGAACTTTGGAAATCACAATTATCATGGGATGACCCAGTACCAGAAAAAATTGACCAAAAGTGGAAAATTTTGTGCCAAGAAGTCAAACTCTTAAATTCCATATATATACCTAGAAAAGTAATTTTGCCCAATTATTCTCGATGTGAACTTCACGGATTTGGTGATGCGTCAGAAAAGGGTTATTCAGCAGTTATTTACGTTAAAACTTGTGATAGCTGTAACATTGATGTGAAACTTTTAACAGCTAAAACTCGCGTAGCACCACTAAAACCTGTCACGATTCCAAGACTGGAATTATGTTCTGCAGTATTACTGGCACACTTAATACAGGCAGTCAGAGCTGCATTACATATAAAACCTGATTCTGTGCACGCATGGAGTGGTTCACAAATTGTATTGTCATGGCTAAGATCAAATCCTAAAAGATGGCAAGTCTTTGTAGCCAACAGAGTATCTGAAATCCAATCCATTTTACCAGCTGAGAATTGGAACCATGTGGACGGAAAAGAAAATCCTGCTGATTGCGCATCACGTGGGTTACTTCCTGCAGAACTACTGTCCCATGACTTGTGGTGGAACGGCCCACTATGGTTAAGAAGTAGTGAGGTTCCAGTGCATGAACCTATTCCCATAAATGAAGAAGAATTACCAGAAGCACGTAAAACCTTATCATTTGTAGTTTCTGAAACTGTAAAAGAGCTTGATGTTATATCAAAAATATCTTCGTTTTCCAAGTTGCAACGCATATTTGCTTGGATATTGAGATTCATCTCCAATTCAAAGGAAACACGTGTAGAAAGAAATACATCCTTTTTATCAAGCAGTGAAATTCAAGCCGCAACACACTGCATTATTCGGATAGTTCAACAAGTGAACTTCAGTAAGGAAATTCAATGTTTAGAAGCTGGAAAAGAGCTACCTGCAAATAGCAGTCTCATGTGCTTGTGTCCAATTTTAGATGATAACAAAATATTAAGAGTAGGAGGAAGATTGAAAAACGCACAGCTGTCGGAGAATGAAAAGCCCCCAATCTTATTACCATCAAAGCACCATGTGACTAAGATCATAATTAAACATTTCCATGAAAAATACTTACATGCAGGTCCAGAACTTCTTCTTTCTTTAATTAGACAGCAATTTTGGATCATTACTGCTAGGTCTGTTATTCGGAAAATGGTAAGAGCTTGTGTTACGTGTTGCAGATATAAAGCTCAAACTGCAAAACAAATAATGGCTGATCTTCCAGCATCCAGAGTAACACAATCACGACCATTTCATCGAGTTGGAACAGATTTTTCAGGACCATTCATTATTAAATATCGTGCAGGACGCGGAGTAAAATCATTTAAATCATATGTGTGTGTATTTGTCTGCTTCGTCATCAAAGCAGTCCATCTTGAAGTCGTAGAAGATCTTTCAACAAAGGCATTCTTAAGTGCATTAAAACGGTTTATTGCAAGAAGAGGGAAACCTTTTGAGATTTTTAGTGATTGTGGAACCAACTTCAAAGGTGCAGAAAAGAAATTAACAAATATCTTTTGCAGTGCAAGCAGAATGAAGAAATTCGCAAATTTTTGTCGTCAGAGGAAATAACTTGGACATTTAATCCGCCTTCTGCTCCACACTTTGGTGGACTGTGGGAATCTGCAGTAAAATCCATGAAATCGCATCTGAAGAAAACCGTTGGTGACACTGTATTAACCTATCCTGAGTTCCAAACCTTGGTTACACAAGTAGAAGCTTGTCTCAACTCTAGGCCACTGAGTCCCATATCATCTGACCCAACAGACTTGACTGCTCTAACGCCAGGTCACTTCCTAGTTGGAACTTCTCTAACTGCCATACCCGAACAAGACCTAAGTCACAGTTCCTTGAGTCACCTTGATAGATGGCATGTGAGACAGTTCATCTTACAGCAATTTTGGAAAAGATGGAGCCGGGAATATTTGGCTCAACTTCAGCAAAGACCTAAATGGCAAAAAAGTCAGCAAAATTTAGAAGTCAATGACTTAGTCCTCATAAAAGATGATAATCTTCCACCACTTAAGTGGAAATTAGGGAGAATACTAACTGTTCATCCGGGTTCAGATAATAAGGTCAGAGTTGTGACGATCAAGACTAGTAGTGGTGTAATCAATCGTCCAGTAGTGAAACTGTGCCCTCTTCCTAAAGAAACTAAAAACTGTGAACTAAAAACTTTTTAATACATTTTTCTATTTTTTTGCATTAATTTGTTTGTGTTATTAATTGTGTTTTTTTTCATTATAGTCAGAAATTATATGCAACTAACCACTTGTTGAAATCCCAGGGGATTTCAACGGGGGCCAGAATGTTTGTGTATTATCGTCTGCAGCGAGCTAAGCTGCATGTTCTTTGATTCCATGTGCTCCGAGTTTATGTAAGTTTCTATTTCTTACTTTCCGCGTTTGGCAACACTCAGTGTTCTGTGTTGCTTATTGTTGTTTTTAGAAAGTGAAAAAGAATGTTGTGGAATAAGCCGTGTGATGGCTCGCTTTATTTATGTGTGAATAAAACCGCATGTATACAGTCCATTATTGCATTTGTGTTTTAGTTAAGAACCAGCAGTGTGTATGTGTATAGTTTAAAACGCATTAACAATGCCCACGCGAAATATTTTATTTATTCGTAATTTTGCATAACATTCACTTCTTAAATTTAGAAGTAAAAATAAATATTTAACAAATCTACATTTGTGATGAAAGAATTTATACTCTTTCATTTAAAGTGAGTTTCATATGAAAGATTTGAAATAAAATCAAATTGTAGAAGCCGTATTTGAATAAATTAATAATTGCTTGAAAAATTCTAAATTATTTTAGTATTTGATGCTGCAATTTTTTTTGTTTTACACATTCGTATGTTTAATTCACAAACATTACTCAAATATACTTTTTTACTTTTTATTAATTTAATTTTGATAATATTTGCATTGAAACAAATAAATTCTACATATAATTCGAAAATCTAGTCACGATTTACGAAGCATTAGTTACAGAGTACCGTTTAATCTTTTGATTACTGGGTTTTGGGACATCATACATTCGAGCCACAATCTTTTTATTCTATTTGTACCACTTTAAAAAAAATAATATCTGCCATACATTTATATTAGGATCATTTCAAGAGATATCTATCATAATGGAATTTTTTTCTAATTTGAGGTACAATAATATACTTGAATATACAAGTAGTTGCAACTCCTGAACCATAATTAAAAGGTTAATAAAATGCATTGTTTACTTTTGACATTTTTTGTCACAAAATATTAAAGCAGGGGCATATCACTTCAATAATCCTTATAAAAAGCACAGCCTATATATTTAAGACAAAAACATATTTTCAATTTTTATATATGAGTTTTAAATCTTGTACCATTTTTAACATCGAAAAAAAATCCCATGTATTACATTTTGAAAATTCATTTAAGCAGATTCTATAACTAAAGAGAAACTTTTCATTCATCAAATTACTTTAGATGTTTATATTTTTAACAAAATTTATTAAAAGTGGTTAGAAATATACAATGAATGTTTCACATTAGTTACACTTTATGAAAAGAATTATTAAACTGTTCTCGAGTAGAAGCAAAATGTTAGTACGTTTCTTATTCAACTTTATTTTACAGCATTTTTTTCGTTTTTAAAAGTACTGAATATTTTGTTACATAACACTTAGTAACATGTTATATATTTTTCTTCATGAAAAGTCAGATGAAAAAGCTGAAAATTACAACACAGTTAAAAATACAATAAATATGCATCGTTTTTACATTACTCTCTAATTATCAAGCAATAATAAAACGGGTTATCACAAAAAAGAAATGCACAAGGAAAAACATGCTCATACGTGACAATGGATAACTGTGCTGATAACTGTAATCAGTGTATAACCCATTTCATGTCAGAACATTATGGACATTTCTAATGATTTTACAAATTTATACTTTGAAAGGAACTAGTGCCTTTTTTGTCGTATAAGCTTCCATTTAAAACATAAATATTTTCTTGATTATATTTATGGTGTATAAGAGAACATATGCCGTGATGGAATAGGTTCAACAGTCACGAAAACTTAAAATGATATTTGAATTATTTGTGATTGTAACAGTTTTGTACTGCGTGCTTCTGTTATTGTTGATAGTAAATAAAATAAATGCGTAAAACGTAAAATTGTTTATTTCATATATTTTAAGTTACAGATTTTCTTAATCACTGATTTGAAAATTTAATTTTTTTATAATTTTTTTTCGGGAAAAGTAATTTTTTTTAAACTTTACAGTTAAGGCAATATCATTTTGTTTTTCTTAAAGTTTTTCAGAAAGCGATATTATATTATAATAAACTTAATTTTCAAAGGAAAATCATGTTATCTGGTAGTTTTGTGGAGCATCATTGGAGCTATATATTAGAATTGAACGGATCGGGAGTAACAAATGTACTTATTCTGACTAATCACATGTTACGTACAGTATGTAAAATGCTCTTGGATATCATTTATCATGATAATATAATAAGTACGAAAATGTGTGTGAATATTTGTCTGAAATGAACTTCATAATGGATGATTTAATACCATTGTATAGTTGCATACAGGTGGATTATAATCCCGGAAAATGTTTTAAGCTATTTTTATTTACTTTGCTCAAATCATTTTTTAATAATTCAGAATTTTATTATTTTCACAGGGAATCAATAGACATTTTTCCTATTAAAATTAGCCATTTGTTATTATAGTAATCAAAAATTCAAAACCCAGAATAACAATTTTTAAACAGCAATAAATTTTATAATAATTATAGTTATAAAATAAATTGATCCATTTGTATTGATCAACACGTGAAAAATGAAAATAAAATAAAAGAATTCATTAATTAAAAAACAAATGAATATGACGTCATATTTAAAATCAAAAATAAAAATATGTTTTACCAAACACGAAGCATGAATATCAGTTATGTTGAGAAGACACTTTCAAAAATTAGAATGGAAAGAAAATAAACAAGAAATATATTATTAAGAAAATGTTTCCCTTTGAAAAAGATGTCGTCTTGTCTATATATAAATGTTATTGTTTTTTGTATGTTCCTTATAAAAATGTATAATTTTCACGAAATTGCATATACCTACATTTCAGAACATGAGTAAAATTCCTATCAACTTTAAAAATTTCTTATCCTACTCATTACTCTTGTTTTCAACGACTTGCCATAGTTTATCATTACAGAAATCTATATTTTTCTCAAATTCTAATGGTATTATTTATTTCCTGTTGCTACCAAAAGAAACTGTTTATGGACCAATAATATTTAAACAGATAATTATAGACATCATTAACAATAGAATAATTATTATCAATAGACAAATAATAAAAAAATATGTATATAAATATATATATATATTCTTTATTTCTTTTTTTTCTTTCTACTTTTTACCCTTGAAAATATTTGCTGCTTCACAGCTAGTTGGCCTTTTTGGGGCAAGTGTGTTGAAATGGGCATCACTCATTTGTGAAAGCACTTTGTCCAATCCCAGTGCTCGGTTCTAGGCCGGGAGGTGACTCTGGGCAAAGGAAACCTAATGTGATGCAACTCCTTCCAAAACGTACCTGAGGCGGAGACGGAAGCGAGAAAGAACTTTGAGGAGGAAGTACTCCTTGCAGCTTGGTAGTGACGTCTAGTAAGTGCAAAAGGTGGTATGACCTCCGGTACTGGTAGACGGCGAAGCGTAGACTGGGACCATAGAAGAAGGAATAAGAAGAAGGAAGATGCGGGGTGTTTTCGCCCATCTTCCTCTTTCGCCGTTTGCCACAGAATTTTTTTATTTACCCCATTTTTCGAAACTATTTCAAAGGCGAGGAATAAGCAAGGGAATAGTATGTCATACTTATCGCTTTCTTGGCCCCTTTTTCCCTCGATATTTTCTTATTTATTTAAACGTTTGACAGGATTGTTGTGATTTTTGATACGTCTGTTATGCGAAGGATATGTTATCTAAGGAGTGTAAACATAATGCAATCTATTTAAAGCTTTGTTTTTAAAGTTACGTATATTTTCTTTTTGTTATGGGGCGGAGGGGGGGGGTATGTTTTTCCTAAATACCAATAAAATAATACTTAAAAACAATAATTGGTTGCTTTTATAACTAATATTTAATTCGATATTTTAAATTTTCCGATATTTGGTATCTTTATTTTTATGACAATAAAGAACTCCGGTCTAATTTCTTTAAATAACTCATAAAAAAGTAACTTTGTTAAAGAATAAGTTTAAATTCGATATATTTTAAAACATTATTACGCTTTCTTACATAATGCAACTACTTTCAGTGCCTGATTTATGGCAGGGCATTCGGGGCATGGTCCCAGGGCCCCCGATTTTCCGGGGCCCGCAAATGCTACTGAAGATTTTTTAATTATTAACCAAAATCTGATGAAGTTTTAAACTATTAAAAACAAAATTAATATGGAAAGTTTTTTTTCATGTAAAAATAACTTTTAAGGGCTACATCACTCACGCGAAAACGCCTGCTCGCTAATGTTAATCCTATGGCAGAATTTTTTAAAAATATCTCATTTGCATTTCAATATTTAAAAATAAATTTTACCATTGGATATTTAAAATTGACGAAATATTGAAAAATCGTCAGCAAGATAGAACACTTAAGATTATGAGGATGTTATAAAAACTTTTACTGCTACAAAATTGAGAAGAAACATTATTAAATATCACAAAATTTTTAAAGCATCTATGCCCAGGACCCCCAAATTTGTAAATGAGTCGCTGGCTACTTATAAAATAAACACATACATTTACCCCCCCCCCCCCTTTACCTTCGTAATATCAACTAAGAATTGATTGTTTTCACCTGATTTTAAAATTTAAAACCAAACCCTTATTTAAATTTAACTAAAATCCCTAAAAAAGTAAAATTTATTCTTTATAAAGGACTGAATAATTAAACAGTATTATAATATATATATATATATATATATATATATATATTAGTTAAAAGGATTTAAATGATTCCTTCCAATACCTTGAGCTACCGCATTCTTTGAACGCACAAGACATACTTAAAATAAACACAAAAATGATATTAACAGAATGAAATTAAAAAAATTAAAAGACGAAGAGCGAATTTCACGGGCACAAGTCAAGACACGATATGAGAATGACAAAAGCGGAAATACCGGCAACCCATCATGTGAGGCGACAGTTAGTAGGAACGTCTATGCCAAGATAAAAGCCAAGTTTTCGCCAATATCGGGAGGGTTGCGAGCATTCTGTTTGAACACCTTCCCATAAGCCGCGCAGCAATTGATGGGCGAAAATACCCCACATCTTCCTTCTATCTTATATTTCCTTCTTCTATGACTGGGACAGAGGTAGAATTAAGAAGCTTCTTCGACCCCTCGTCCCTTGCGGTCTCTCTGAAGCTGGAGTACTTGTGAGCCAAACTCTAGGTTTCTGCAAAGGGAGAGAGTTTCCTCGTTTTGATCAAAGCGAAGTCGTCCATGGGGCCACGTGTGGATCGTTGTCCAGAGGATGCATTGCGTCTATGTGGGGGTCCCTTCTCCCCTCTCTGCAGAACCGTGGGAAACCGGGTTGGAGGCTCCTCGACTAATGCGATGGCGTTCAGACCAAAGTCCGACCTTCAAAACAAAAAACAGTCCAGGGGTCTTTGTGTAACCAGAGCTTTCTGTGCCTGTTGGTTAGATGAGCAGGATTCTCGAAACTAATTAGTTATTTTTCATTAGTTATTTTTTGTCTCGAGTTCTCTTCCTGCCAATGTGGGCAAGAATAGAGGATAATAGTTTTAAAATTACCAAAGCTCGGAAACAAATTGCCATTTTATTTGCATTAAAAAAATAAATGCTCCTATAATACGTGTTTATTTATACGTACGTTTAAAAGAATTAAATTAGAAAAACTTTCTAAAATCACTATTACACTCTAACAATTGAACCGATTTCAAATATTTATTCAGCATTATAGTAGTGGTTATCCCTACTTAACCAAACGCGTTTTTTAATTACATATCTGAATCTCTATAAAACAAAAAATGAACCAAAAATCCTGCATCAGGCATATATTATTAAACACTTTGTAACACCAACAGTATAGTATTATGAAATTTCATTCTTTCCTAGAATGCAGTATGGTATCTCACTAAGCAACTTACAAAAACATATAACTTTGTAAAAATCCATTTCCAGCAAATGTTGTCCATGTCCACTAATGTGTACAAATTCTTTCGTATTGCCCTGTTTTTGATCTACATAATTTATACACACATGCTAATATACTAAAATTAGATCATTTTAATACTGTAACGGAAAAATGCGTTTCCACCAATTATGCATCTTAATCAGTTTTGTAACCGAATTCTTGTCAGTGCCCCGGAATGACAAACTATGTAAATGTATGACAAAGTAAGTGAACTAAGTAAATGGATGACAAACTATGCACTTCATAATCTATAGAAAACATATTGTAGGGCATTCCAGTGATTTCATTATGTTTGAAGTATCGTAACATCATTAAAATGAACAGCACACAAATTTTCTTCATATATCGTAATGCAATATAATTATTTTTTGCGGACCTGTAAAGAAACTACTTAAGTTACACACTTCATATTCAATAACGAACTTTCGAGAGTAAACCTCCATATCATATACAAATTTCATAGCAATTGGAGTATATTTATGGGAATTTCAGTACGGAAAAATATGCGGCAGACATACAGACAAACAGATTCTATAAACACTTTCAAAGTGTTAAAAATTACCATTTCTTTGAAATTGTTGGTTGTTTCCAATTACTAATCATAATTTTGTTCACCACTCTCATATATGTATTAGAATTTCATTTTTTTTAATATTTATAATTTTCCAAATTTTCAAATTCCAGAAATCTTTAATCGTAGGGGAAAGGGGGGCACAGTGGGACAAAGAGCATTTTTCCTACCATTTAAATACTCAACAATTAGAAAAATATGCTTCATTTAGTTAACCTGTATGTCAACACTGTGTAAATTAGTCTCAGTCACATTTTTTTTTGTAAGGAGGTTACAGCCATTTTTGGTTTTACTAACACTGTTGGAAAAATCAGGTAAATTTTACTTTTTTGGATTTGAGCAATAAAATATCATCCAATAATGAATATCATTGCATTAATTTGAAGCTTAAACTTTCTTCATTACATGTGTGCAATGTTCTTAATTCTATTAATAATTTTTTTGCAACTCTTGACTTTGGATTTAAAAATACTCCTTGGGGGTATAGTGGGACATGTTGAAAGGGGTACAGTGGGACACGTCCCGCTGTACCCCAATGTAAATATATTTTAGACTATATAGCCAAGCTTGTTGGCAAGGCTTAACCTCTGGCCGTTTGTGCAAAGAGCATTCTATCTGGATTTTCATCTACGGGCATTTTTCCATTTTATAACAACGTTTATACTGAAGAACACTTCATAGCTGCAAGTGTTACCGATGTTCCATCAGCATATGTTGCTGACATATCAACTACTGAACATGTCATTCTGTCACATGAGTCAAAAGAAGCTAGTAAATCTAGACCATTCACAGAAGAGCCACAACCAGTGTGCTCCAATTTAAATTTATCTCTGGTGGTAAACCAAAAAGTTGATGAACCTGTTTTGTCACCAGAAGTAATAAGCCCTCTACTAAAATGACATGCAACTGATAATTCTAAGAGGAACCGAAAGAAGAAGGAATCATAATTATTGACTGATACATCTGTAAAAGTAGTATAGAGCAGGAAACTTTTGAAAGAATTAAAAAGCAAAATAAAGGAAAAAGAAGTATTCTTCTAATGTTTCGAAATTGATAACAAAAAAAAAGAAAAGATTGTAAATAAAAATTTATGGTAAAGCAGTTCTTCAGAAGACGAAGATTGGAAGCTCTCTTCAAGTGATAGTGTTTCTGACCAGGGGTCGGAAAAACTACTTTTTTATTGTTTCGAACTACAACTACAACTACTTTATCGAAAATGTAGTTAACTACAACTACAAGTACTTGTTTTAAAAAGTAGCAACTGCAAACTACTTTTCAAAAGTAGTCACTAATTCGCTACTTTCAGATTTTGTCAAAGGGTTCAATTTACGCTAGAAATGAAGACACGAATTAAATAATAAATCGACCCCTCGTAATATCGCGTCTGCCGGGATATAATTAAATAAATGCAACATAATCAAGGGCATTAAAAAAGATAACATACAAGAAAATGCCTTGTGTTTGTCTCCAAAATGTTAATTTATACACACATAAATACACACGTTTTGTAGCAAAATTAAGAGAGATTATAATCTAAAATAAATCTACATTAACAAAAAATCTGCATTATAATCTACAAAAATTACAGAAAAACTACTCTAGATGCAAATAATAAATAAATCTGTAAATAAAAAAGTTACGAATATTAAGAAACCAGTGTTAAAACATGAATACTTAATAATGAGTAAATAGGCAAGTGTTGCCCAAAAGAAAATTAATTTCTTTTGTTGGATTAGTACTTGATTTTGCAGCATGTGTCAAAGGGGAAAATCTATCACTTCATGCGATACGTTGTTATATGCTGCAGTTGAAATTCGCATGTTGTTGAGCAGAACAAATTTTGAACAAAAGAAGCAAACTTCGGGAAACTTGCAGAATGGTATATTTCGCACTCCTGAAGTAGCGTTAAAAGTAGCATCGGTTCTCGCTACAAACTACGGATTTTTTGTATCGCGCTAGTCGCTACACTACATTATTCAAAATGTAGCGTGCTCCACTACAAACTACAGTAAAAAGAAGCAGCTACAGTAGTTTCGCTACTTGTAGCGTTCTACTTCCGACACCTGTTTCTGATGATGAGGTGGAAGAAAGATAAAGTATTTTTGAGGATGATATCGAAGAAAGAGAAAGCGTTTTTATTAATATTGGAGATTTTGTATTAGTCAAAGTGTAAGGGAAAAAAAAAGGAGCCATATGCTATTATGTTGCAGAAATCGTAAATAAAAGTGAAATTGACTTTAAAGTGCAGTATATGAAAAGACTTTTGCCAGCATGCAATTTTGTCTTTGATGCTAATACAACATATTCAACTGTTATTGCTGACATTGAAATGAAATTATCAAAAACAATGGCTTGCGGAGGAACAGGAAGAACATTGACACAATTATCATTTCCTGTAGACTTGCAAGGTTATACCATCATAATATGAACTTTTGAGAACTTTTTATTATCCTTTATTGTTTAATTTGATGTTACTTTATTATTTTCAATTCATCATACATTATTTTGCAAAGAGTCTTTCAACTCTTAAATGTGTTCCATTATTATAACTATTTTAAAGTCTTATCATTTGAAAATGGCTTTCATATCTTCTATGTTCAATATCCAAACCTGTATGTAAACCTGTATCTAAACCTGAGAGTTGTGATAATATAGCTAATTTTGTATGTGCATTACTCACCGTCCCACTGTACCCCATTCCCTGCCCACTATGCCCCACCAGGGGAGCACAATGGAACATCTTGAGTACCTTTCGAAAATTAATTTTTTCTTAAAGAATAAAATCAGTATAAATTATGAAAAAAATTACAATTAAAGCTAAAAGTTGCCAAAATATTGCCCTGTATTTTTTTATTGTTTTAATTAAAAGGAAAGAAATTATCATGAAACAAGTGAAAATTGTCCCACTGTGCCCCCCCCCCCTCTCCCCTATACTTGATTTTATGAAGCTTGCTTTAAATAGAAAATTGCTTAGTACTGCCAAAGAGATGTCTTCAGAATAGACAGTGTATCTGCTAAGAAAAAACCAATTTAAAACTAATTTTTATTGTCTCTTACGATTTATTCTTAGTAGCCCATGAAAACGTAGAAAGCATTTAAAATTATATTTGACAGTGAATGTTTAAAAAAATTAAAATCTCAATTGTAAAAAAAAAAAAAAAAAAAAAAAAAAAATTAAAAAAAAAAAAAAAAAAAAAAAAAAAAAATTATGTATTCCACATTGAATAAAGCAACAGCGATTGAAGTTTGAGTAAAATCCGTATTTGTACAAATATCTGATTACATATCTCAATTCCCCATGTGAGAATTACATGAAATTTTTTGGGTTCTGTAAAAGACGAAAAGTTGATTATAGTTTCACCTGCTACGTTATTTACTCCAAAAAATAAATTTCTAATTTAAAACCATGCCTGAATATTCTAGTACTAAAGATCTGGTGAACTATTATGTACATTTTTTCAATTAAAATGTGTCAATGTGACATTTTTAAAATGTATATTAAATCATCTCAAATAACACAATAAACAACTGCCAACTTCCATTATCATACCTTCTAACCTTCTAGTATTCTTCAAGCCAAAAAACATATTTCGGACCAGAAAATTTAAACCACTTCGTGTTTTTGTATGATAGTGATGTTATTTTACTAATTAAATGCAATTTTAAGTTCGAAATATGTTTATTTGGCATTAAAAATTCGGAAGGATTCATCATGTATGTCTATCGTCTAATCAAAATAAAAAGTAATACATTTTTTTTTCTCCATTGGATTTCTATATCTCGGCTGATATTTAATTAAAACATATATATTGTCACTTTTGTTTTAACTTTGTGCATGTAAAGGTTTATTTGTTCGACCATGCTGTAACATCTTTTTATGTAGACTTTTGTCTAAAAATTGGATACGTCATAAATATAAGAAAGCAATCTCTAAAATGTTCCGGATCAAATATTTATTCATTGTACAGTTCAGAGGCTATTTAATTCGCTGTTATCTGTTTGCTCTCAACTATTCCAGTGGGTCTGAAGATAAATGTTTAAACTTGAACTCTCGATAATCTGCTTAAAATAAAGTACTCTCCATATAATGCCATTATAAATTCAGCAAAAGATGCCTGCCGCTTAAATACATTCTCTTGAATAAATCTTTTTTTTTAAATTTATGGCATGTTAAAAACTATTACTTCAAAATTATACTGTGATTGTGTTTGGACCGAAGAAAGACAGAAGTACTTACGCCAAAGAATGCATGACTGATAATACTCTTAATC
The DNA here is from genome assembly GCA_963931845.1 of Maratus michaelseni. Taxonomy (NCBI): domain Eukaryota; kingdom Metazoa; phylum Arthropoda; class Arachnida; order Araneae; family Salticidae; genus Maratus; species Maratus michaelseni. The sequence goes on along the minus strand of OZ007593.1, from coordinate 200,842,732 downwards.
CAAAGTTAATTAATCAGTCTTGTGTATTGTCATATTATTCTTATTATCTGTGATATATATACATTATATATTTGTTGAAGAAGAAGCATAATTCTCTGGAAAGAATATACACTTCATAATAGTTATGTCAAAATAAAAATTTTGTTTCTTATACATATTTTTTTTGTTATTTTAATAATTAAGTGTATAATATAATCTGTCGAAAAATGTTTAAGCTCGAACAATAAATCTTTGCAAAATAATGTAGTTACGTTAGAAACAGAAAACATGACAGCTAAATATGCTTTTCCTTTGCTCATATTTATATATACATACATCTACTTGGCCAGTTATAAGAATAAAAAGCGTGTGATCCCGCTATATATTTTTTAATACATATAGAAAATCTTTCAGAATTTAAATATTTTCATTTTCATTTCATATTTCTTTTTTCATTTTATAAATCACGTTTAAAACACTCAATTTATTTAAATAATAAATGTGAGTAAGACATTATTATATAATCTGCCATAACGTCTTTTTCCTGATTGTTACATACTTATAATTTTTTTCAGAGGTGTACTTATTGCGTTTCTTTTAATGTATTCCATTAAGAAAGAATTTTTACTAATACGAAATAGCAAAATAATTTCTTCTCTTTACCATGGAGATTTTTTAGTTTATTTTGAAACTAATTCCATAAAAAAACAAAAAATTAATAACAAAGTTTAATTGAACGATACTGCATTTTTAACGTTTTTCGATTGAATAGACAATTAAGTTTTTTAAATAGGTTAAACATTAAACATTGTTTAACACATAAATTCATTGCTCAATATTCTGCCCAAAAAACGCATTCCATGTATAAGTAATATCTTATACAAAATTATATTAAAAAATACACATGTCTTTGAAATTTTTATAATGATTTTTTTTATTGATGTGTTTTAGGAAAACAGCATATTTTAGTTAAAATTTTAAGTATATTTAAATGTCAAATATTATATCTGTCATGAAATGGGTTTACAGTTCACTAATGAATTGTAGATTGTTCTACTTTTTACACTTTTAGGAAATATTTAACATGACAAATATGATAATGGAAAAACGCAGTGTTAGTTTGATCATTAAAGCATGCCGCAATATTGATTTTGGTCACAATCCAAACATATTGTTACGAAAGAAACAGTAAAATATGTAAAACTTGAGTATATTAAAAGGAAAATTATTTCAGTGGTCTAATCTACCGTTTGAAATGACATTAATGATTATTTCTATGATATTTTCATAATTTAATTCAAAATACTTGTAATAGTTTACATTATTTTTAAAATTAAAATAATGTAATAGCTATGAAAATACATTTATAAAATCATAAAAATAAAATGTATTTGCATTTGATTATTAATTAAGCTGTTTGCTAAAGCAATGTAATTAATTAACTAAATTATACATAAAAATTAACAATTATTTTGTAATTCAAGGAACAAAAAAAAGGACTAAATCAAGCGTCAAGCATAAATTATGAAACAACTTTCAACATTAATAGCATATAAATACATATGCATACTAATACAAATAATAAAATATATGCATATTAATACATGCATATTAAAGTACATTAATGATAACGCATGCATAATAACGCATGCATATTTATATACAATACCTGTATAGTTATATAAGCATATAAATATACGAATATTGGACGACGATATTATACTGTTGTCTAATAAAAACAATTACGAAAGCCCTTTAAAGAAACAATATTTCATTTTAGGCCGGTCTATAGCACAATCAGAGCCCGATCAAGCTGAAGTTGGGCCCAGGGTCTGTTAAAAAGTTGGGCCCCCTACCTCCCCATTCCCGTCGGCACTTTCAGAAAAAAAAAGGTTTATTTGATGAGTTGACAAAGTTGTTTGGGTGAAAGTTTCAAGTTTATTTAAATATATTTTATATTCAAAATTTAACTTACAAGAATAATCAAGAAAATGAATTACAGTCCACTTTCTCAAATAAGCATTTGTATAATTCACAAACATCTATGATCCACAGTTTATGTTGCAGAATAAATGAGGACGTCTTTTTCAAAACTCGCCTTATCCAAAATCATAAAAAATGTGTTTTCCCTAACAGTCTAGTAATTATTTTAAACTATAATTCTGACATTGTAAAATCCTCGTTTATATTGAAACCAATAGACACAGTATACCATTCGGGAGTTATCAAGCGTGAGTAAAGTCCATGTTCGGTTCTCGTCATTTACTTTTTCAAGTAAAATTGCCTAGGTTAAAACCTTCTAAAAATTTTATTGAGTCATTCAGACTATTTAAATTTTACGTTTCATATTTTGTAAAACAATATTATTTGAAAAGTATTTGATTAAGGAAAAATCAGCCACATAATTTGTGGTCCCCTGAAATTGGTGGGCCCAGGGCCGAGGCACCGGAGGCCCGTGCATTAATCAGGCCCTGAGCACAATCTTTGGGCTTTGTTTCTCTCATTTTATATTTATTATTTTTCTGCATTGTTTTCCATTAGAATTTCACAGGTTCATTGGTTTTGGTTTCGGTCCGAAACCTTAGTTTTTGCAAAAATTCGTTTTCTGTGAAAATTTCGCCAAATATTTGGGACCGAAACTATCTGTATTCCTAAAATCTCATTTATTCCTTCGTTTAAATCAACATTACTCGTCGATTTGAGTTCTATTGGCTCAAATGAGACCCTGTTTATTTATTATCGTGGACTTCAGCGATTGTGATTAACAGTTACCACTAAGAAAGTGAACATTATAAGCAAAACATATATGACTAAACAGTGAAAACGCTTTCCACGTGTTCATTATAATCTGCAGAATTAATAGAGATAGAAAATGGTTTAATTTGAATGTCCCAGAAGTGTTTCGTACGCGATCTAAGAAATATGTTTACTAAAAATTAAGAATAAAATGATGATCATTTACAAAAATCACTATACAAGGTAAAACGAGGTATGTACTCGTAAAACGTTTTTTTTTAATTACGTGAAGTTCGTATAATTATCTGTAAATCTGTGTATAGTTAAAATTAAGTATACATTGATTAAATTGTTCTTCATTGTTTAACAACATCGTTAATTAGTTATTGAATAATGTCTATGATTATTAGGTCATTATCTTTACTAATAAAACAAAATTTCGCTCTGTATGTCTGTGTGTGAGTGTATGTGTGTGTCTCTGTCTGTCTGCGATTGCACGAAAATTTAGAGAATCTATGATTCTGAAAATTTAGGTGAGGATTGTCCAAGACATCTCCTGGAGCACCTAAGTCTCAGCATTTTAGTATTTTGAAAATTATAGTAGTTATTAATTAAAAACTGAACAATGATCAGAAATAATAAAGTAATCTTCCGAAATCTGCACGGCCCCACCAGTGGGTAAGAGGATCTGCTCTGGTAGACAGGAGGTGCTGCGTTCAAACCCCTGTCGCGCTCGTCGACATAACCGTTCGGAGTTTTCCGTGGTTTTCTTCGAACCTTGCGTTAATCCGGGTTAGGATCCCATAGAAAGACCCCACGGAGGGAACTCCCCCCTAGGGCCTATATCCCTCGTGTAGATAATCGGCCGTCATAAAATAAACCAACCAACCAAACGAAATCCGCCCGCGCCTGCTTAGAAGTACTTTTTCGGCACCTTCAATGAAGAGAAGAAACAAAGCGATAATCAACGGGTTTCTTTTTCGGTATTTCTAAATTCGCCATGCGCAAACGGCCAGAAAAACGGAACAACTGTGTACATATTCTTGAAGAACGTACTTTTACGTCTCGAACGATCTGGTCGTTTTGAAAAAAAAAATTAGAATTAACACTTTCACAAAAAAATAATCAAGAAGCTTCAAATAAGTGTTTTTTTTTATTTTCTCCTGTTTTTTTAGCCTAGCATCCGCCGGAATACAAGAGATACGAAAAAACGGAGTTCATCAAATTAAAGATCTGATTTTGTCCATTTCAAAGCCATCTTTGGTTTTAAAAAATATGAAAGTTAACCCTTCGAAAAAGTATATTTTCTGTACGCCATTTCGCGATTTATACGATTTTGCCGATATTTTAAAATTTGCATCGGCGGTTCTAAGCGAGTTAAGAAAAACTAAAAATACCAGACACTATCTACATCCGTTCCGATTTTCACATCTGCAATCGTTTTCTAAAAATATGAATATTAATCCTTAGAAAAAAATTCGCGCGCAGGACTCACTTTTGAAAATTGCGATTTTTTGTGATATATAAAATCGCGCATCGGTCTCTAAAATAACCAAAAATAACACACACACTTAAGGACATCTACGTTAAAAGGGGGTACAGCTAAATTCCTTTAGTTTAAAAGAAAAATAATGTTAACCCTTTCGAAAACGTTTTCTACCTTAAGTCAAGTTCGCATTTTTAACGATTTTTCCTATCTTTAAAAATTCGAATCTGCGTTTATAAACAATATACGAAAAACTATAAATACCGAGCCTAATCTACGTTCCTTTGCTTTTTGAAATCTCGTCTCCGTTTAAAAATATTTGAATTTTAACCTTCTGACGAAAAATCGTTTCCAAAACTCACTCATGCGATTTTCGATTTTTGGCCCAGGTTTAAAAATCGCCATTGACTCGGGAAATGTGAATACGGACAAACAAAGACATCAGATCATAGACATGTTCATTTTTTTCAAAACGCATCTTTAGGTTAAAAAAAATATCTACATTAACCCTTTCGAAAGTGGTCGTTTACGTAACCCACTTTCGCGATTTTCGCTATTTTGGCAATGTTTACCCGTGGTTACATTTCAATTCTACTAGGACATTTGGTTGGTTCGAGTGTTCTGAAAAGGCCTCTTCCAGAGCAGATTGTCTCCCCCCCCCCCCGGTGGTGGAAGTTGGATGACGACGGGGTTTGACTCATTTGACTTGATATATATAGCCTTAAATATTTAGGTGCAATGTCTACCGTCAGGGTGACCTTTCCGATTTTGGTTTCTATGGGCCCGATTATGATGGGGTTTCCCTCATTTGAATTGATTTCAATAGCCTTACAGATTTCCGTCATTTTCGTATTGAACAGATTGTTATTATCACGGGCAAGGTAACACCGGGCGGGTCAGCTAGTAAATTAATAAAATATAAAAGTTGTATTATTAGTAAAATTTTGTTTTTAATTAAAACTTATACACATACAAATACACACACATATATGTATGTGTGTTTGTTAGAAATGTGTTTCTATATACGTATAATTAATTAATTATATTATACCTATAATTAATTATTTATATCTATCTATCTATATATTAAATACTTTAAATTTATTTTTAAGAGTAGTTCGTTTTCATTTTTCGATTTCGGCCGAAACTAGGACGATGACCAAAATTCGGTTTCTGTGGAACACTAGGGTTCATATTAATATAACTTGCGTATAATGAAAGCGATAAGCGAAAATATATAGATAAAATAACAGCAATCAGCATAGCATAGAATTTACCCTCTCTTGCATAACCTCATAAAAGTTTTTTTTTTTTGTTGTTGTTATTTTTAATACTTTTATTTTTACTACCTTACATATCACAGATAAACATCATATGACGTTCCTTAACTATTGTGACATACATCAATAAATGTCAGTAGTTGATTTCCTTTTGCAGTATTCCGTCATAAAATTCACCATTGTGTCTTTTTTGCATGACAGAAGATGTTTTCAAAGAATTTCAGACCATTAATCAAAACAAACACCAGAATAAAAGTATTTCCTTTTCAACAATTCCCATCATAGTTTAAAAGTGTCTATGGCTTCTCTCGGTTTGTCTGCTTGTTTGTTCGATTGGCCACCTGTCGCCCGCCCGACCGTCCGGGCATCTAGCCATGCTCTGATTCTAGTAAATGTCATCGTATTGCCTTGCAATTTTTATATTTTATTGAGGTTTAGTATAGCACAATCGCTAATGACAGGAAATTACGTTGCATTTACAGTTCGTTTACAGGGACACTCAAAATTATTCCGATACATTACAGTCAATGGGAAAAAATCTTTTCAAGTGTTGTTACACCATTTCGAACATAATGCAATTGTTATGAATTTCTGAGGAGCACTAAAACATACTTTCTGTAGAATATTCGATTCAAAGCGTTTATTATTAATTTACAGGGTTACACAAAATAATTCCGTTACAAATGTCTACGGGGAAAAATTGTTTGCGATGTATTTTAATAATGTTGCACTATTTTAAAGAAAATTAAATTTCTATGAATTACTCAGGTGCACTATCAGTTGCTTAATGAAAAGTATGGTGTGCTTTGCATTTATCGTTAACTTACAGGGCCATACAAATGAATTCGGTTATATATGAGCAATAATTATTGGAAGTGGGCTTTCAATTGTGTTCTGCGTTTTTAATCTTTATTACTATTTTTCGCATGATCTGGTCTAAATCATATGGTTAGATCATATATAGAGCTACAGAAAATATTTCGAGTATATTTCTGCGTTGTTGTTGTTGGCGAGTCAGAGAAAGTGCCAAGGCACTTCTCTGAAAGAAGGAGTGCCAGAGCCTCAAGAGAGGTTGGACTTCTAGAGCTGGTCTCCTAATTTTGAACCAGTACCAGTTCAGAGACCTGCACCTGGATTGGCACCCCCAGAGGTAACGCTTATGCTGAACATAGAGGACATTGGAGCCATGAACAGATTTTACGTGCACCAGCTCCCATTAACGTACACGATCCCACAGCAGCGGCAGTCGAAAGAGGTTGGCACCCTCCCAAGCACTGTTCTTGGTCGATGCTGCTTAGCTTTCGGGGATCTTACGGGAACCGAGATTAACCGTCCGCACCACTGCGGGACATATTTCCGCGTAATTTTTAACTGAGTGATGTCTTTATAAATGGGACTATTTTTTTTATACTGTACGGCATATATACAAACCTATGGATCATATACAGGACTACAAAAAAAATGGATATTTTTCTGACTGTAGATGGTAATTGCTGAACTTTGGTTTTCAAACATCACCTTTCATCTTATTAAACTGTGATAATTTCTTACAGAATTCTGAATGAGTTGGAATGTATTTCGTAATCTATGTCTGATGCATGACTTTTTATCTTTCGTTTACATCTGTCATTCAATATACATTCAAATACAACCAAAGCACTTGCTTTATGTAGTAATTCAATGCGATTTTACACTCATGAACGACGCGATTTTACACTAAAAAAAGACGATCTAATGATTTCTTCATCTGAGATTACAGCGGTACGTCACATCCTTTTTTACATTCTTCTATCTTAACAAGAAGAAAGTATTGGGTTCATGAAAATTTTCGACTTCTGATTTTCGACGGATTTATACGTCTTAGAAGGTCCTGAACACGATTTGACTATTTTTAGAAAATGTCTGTCTGTGACTCTGTCTGTCTGTCTGTATGTGACAAAAATTTTGTGGGCGCTCTATCTCAAGAACTAAAGCTCGGAATATAATAAAACTTTATATTCAGTCAGTCCCTGATATAAATTGGGGTTGTTTAGTTTTGGGTAAAAATCGCACAGCAGGTGGTGCTGCTATGCTGCATTTTTTGCGATTTCCGCAATAGCTCTATATCAAGAACTAATGCTCGGAATTTAATGAAACTTTATATTGAGTTAGTCTCTGATATAAATTGGTGCTGATTAGTTTTTGGGAAAAATCGCCCAGCAGGTGGCGCTGCTATGCAGCATTTTGCAGGATATTTACGATTTTAGTGATAGTCATATCTCAAGAAATAATCCACGGAATTTAATAAAACTTGAGTTTCAGTCAGGCCTTGATATAAATTGGTGCTGATTCTTTTTAGTGTATGCGAAAACTGTGTGAGATAGAAGAAAGTTTTGGGATTGACACATACGACTAGTTTCACATTATTTTCCTTTCTGTCTCAGCTTACATTCTACAACATCGTTTTACAAGCTTTCGTGATATATTGCTAGTCAAGTTTATCAAAGCATGCAACTTTTTTTGGCTTACTTAAATTTATCTTTTTCAAACTTCTCATACATTTTGAAATTTTACTGGATTGATTTAAACTATCTTTCTATTTATATTTGAGGGATTGCTTCCATCTAACTGGCATTTTTCAGTTATGAAAGCTTTCTAAGATGCCAAGGGTGTCGAAATGCATTTTGGAGTTTGTTTATTTTATTTCATTGCGGACCTCTTTGTCAATAATCTAGAGTCTAGCTATTGTATTTCTATAGCCGAACTATACACGTTAATTCCAAATGGAGTAATAACTCGATCTTCGATATGTCCTTTTTCCTTCTACTTATTATTCAAAAAGTCCTAAACAGTAGCAAACTTTGAATAATATGTTGACTGTAATTAATAGTCTTGCAAAAAAATTTCCGGATTACAGAGACTTGTATTATTAGCAAATGCGTCAGTTACTAAATTTATGTAATCTTTAAAAAAAGCAGCAATAAAGAAAAAATTTTTTCAAAAAATTTTTTTAGCATTTGCTTTGTTATATTTTATCGGTAACAGTTAAAACGGTAAATGTATATTTATTATCACATAAATGAAAATATATATATATACCTGTTTTTTTTTTCAACTGTCCTGTTTGTGTTCGTTATTGGTACACTTCCGTATTCAGAGCGTAAATGTACGAAAAATAAATGCATGAAAAATAAACGTATGAAAAGCAGTGTAAAAAGTATGTTTCTCCTTGATATTTTCAACATTTTCCACACTGTAATCATAACTTTTGAGAGCTCGATTTTTGTTCTTCGCTTCATTTTCGAATTCTTCCATGACTTAAAATACGCACAGTACAATTGGCATTGCATTTCGTTGAATGGTATGGCTGTTGGATCTAATATACACACAGAGTGTTTTATGCCTCTTTGATATTTTCAACATTTTCCTCACTGTAGTCATAACTTTTGAGAGCTCGATTTTTGTTCGTCGCTTCATTGTCAAATTCTTCCATGACTTAAAATGCCCACAGTACAATTGGCATCACATTTCGTTGAATGGTATGGCTGTTGGATCTAATATACACAGAGAGTGTTTTATGTCCACCCTGTAAATAGCTGTGTACAATAAGTATAAAAATAAAAATAGTTTTCTTTAAAAACACTCATTTATAAGCATTCAATGTTTATCTTGAAAATCACGCCTATATTCATGACTGTAATTCATGTTTTATCTGAAACAATTCCGTTGCAATACATTAATTTGGTGCGCAGATGGTAGAAAGAGCAAGCTGGTGAATCATATGAAAAACAAAACAAAAAAAACGTTATTTAAACTACCTATTTAAGATATTTGTGTTTTATGAACGTATAATCATTATTTAAATAATATTAAACTATAAAATGATAAAAGAATATATATTTTTCAAGCGATTATGCTCTTTATTTTTACTTCAAAGTTAATATACCTGTTTCTGCGTGCGTGAATTGGCAGATAATTAACTCCATACCAGTTGTTACTCGTATACATTTGTAACCATAAACAATATTTGGTGATTTGTCACCTGTGGATGGATAATGGAAAATGTCTCTAATTAAGTTATTAATTTATAAATAAATTGTAAAAATATAAAAATGTTGTATTGTCATTGTAAATACATCTTTGGGCATATTTTTTTTAATTCTAGCCTATCAAGAAGTTAGTTAAAAATCGATTGCAAGATTCCATCTTTACATACAAAATCCATGTTCAGTTAAATAACAGGGTGTAAAAATAACCGATGTTTGTCATTTTGTAACGAGAAAATAATTTTTTTTGTGTGTTTTTTTAATTACTAATAAAACATTTTTCTTACAGTTTAATATTTTTACATAATATTGGCATTTAAGTCTGTTATACCTATCACCTATTATCTGATTATAAAGTGTTTGGTGTACATGAAAAAAAAAGTAACTGGTTTTGTTAAAGAACTGCGAGTAAAGTAGTATATTTTAAAATAAACGTAACGTATTGACAATTTTTCTGCCATACATGACTATTATGTACCAATCTCCTATATCTATATATATTCTCTTATACCTATGATCGCCAATGACTATTGTGATGCCATTGGTGGGTGGGGTATAGACCAGAACTGGTGATTTTAGATAGTTGCCCCTTTTCTAAGAATCTATGGATGTATTTTGAACATACGGATATTGAATATTGTTTTCCAATGAAATTTATAATAACAATGTTCTAACTATGCACAACTCTTTTTAAATAAAGATTTGGAGAAAACAAACTATTGCAGAACAAGAGCAACGAAAAAGACCCAACATATTTGTATTAATGTCATTACTTGTATAATCCATGGTAACAAAGAAGCTCAGTTAATCTTAGCACATAAAAGGTTTTATAAATACTATACAAGGAATATACACATGATTATATAAAGTTGTAAATATCCTACAAAACACATTTGAAGGCATCAATTGCGTATAAAAATACAAAGTTACACTGTTAAAAATTTGCAGCAAACTGTCCAGTCATTTGACCGTTTTTGTAGAAAACGGTTACATAACCGTATTTTAACTCTATTCTGACCGTAATATGGGCAATAATATGGTCACAATAGCGCTAAATTACGGTTATGTAACTGTTTTCTATAAAAACGGTCAAATGACTGGACAGTTTGCTGCAAATTTTTAACAGTGTATTATTATATAGGAAAAATTTATATTTGAATTTTTTTTTACAATTTGTTTCAACAAATGCATTATTAAAAATGCTTTACTATGTATTCTATTCATTTATTAAGTTTATTATTTAAAAATGTATTAATTCGTTTAAATTAATATTAAAGATTTTCGATTCATCTTTCCAATTACTAATCTTTGTTTGCTTGCCAAAATGAATAGTTTTATCTGTTATGCTTTAAAATAAAACAGAACCATGTACGTTTCATTAAATAAGACATTTGTTCCAGTGCACAGTAAAATGAACTTGAGGAAAACAAATTTAATCAAAACTAGTTTGTTAGTTAAAGGATGCTTTGATTTTTACATGTTAAGTTCTTGTTCCTAATTTAAGATGAAAAATTTCATTAATGTTTCATTGTAAAAATAGGGAGATATTGAATTCACAGAAGCGAGTGAATGAAGTTTCAGTAACAAATTAATATAATAAATATCCTAAACATTGTTATTCTTTGATGTTTCGTAAAATGAATTCGAAATTGCTGTTTATGTGGTTTTAATTAATTTACAGAAAATATTTAATGTTGTGTAAAATGTATTTTGCATGTTGTATGATATAGTTCGATTAATAGTGCAGATTTATTTTGAAATCTAAAATTTAGAATGACGTTTAGGAAATTGGATGAAACATTTGAGAAATATTATTAATATTTTGATACTGTAAAAAAAGACAGATTTCCTTTATCTAGGAAAATGTAATATAAGCACGAACAAAAATATACAATAAGTTTTTTCGAGTTATCCATGATTCCGAAAAGCGTTCATTATCGTTATACAGGGTGGTTCAGAACTATATGTCAAATATTTAAAGGCAGGTTGAGGGGACCTAAATAAGCAGATTTCGTATAGGAATATATGTACGGAAATGCAGAGTTGCTTTCTGATTATGCATTTCATGTATGCGGCTGCGCAAGGAAATGGAGCGGCTGCTAAAAGGATGCGTACGTTCAATGGCTCTCGAACTTGTCGAAAGACTATCTTCTAATGTGCGTAATACTTCTTCTTCTGCTGCAGGAATTCTGCGATTTCTTCCAGTGACAATATCACGCTTGGAAGTATAAAACGACCCACTCGCGCACAACTCCCGATGAAGACGCTCAAATGTTCGGCAATCCGGCAGATTCCTACCCGAGAATCGTTACATATACATCATTTGAGCTGCCGCTGCATTTAGTATCGCAGCCCGATACATGAAATGCATGCCGGCACGTTCTGCATTGGTGTAACGATGCATGTTGCTCGAAATTCGTGCAGGAAATGACGATACAAGCCAGAGAAACGCTTTCATCCACCGAACTAAAAATCGCCCTCTACTGCCTCAACGCTGCATTTCCGGACCTACATTCCTATACGAAATCTGCTTATTTAGTTCCCCTCTACCTGCCTTTACATTTTTGACATATAGTTTTGAACCACCCTGTATAGCCTTGGAAACCAATATATTTTCGAATTTAAAAGAAGAATGTCTGAAAACTAAATTTATTTAGCTGTCATGATTTTGAAACATTTTCGAGTTTTTTTTTTTTTTTTTTTTTTTTTTTTTTTAATTTATCAATCACTTTTTTCAATCCGAAACATTGGTTTTTCGGATGCTATTAATTCTTAAATAAACATTATCATGACACATCAAGCATGTTCTACAGACTAAAATGATTAACTTACAGCTTTAGCTTTAGCATTAACATTAAAGTTATTATATTTTTTCTCTTGTATGTATACATCAATAAAACAGCTGAAAATGTTTACTTGAGAATTAATAGCATCCAAAAAAAACGATATTAGAATATAACACAATAGACTTTCGAGTATGCCCATAAAGTCAATAATTTTCAACATTAGATTATTTTAAATTCTAGATTCAAAAGCAATGCGAATTTTCTGAAACAATTTTTTATTTTATCTTTTACTTTTGTAACAGAAAAGTTAATCAAATTTCAGTTATCCGCATTCTATCTGTACCCTTAATATAAGGAACAATATCAGAAAAAAGCTATATATATGTGATAATTTTATACACTTAATCGTAAAGATATGATTTTTCAGATTTTCCTAAAAAATCAAATTTAAAATATTTAGTTAAAATATAGATAAAATGCTTAAGTGATACAAATAGATACAAAAAAATTCTTATAAAACCTTTTATTGATCGACATACGTTTCAACGCTTATACGGCATATACGACATATTTTATATATCTTGAAAATTGTGTCGTATGAACGTTGAAACATATGTAGATCATTAAAATGTTTTATAAGACTTTTGTTGTTTCTATTTGTATCAACTAAGCATTTTATCTATATTTTAACTATAATTAGTGATTTTATTCCGTGATTTGTTATTATTATTATTATTATTATTATTTTAATAATTTTAATTCACTATTTTTGGTTTCCTGCAAGACAGTTAACTTCCCCCCCCCCCCAGAAATATCATATTTTAAAATAATTTAGGAATGATTATAAAATTAGTAAATATTGAATAATAAAAAATATAATTTAATATCATCAGATTTAAAGGCAGCTTATTTCAAGGGAGATAGAAAAACTTTATCTAATTTTTTTTTGTATATGTAATGTAACATTATTGTTTTGATATATAACTATAAGATAATTACATCTTAATTTAGATTATCCATTGTTAAGCTTTAGAGTTGTATACTTAGATATTTCTTTCAGATAATTTAGCATTTATTCTCTGCAAGATTATTATAAATGTTGCAGAAATTATATCATTAATGTATTCAAATTACAAATTACAAAATGTTATTTATGAAATTTTTTGTTTCACATATTATGCCGGTTAACTGAATTTTCCCAATACTTTTTATCGGATAATTATTTAAAGGTTGAGGAAAATATTTTTCTGATAGTCTTCAGTGACAAAAATTCTGTTTATTCCAGATTCAGGCTTTGAATATATTTAAAACTAGACATATTCAAACGAATATATTTAAACTAATTTCTTTGTGTGGCATATTACTATGCTTCACTAAATATATAAATATGCTAAATTCCTAAGATTAGGGAATTTTCTTTTAATAAAGAAATCCCTTTTACATTCAATAAAAACTCATTTTTATTAAATGAAAATTCCATATCTGTATTTCTTTAAATCGAAAGAAAAAATTAATCATGATCGAATGAATCAAATTAAAGATAAATTAAAAAATTTAATTAATGTACTTGAAAATATAAATTACATTTATAATAATTTCTAAAATGCAAATATTATTTTTGCATTAAATAAAAAAGAGTCAAAGATAAAGAAAACATATCTTTTCATTTTAATTTTAATTAACATATTTATTTTCACTGAAAAATCCGTAAACAACTGATTTATTAAAAGTATCATTTTTCATTTCTTTGGAATATTTGAATTACATATGATAACAGAAAATATATTCTAAATATTATTTCCGTAATTTCTTTATATGTTTGTTTATTTGCTTTAATTTAATTTATTTTTTGAAAGTAAAATAAAAGTTTTTAATTACATTTAAAATTGCAGTTATTTTTAAAAATATAATATGCACGATCTTACAATTATTCTCATTTTTTTCTATGATTTAATTTCTCTCGGCATTTAAAATCAAATTAAATGTTATCTGAGTAGTATCATATGAAACTGTTTGAATAACAAGCACTTTTTAATTTTAGTTATTGCTTGTGCTTGCTCACAGTGTTCAATTAAATATGAAGAATAAACAAAAAAAAAAATAATAATAAAAGGAGTATATCTTCCAAATGTTTAAATGTTGTAACCACCTTTACTATTTTTATATTGAATTTCTTCCAATTACTCTTCTTTTCTCTTCTTTTATTTTGTTTTCATTTATACACTCATCTTTAATTATTTTACTTTCTTGCACTTCCCGTAAGTACAGTATTGATTGAAGATTTTATCGCTGAAGTATAAAAAATGCCATAAAGTATAGAATAAAATTACTCTTCTTTTCTCTTCTTTTATTTTGTTTTCATTTATACACTCATCTTTAATTATTTTACTTTCTTGCACTTCCCGTAAGTACAGTATTGATTGAAGATTTTATCGCTGAAGTATAAAAAATGCCATAAAGTATAGAATAAAATTACTCTTCTTTTCTCTTCTTTTATTTTGTTTTCATTTATACACTCATCTTTAATTATTTTACTTTCTTGCACTTCCCGTAAGTACAGTATTGATTGAAGATTTTATCGCTGAAGTATAAAAAATGCCATAAAGTATAGAATAAAATTACTCTTCTTTTCTCTTCTTTTATTTTGTTTTCATTTATACACTCATCTTTAATTATTTTACTTTCTTGCACTTCCCGTAAGTACAGTATTGATTGAAGATTTTATCGCTGAAGTATAAAAAATGCCATAAAGTATAGAATAAAATTTAGCTTATTAAGAAAATCTTCGCCAGACTTATGAAATAAAACAAAGCTAAAAGAAATCCTTACTTTGTATACCTATTTATTAAAACTTCAACAAACAAGAAAAAATCCCTTTAAAAAATTAATGTTTTTCTTAAAAAAAAAAAAGAAAGAAAGAAAGAAAGAAAGAAAGAAATTAAAACTCTGGAATGTGCAACTTTGTTTCTTGTACATTCATTTTTTAAATTTATTGCAGTTATTTTATTAAGTAAAAACACATTATACAAAGACGTTTACAATTTTAAAATGTTGAATAAATTACATAATGCACATAAAACAAAATTTCTTCCTAAAATAACAATTATTTCATTGTTTTTTCGTGTAAAATTTTAATATAACATTTGAAAAATATTCAAAGCATTCTAATTATTAAAAATTAAAAAAAATTCAGACTTTATGAAGGGGAAATATTTTGAAGCTAATTACCCGAAAGTATTCCTAAAATAAAACTGATATTTTCTATATTAATTTAATTATTTAAATTTCATTAATACCTATCCTAAAATGTTGTTACGTATATATAAGAAAATTTACAACATGAAAATACATATTTCATTATTTTTCAGAAACATTCATGATTACAAAAATATTTGTTTGCGATTTGTAATCAATAAAAATCTCAATTGTCTAGTGATATATTCATTACCACACTTAAAGTGTAAAACATGTGCAGACGGTCTAATTAAAGCACACACAAAAAAGTACACTATGAAGCTAATACAATGTAAATAAATAAATATAGATGTATAACAGGAAAATGCTATAGTTTCAAAAGAAAAAACAGCACAAATTATATTGCTATATTTTACTAAGAAATCTTAAAATACGAAAAAATATTGTAACATATTTATAAGAAATGTATATTTGTTAATAAAAGACTGTCGTCAAAAGTAATTGTCGCAGAAAAAAAAATCAGCAGAATTTGGATAAATGGGAAAATAATCATGAAGTATATATTGATAATGTAGGCGAAAATGTTGAAACTGTAGAGGACTATTTCTGCGTGGAAAAGGGACATTTATGAGTCTAAATCATAGTAAATAACTGCAAAAAATTGTTTTATTTGCATTGTAAAAAATAAAGATTTTTCTTAATCTCCGAAGTCAAAGAATCAAGTTGCCTAGGGATAAGATAATTCTCTTATTTAAAGTGTGTACACAGAATAAAGATCAAAAGAAGACTTAAGTTGATGTTAAGTGAATGCAAATAAAAATTTAAAAATGGAAAATACTATAGTTTAAAATAACAATTATATATATATCTAAAATTTAATAAGAAATCTTAATGACAAAAAAATATTGGAACATATTTATAAGCAATATATATTTGTTATTAAAACCTATCGACAAACCTAAAGTCGCAACTAAAAAATCTACAAAACCTGTATAAACTGAAACGTTATCATTAATTATATATTTATAATGAAGAGGTAAATATTGAAACCGTAGAGGAAGATGTTGAGTGTCTTAAAGGACGTTTGTGCATCTAAATTGCAGCAAACAACGGCGGAAAAAACATTTTATGTAATTATGTTAGCGAACAAACAAATGATTCTTACACTTAATTATGGAGAAATGTTTTATAAATCTTCAAAGCAATATAAGTAATTTGGAATTTATTATTGAAAATAACTCTATATAATTACTGAAAAATGCTGGCATCGTCTTCTTTCTATGACTAGTTTAGAATCATCGTCTCATGGCTTTAAATGACTGAGATATTCGAAAATTCCTTTTAGTGCTATATAGTTCAAAATATTCATGAATACATCCTAAAGCTATCGCTTCATTTATATAAGTTAGTTTCAATACGCCCTGAATTACTATAGTTTTGCTAATCCTGAAACAGAACTTTAAATGTGTTTGCTGCTACAGACACCTTTGCTCGATAGAATCTCTCTATTCTAAGAAAAATTAACTAATACTGATGCCGCTGCAGTACTTGATTTTTTTGTAATCTTTTCAATTTCTCTGCTTATAATGCAAAACTGTATGCATAAAAAGACTTGAAAAATGGTAGATTATTAGAGAAACTTAGAATAAACACGTTGAAGTGGACGATTTTTAAATCGAAGAATTATTTTAATCACTATTTTAATTTTGAAATCGATCAATATATTTCAGTTACATAAGTTTTAAAGGATCAAAAACTATGCATAGAAATTTTACTATATTTTACAGGCGTACACGTAAATAGATTGTGGTGTACAATGTCCAAAAAATTTTTTTTCATAATTTTTTTAGTGTTTTTTATATTTTTTATTAAAATTTCATTATCTAAATCGAGATTACTTTCGTATTTTGAAAAGGCCGTATTTTACCTACTGTTGTCAGATTTTTAAAAGCCCAAATAATAATATTTCCAATCATTTCAAATTGAAAAATACATGTGTATATTAAAGATGTAATTTTTTTAATTATTAAATTATTACGCTTGAAAGCATTTAATGGGGAAAATTACGTCGTATATGAAACGATATATTACAAACGTCATGATTAAAACTTTTTTCTAATAGCGTCTAAAGCAATTTTTTTCTACCAGTCGATTTTGTACAAGCTGATTTCTAATTGTGTAATTTATATTACTTAATTAATTACACAAACAGGCTGTCAACTGTCGCGTCAGATGTGGCTATAGGAATATAAAACTCCTCCGGTCAAAAAAGAAATTATTTGAAATACAGAATGATTTGATTACAGAAGATGGACACTAGTCGTTATTTCAATTTTCTCTAATCGGGTAATCTTTTAAAACATAGAAAATTGCTTTTGGACAAAGTGGTATCTTGACAGCAATTGGCGAGTGTGGCTTGTAGGAAATAGAGACTCCGACTATTCCAAAAAAAGTAATAAAAAACCTGTAATGTCTATTTTTACGTCGTACACATGAGCAAACTTCTTATGTAGTATCTTTTAAATATTACACACTTATGGTGTATCGTTTCCTTATTTCGTCTTTCACCTAGTACTACAAGTGCACATTACAACATTGTTTCATCGAATTCCTTTTCGAATATGTAAAAAAATAGGTACGTTTTATTACGATATTCAATAATTGTTCTTAGTATTTACAATACTTCATAAAATAAAAGGAAATAAACAGTCTAAAATTAAGGCGGTAATCAAAAAAATATTTTTCCACGCTCAACAAATTAAAATTTTGAGACACATTCCCAGACTCATTTTTAAAAGTAACAACAGGAAACTTGGCAGCGTGATTTATAAAGACATTTATAAGGGCCCCATGTTTTTATTTTTCGTTCAATTAATTAAAAATTGATTTACAGACAATTATTTTAAAAAGTACGATCATTTTTTTTTCAAGCGCTATCGCGTTGGGAAATTCGGTTCAAAATGTGCACTTTGACAGCATTTTTTGAAATATATTCTGCCTTTATGAAAAAATCGAGACAGTGGGGACATTATAAAGTTTCTGAATAAGAGAACCTACCAATTGGATTTATTTTAGAGCAAAAATGAATTTACAAATGTGTCTCAAAATAAGCAGCTTGGATTTGAATACACCCTTAATTACATAGTTAAACAAAATATCTGATACATAAATACATTACGAAGAAAACTATCTACATGATTTTGTATCATAAGGTGATAAAAACAGTGCTAGAAAATGATACAATAAAAGACGATAACAATTCACTTTCATGAAGAAGCATTAAATAAATTTTAAAGCATGCGCTAAGCAGAAATTTATTGCATGGAAATAGAAGAGTTTGCAAAACTTAATTCAGAAGACACTAATATAATTTATAAGACTAGAGAATTTTATTGTGTTTCACTTATATTGTTTCACTTTACTTTTATTTTCCTGTCGTGAATTCCAAGTAAAAAACATTCACAAGATAAAGGGTCGTAAAAGGAATAAAGTCTGCTAGTTACATAGTAAAAAAACGTTACTGAGAAAAATATGTCGCAATTCGTGTACCTAACACAGTATTATCCTGATTCTCAAACAAACAGAGTATTTCTAAATTCCGAATTATACTTCTTTCACATTTCTTAATTCAGTTAGATGGAAAGCATGTAAGCAAGGATTTTGATCCCTTCCCTTCCAATAAGTACTTTTTAGGGTTTCGATCATGTCACGAAACCCTATTACTCCCGCTCCGTTGTCTGTCCGTCACAGAGTCATTCTCAGAAACTATGTAACTTACAGAGTTGAAACTATATGTATATCTAGCTAAATACCAGCTATGAAGCTCAAAATATTAAAATTTGAAAAAATTGTATTATTTTAATAAATAGAGATAAAAAACCAAACTTCTAACAGCGTTTTCTTATTAAATTTAACAATTTTTTCGTTAAAGCAGTTGCCAAAAATTAAAAATCCAAAATGAAATTCTTTCTACAATAATTAATTTTCTATAAAATAAAATAAATGAAATGAAATAAAAAGTTTCACCAATTAAAAGAAAAATATTAATATGAAATAAAAATTATTGACGTCATAGTATTAATAAAACGGAATTTTTCAAAGATTTCTCAATAATAAAAGGAGTATGGGTATGTGTATGTACAAAAAGCAGATTAATTTCACGTCATTAGAGAATTTAAAAAAAATCTGACGTCATTTGGAAGTTTAACGAATTTTTCAAATGTTTGAGAATAATACAAAGCGAGTATCAATATGATTAATAAAGAATAGTAAATATATGAGTTTTTGAGTACGTACTGAAACATGATAAAAACCCGATTATGGAAATATTCGCATATTTTAAAATTTTTAAGGTGTACAACATGTTTAATTTTGAAATTAATTTTTAAATATTGCATTTAGTCCGCATGACAGATATTATTATGGCAAAATATAATAGCGTGCTTCGCCCTCTATCGGGCTGGTTTAGGTATTCGTAAAATCGAAAAAATAGACAGGTAAATTTTTACATTATAAAAAGCATGTTTTTTTTTTGTTTTTTTTTTGCTAAATGAAATTTATTTGGATTTATTAAAGAAAGGATAAAGTGTTTTGAAAGGAATATTAAACGAAACCCTTTGAGCGATCTTCGATCACACTTACCCACTTGTATTTAGATGTTTTTGATTATTTTCTTATAAAGTATACCGCCTTAAGTTTCTTTAAAATTTTAAAAACTCATTACAAAGAAACAAAGGATACTAAAAAATTGAGGTTTGCAGGAATGGGATTAGAGGGAGATATGATTTTTTTAGTAACAACAACACAAAAATTGCCTTTCAAAAAATTACCGATAGATAGCGCTGGCATGCATAATATGAAGCAGATTTATGCAAATCAGGCTTTTAATAAAACACCTCAATCCGCATAGATTCTTCATTCATTCGATGCTTGCAGTATGCTATCGTTAGCAGATCAAGCGTTGTTATTTAAGCCCTTTTAAAAGGACGGAAAATCAGAAACTGGTGCATTGAGAAAATTGTGCACAGCAAACAAAGTCAAGACGAGGAAAAGCACGTTTCATGTGATAGAATACTGAATCTTAGCAGAAACTTCGTGAAACTTCGATCGATTAACGAATCGCCCCGACGTGTAATCGGCCCTCCTTGACATCTGCTTCATATTATGCATGACAGCGCCATGCATCGGTAATTTTTTGAACCACAACTTTTTTTTTGTTACTAAAAACAATCCGATATTCCTCTAATTGTATCCATGCAAACCGCATTTTTTTAGCATCATTTGTACATTTTTTAATGAATTTCAATATTTAAGGAACTATACCCGGTATACCCGGTACTTCCACACCTCTCTGATTGATATATGTTTGAAGATTTTTCAAATGTGTTACATAAGATCAGAAATATAGGTTTTATTTAGAAAAAATTACTGCATTTCAATGATATAAATTAATTTTTTTTCGTTATAAAGGGTCATTATACAATCTTTTTTTTTTTTTTTTTTTTTTGGTAATATGTGAGTAATAAAGTAAAACATATAAATCTATGATGGTGTTATGAACATTTTATCTCGAAAGAAAAAATCAATTCATATAATTGAAATAGATTAAAATGTGCCAAATATACCTATGTTTATTTGGCAACTGGACACTTTTAAATAATCTTCAAAAAGTAATTAAACAAGAACGAAAATTTATGCATCAAGCGTAAATTAAACATTTTCAAATACCAATAATATAATATTAAGAAATTTCCTTGTTTCCTAGAATGAAATGAGATATTTAAATAAATAACTTATGAAAACACATAATCCAGGAAATATTCTATTTCAGCAGTTGGTGTCCATATCCAGTAATGGGTGCGAGTTCTTTCGTGTAGCCCTGTATGATATTTATAGAATTTATACACACCACCAAACATACTCAAAATTAGATAAGTTTAAAAATAAGTAGCACAGCAGAAATCGAACCTCCAGCATTTATCGATTTAGTCAGTTTAGTGACCGAATTATTTTGTGTAATCTCTGAAAATGCACTGTAAATGCTATGCACACCATAATCAATAGAAAACGTGTTATAGTACATTTCAGTGAAATGTAATATGTTAAATTTAAAAACACACATTCAATAGCTATCGCTCATAGAGAGTACTGTAAACGAATTATTTCAGCTCTCCCTGTAAATGAACGATAAACGCTTCCACAGCACTTTCTACAGTCGGCATCTTGTAGTGCACTTTACTGAAGTATATCAATTTCAATACGTTTAAAATAATTTAACATGGTTAATATACACCGCAAACGAGTTTTCCTCATAGTATATGACACAATAAAAATATTTTATGCGTCCTTGTGTACGAACTTGTGTACGTCCTTGTGTCGGGTTACCTGGATGCGACCAGCCGATGTATTATACTAAACTACGAAAAGTCTTTCTGGCCTGACCAGTAGAAAAAGATAGACTCCCTATTGCTTCGTTTTAAGATTTTAGCTAACTTTACTGAAAAATGCGAAGCTAAAATACGTGAAAACCGATTACAGAAGATTTATTCCCAGATCTCGTCAATGTTGAATTTGAATGAGAATATCGCCAAATTAGACAGACATAGCCAAGTTGGCTTCATGTATGGCAACCTATTTTTATCGCCAAATTTGGAGATAATTCACCAATTGTCGCCAAGCATGGTGAGAATTTCACGTTGGCGAATATAAATACATAGTGTTAAGCATGTAAGAGTTGAAACGATGTTTAAAACAATGAAAGAAAATTTGCCGAAACCATGTTCACGGAAACTCATAAATTAAACGCATTTATGGAGGAATCGTGCTGTATTGTTCCAAAATGTCAGCCACCCTAAACTTTCAAACTGCTGTTTCTCAGCCATTTTTTAACATAGAGACACAACAATAAATGCTCTGGAGTCCTTGGATCAAGGCAAAAAATGTAACGCAAAATTTTACGATTTCAAATTTTTTGTACATATCTTTGAATTTGAAATCTTTAAATGGCTATCACAGCACCATATCCAGGCGCAATATCCCCAATTTCAACAAGGACGTGCAGGCCATAGTCAAAAACATATATAAAACAAATCGGCATAATATCATACGGTTTTCGATGATACAATAGTGAAAATGGAACACAAATCGCTATCGCAGCACCTTCTTTCTTCGGAATATCTCCAAATTCAAATGGGACACGCTGGTCATAGCCAAAATCCTATAAATAAAATTTGTTTCAATTTGAAGCATATCTTCCCATAATTTTCGATGGTAAAAGGAGGACAGACACACTAAGAGACAGACATTTTATAAAAACATGCGTTTCGGAATCTCTGACGCCTAAAACTCGCGACTGACACGTGCCTGGAAGTGCAAAAAGTCCATCACGGCCACTGAAAGCATAATACTCCAATGAATTTCTGTTTTAAAAATTTCCTTTACCAAATTTTCTATCACTTCGTTTTCAAATAACATGAAATTACGATTTCCAAAAAATTCATTTATTTCTTTCAAGGAAGATGTTCTAATTCCTTCGTTCAACTGTCACTTTTTACACTTTACCATTACGCGATTTTATTCAGCCCAAACCAAACTATACTGTACGGCTAAACGAAAAATATTTTTTTATTAGATACGTTTTCGCATTAGAAACCATTTGCTATTAATCTATATTCTGCGTAATGTGTTACTTGTTTCTCTATAATTACTCCACCCAATGAATTAGCTAAAGGCTAAACCTCGTGAAAGAAGCCTCCGTCTGCACGTACAAGTCTATCGATTTACTTATTGTGCTGTTTTTTCTCCTATGTTTTTGTTAGTAATAACAGTGATGAAATACAGAGTGATCTTTGATAGAAAATATTACTTGGGAATTTCTTTTTCACGAGTATAAAAGAAACATTACTGAAACGTATGGGAAAGTAAAAAATAGTCTTAAGAGTATCTTTCTTTAAAATGAATTTAAAACAAAAGAGTTTTTATGTAATTCTATGATTTGTTTTAAATAAAATAAAGCATTAGTACATTTATAATAGAAAGTCAACATAGATCATTTATAATGTCTATCATTTAATATCATATAATGCCATTCATTTTCATGTGCTAAAAAATTCAAATGCTGAAATATTTATAAATTTTCTTTATTTTAAATGATCTGCTTTTAAAAAAAGGCATAATGCAAAACATTTAAAAAACACATTCTTTATTATTTTTCAGTCTTTGGTTGTTAACAATTTAATGAAATTTGTATATTTTACATAATGGATATCATAAAGCAAAAACATGCTCGTGAGTAATACTGAAATCATTTCACTCGTTGCAACGATTTCAGCAATATATATATATATATATATATATATATATATATATATTATTTTTCGAAAGTTTAATTACTTATTAATATTAAATAATGTTCATTTTTACACTGTCGAAAAGGGCAAATGTATTTTGAAATGCAATGCGTTTGAAATCGGTATTTTAGTTTACTGATTGTTTATGGTTTAAAATTAATTTTCAAGCATGATTGTTTTAAAAATCTATCTTACCGCGAGCAGCTTGATTACGAAATATTAATATGTTTGCTCTTAAAATAACTTAAATAATTCAGCCTTTGTTTCCGAGTAATGTTCTATAACGATAATAACACTTCGCCAAAAAAAAATATATAAATGAACAATTACAACACATAATTTTAACAGATGTGTAATTGAAGTACGTTCTTTAACACAGAAAAAGGCAAAATACGATTTCTTCAGTTATTAAACTCTAACATACGGCTAATAAAAAATGTTAAATTATAATGTAATTAATAAATAATGTAATCACAAATCTTTATACTGAAATGTTGGTAATAAGCAATATAAAAAAAAAATTAAGAATTTTTATTTTAAAACAATTCATACCGACAGAGTCGCAAGAGTGTGTTAATTAATTTATAATTTGTTTTAACGGTAAATACATCAGGTTTAAGTTCGCAGGAATAATTTTAAATTTGGCTTAATAAATGTAATTGATAGGATGTGAGGCAATTCATAAAAAAGTTGAAAAGATGTTGAAATCATAATTTAAAAATCACCCATAGCTGCAATATAACACAAACCATTCAATGATGCTATTGAAAACTTCTGTGTGTCCCCATGAACGAACTGTAAGAGCAACATACTTTAATAATGAATTCAAATGATATACTTGCAAAATAAATACACTGTCCCAATTAGGTTTGAATTAAATCACTATTTCGGATGTGATCGTGTTGACAAACTTCAAGCATTTGCTTTTGTGTGCCTCCGTGAACGAACTCTAGGAATTAGTGGCAATGCTTGATTAATAATAACTCTTTAAGGTGGTGGAAAGATCACTACACTATTCCAGTTATATTTGAATTGGTTAAATTATTTCGAACGTTATAGTGCTGACAAAATTTGCATGTTTTTACTTTTGTGAGTCCCTGTAAATGTACTATGTACGAAAAATACGTGATTACTGAACCCATCCGAGATATTTGCAAGATCAATACACTGTCCAAACTAGGTTAGAATTGATTGAGTATTTCTATGACAGGATTTGCACTAAATAAATATAAACAGTGTGGTCATAAAGAAAATTTGCCGATATTAGAATCTTTATCGGCCGCTCTGTTCAACCAATAGAAATAAAATATGAAATATAGTTGTATGAAGGTGCGAGCTCGAGATTGTGGTGAACAAGAGCAATGGAGCCTGTATGATTATCGTTAAAGTAAAAAAATAACGAAATTTTCCTGTCTCAACACCCACTCTTACCCATCCTAAAATTATCAGTGCATTGAAAATACATAAATAGCTTTGAAGCGGTATATGTAGCACGAAAAACGGCGGCGTAGAAAGGCGTGCAAAGGACAGCAATGTAAACAACCAATAGCAACATAAACTAGATGGAAAGAAACAAATTACTGAGATTACACGCTTCTTTTTAAAGGTTTTACACTTACATGTACCGTTCTAACACCATTTATGTTTTTTCAATACGCTTATTATTTTAAGATAAGAAAAAAAGGGTGTTGCCCAGCTAAAAATGAACTGCAGTTTTTCTACAGAAGTGAAGTATTTTTAAAGTTTTTCTACAGTCAACTGTAGATTTTCTGTAGTGCAATCTCGACTGTAAAAATACTTCAGTTATTTTGCAGTTAATGTGAAGTAATTTTGCAGTAATATATTTCAAAAATACTGTGAGCTTTTATCTGCCAAAAAACTGCAGTTTACGTGAAGTTATGTTATAATCATAAATTAAAAAAATAATGAGACTTTACATCTGTAGTAAAACTGTAGTAAATTTGAAGTAATTTTACAGTCATTAATTCAGTATTATAATTTCAGATGTATCTGCAGTATAAGTGCAGTTACTCTAAGGTAATTTTACAGAACTTAATTTTAGTAAGTTTGTGAGATATTTTCAGCAATTTATCTGCAGTTTTAAAAGCTAAGCAATATTAAAGTTTTTCAGTTTATGACAATATTGCGTATTTACTCTGTTATTAATAATTAACACTGTTTTCAAGACTTTTAGTTTAATGGGACTAAATTGAACCAAAATCAAAATCCTCGGGCGGGGGTGGGGGAGGGGGAGGGGTGGCGAACACTGTTTTGAACCAACCATTTTGAGATAAATTTTTAACAAATAAATATAAAACATAATAAATAAATAACTTTCATGGGGAATTTAAGGGGGAAAGTCCGCCCTTCCCCCCAACGGGAAATTTGTACTTTCTCTAGTGTTTAATTACTTTAAATTACTCGAAAAAAGAATAAATTTACTGTTTTCCAAAATCGGTCAAAATAAAAAATTAAATAAAATTTCAAAATCCAGGGAGGGTTAATGACGCCCCACCCCCCTTCCAACGGAAAATTCTTAGTTCCTCTTTTAAGTTAAGCGAGGAACAGCGAGTTAAGCAGCGGACATTGCTTTCAACCTCCCCTTTGGAGATAAATTTTTAACACATAAATATAAAAAATAATAAATAAATAACTTTCATGGGGAATTTAAGGGGGAAAGTCCGCCCTTCACCCCCAACGGGAAATTTGTACTTTCTCTTAGTGTTTAATTACTTTAAATTACTCGAAAAAAGAATAAATTTACTGTTTTACAAAATCGGTCAAAATAAAAAATTAAATAAAATTTCAAAATCCAGGGAGGGTTAATGACGCCCCCCCCCCTCCCCCTCCAACGGAAAATTCTTAGTTCCTCTTTTAAGTTACTCGAAAAGAACCAATTTTATTATGCTGTTCAAAATCGGAGAAAACGTAATTTTAGTTACTTAAACTTTAAAATTCAGGAAGAAAGTAGTAATTGAACACCCCCCTCCCCCCCCCACACATACACACTCTACACACAACGAAAAATTCTTAGTTCTTTTATTTTAAGTTATTTTTTATTTTTATTTATTATTTATTTTAGTTATTTAGTTATTTAAATTTCAAAATCGAGAGAGGGGAAATGGCCTTTCCACTTATTAACTACAGGCATGAGTTCCAGTTTTCAATAAAATTTTACTTCAAAAAACAAATGAAAAATGTAAATCTCCTTAACATTTATTTTTTTTTTCGTAACTGACCCGGCATTTCTGTCTCCAATTATGTGAAGAAACACTACTACTCAACTCAACTCCAATTCCGATCGTGTTCTGTTTACATTTTGACGGCGATGGCGGTAAGCGGTAAGTGCAAGCGTTCGTATATTATTTTCTGTAATTCGCTAGCTTTGTTAATATAATAATTAATGCCGTAATTTTTTAAATGTTTATATATAGCCATAAGATGGCTAAAAATATGTACCGACAGACACCTCTACAAATCTAGATAGATTAAAAAATTAGATACATTCAACGTATTTATAAAGTACCACGTTGTCTTGCCAAAAAAAATTATTTCGGAGGAGATTTGTATTGTCAATGTGTCGTCCATATTGTCTTATTTTAGACTTTTTTTTTTTAATACTGTAATAGCGATGGAGTTAATTTAAAGTTTGTTGCCCCTACAATTACGATTATGCCGATAAATCACGAAATGTAAAACACATATAGTATTATTATAATGTCATATATGCTTTATAATTTGATAAATTTTGGTCACTAGATGTTTTTTCTTGTATTAATTTTACATTATTTTGTAATAAAAAATGCAGAAAATGAATCCTGAAATGTGTTTTATGGTGTTCAATGGATAAATAAGTTAAAAAAAAAAAAATATTTTCTTTAAATCCAAAGTTTTTATTATTACAAACAAGTAACAGCATACAAAATTTAAAAATAAGCTATCAAGCTGGGGTGTAAAAATCTAGGAGTCAGTGGGCCGATTCTCACCACTAAATTTTATTAGTATTCTTCGGCTAAATTTTATTATTATACTTCAACTAAATTTTATCAGTATTCTTATTAGTCGAACAATACTAAAAATTTAGTGGTAGTAATCTACCCATTGGCGACTGGATTTTTACACCCCTGCTATCAAGTATAAAAATATAGCAACAAATATTTTGTTATTAATTGAAAAATGTTAACTGACATCTGTAACATACCAATTTGGCAAACTATCTTGGAAAAAGAAGAAAAAGCTTTTAATCGCATTTCATGTAACATATCATTCAAGAGGACAATAATTAAAATAGCATTACTTTAAATCATAATTTTTATAAAGTTATTTTCCTCCTGGTATATTATTTATAAACTTTGATTAAAAGCAATTGAAAATATATGTAAAAACCTTGAGAAATCATTAATTGGATTGACACTAATATTGACACACAGGCTAAGTACAGTCAAGATCAACCCAAACAATATTATAAATTTAATTGTACTGATAAAAGGCTCAAATATTTAATTTAATTTTGTAATAAATATGAGTTATTTGAATTCACAATAACAAACTCTAAATTAACTCCATCACTATTAAAGAAAAGTTTAAAATAAGATAATATGAACAAAACTTTGAAAATACAAATATCCTATGAATATATTTTTTCTAGTAAGGCTTTTATAAATACGTTGAATCTATCTAATTTTTTTAAGAGAAACCAGTTTTGAAGAAGTGTCTGTCGGTACATATTTTTAGCTATCTTATGGCTATGTATAAACATTTAAAAAATGAATTACGGTGTTAATTATTATATTAACAAAGTTAGCGAATTGCGGAAAATAATGGATGAACGCTGTCACTTATTGCTCAATGCCGAGAGTCGCATGTAAAACGTAAACAGGTTCAGAGTAAAGGTGAAAATAAGCACTCGCCAGTCGCCACTCGTCGATTAAACTTGAAAAACTGGCGACTAAAAACATGGAAAGTACCGGCCAAATGCAGGATTTTCTGTTTAACTTTTTTCCCTAAAATTAGCGATTTTTCCACGCCCGTTCGACGAAATTCATGATTTTTCCACACCCGATCGCCGAAAGTTTTTATTTTTCCGTGCCCGATCGCCAAAATTGATTTTTTCGCGTCTGATCGCCTAATTCCATAATTTTTCTGCACTCGAACGCCGAAATTTATGATTTTACAGCGTCCGATCGATGAAATTAATGATTTTTCCACAATCGACGGCCAAATTTCTTGATTTTTTTGCGTCTGATTGCTGAAATTCATGATGTTTCTGCACCTGACCACAGAAATTTGTAATTTTTCTGCGCCCGATTGCCGCAATTCTTGATTTTTCTTCACCTGACCGCCAAAATTTATGATTTTACCGCATCCGATCGATTAAATTCAGGATTTTACCGCGTCTGATTGACGAAATTCAGGATTTTTCCACACTTGATCGCTGAAATTTGTGATTTTTACGCTTTCGATCGACAAAATTCATGATTTTTCCCATACCCGATCACCGAAATTAATGATTTTTCTGCATTTGATCACTGAAATTTATGAATTTTCCGCACCCGATCACGAAAATTCCTGGTTTTTTCCGCCCCTGACTACCAAAATTTATGATTTTTCCAATTACGATCGATGAAATTCACGATTTTTCTGCATCCGATCACCAAAATTCATGATTTTTCCGCACCTAATCACCGAAATTTGTGATTTTTCCGTGTCCAATTGCCACAATTCTTGTTTTTTTTTTTTTTTTTTTTTTTTTATCAGATCGCTGAAATTCATGATTTTTCTTCACCCGACCGCTGAAATTTATGATTTTACCGCGTCCGATCGATTAAATTCAGGATTTTACCGCGTCTGATTGATGAAATTCAGATTTTTTCTGCACTTTATTGCTGAAATTTGTGATTTTTACGCTTTCGATCGACAACATTATTTTTATGCGTTCGATCGACGAAATTCAAGATTTTTACACTCTCGAATGACGAAATTTGATTTTTACGTAGCCAATCGACGAAATACATATGATTTTTACACGCCGATCGATTGTGAGTTTCGTGCATTCTAGAGATTGCTGTATTGTGAGTTTCGTGCATTCTAGAGATTGCTGTATTGTGAGTTTCGTGCATCCAGGATGTTGTTGTTTTTTTGTTTGGGGGGGGGGGGGTAATGTCGGCAAAGCGTACATATATATATATATGTTACTAACTGCTGTTTGTATGAATTTCATGCATTCTCGAGATTGCTGCATGGTGAGTTTCATACATCCACGTTTTTTTTTTTTTCAGTTAATGTATGCGAAGCGTACATATATATGTTACTAACTGCTGTTTGAATGAATTTTATGCATTCTAGAGATTGCTGTATGGTGAGTTTCATGCATCCAGGGGTTTTTTTTCAGTTAATGTTCGGTTGATGTACCTGCTTAATCCGGTAACGGATAATTGCATACCTCGCTTATATAAGTGTTTTCGCGGTCTCCTCTGATAATGGGATCCAGGATAATGGATATTCAGGGCCATGTTGCCTGCAAGTTTGGTGTAAATGTATCACTTGTACGTGCCACCATTCGAAACAAGCTAAATTCTGCTGCAAAGGCTGTGTAATGTGAGAAGAATTTGTAAATACATTTGGTATTTAAATACGATGTAAATTATAAAGCATAAACATCAAATGTTAATAAAATGGTTTTTTTTAAATTTAAACCTTATTTCCTCCATAATTGCATACAAGATAAAATTGGAAGGACAAATCAGGATGCAGGTAAGAGTAATTTTTGTAAATTTTAGCATTTTTTTTTTAAAAACAGCAAAGCATATATTTGTTTTGCTCTTAATATTAATTTTATGCAGTTATTTTTTATTAGCTGTAACATATGTAATACATTTTATTTCATAGTAAATGGTATATAATTTAGAAATTTACATATATCCTTTCGTATAATTTATTTTATATATTCAAAATTATATAAATATTCAAGGCACATATTGATACTATCTTTAAGAGATGAAAGAATATTCAAATTTGAAAGTCACATTGTGGAAAAATTAGTTGCAATTAAAATTAATTTTTGCATTTAAATTTCATGTAGGGGAGACTGATACACACTGGAACTATGGGCACAGTAGACCACCCTCTAATATTTTATTTATTTAAACTTTTTTAAAGCTTCTCTTATATCCTAATAGACAACAGCACTGCACTGATTATTTATAGCCTTCAGAAAATATGCTTAGCTCAGATTGAACTATTTTATCCTGATTGGTTGTTTTGAGCTTCTAAAAGTAAAATTTTTCATCATCATATTTCAATTTTTTAGTAATTAAAGGTTGTAGATAAATAAGATAAAACAGCTTTTTTGTAAAGCTAAGATCCTTTTTTTATTTAACTTTAAAGTTAATATGTTTAAAAGGAAGCTATAAACAATATTAATATGATAAACAATATTAATATGATTATTTATTGAACTTCAACATGGGTCACAGTTGACCACCCACTCCTGGGGCACAGTGATCCACAATCCACTCTGCTCCTGTAATGCAGAATGTTCAAAATATTTAATAATTGCTTATTTACTATAAAGAAATATTGTTTAAAAAAAGTTATTTAACTGTAAAATAAAGTAAACAAAGAAAAATGACAATTTATATAATATAGTAAGAAATATTTTGTTTTGTATATACTGCCTTTGATAAATATAACTGTAGTCTAAATTTTTGATGATTCTATTCAAGTAAGATTAATGAGATGCAAATTGAATGGAAATCAGTTTATTTTTCCCGAAACTGTAGATGAATCTATTGTTGTCAATGATGTCATAATATTGCTCCCAGACCCAAAAGTATTTCAGGAAAATTCCAGGCTCAATCTTACTCTTAAGTATTTTGGAATTTCATTTGCAAATTTTAATGTGCGCTGATTTTTTTGTACTTAAGTAATAACTTCAACTAAAGTGCAATTGTTCCTGTATTAATCTGTTATTATTTTCAAAATATAATTCATTTTGTTTTTGTTTCAAAATGTTACTTGTAAATTTATATTACTATGTTATTTTGCAGGTAAAGGGAAAATAAAAAAAGACTTAGATTAATGAAAAATAGACTTATATTGTATTTCAGATAATACCTAATAGCGGTCCACTGTGCCCCAGAAGTGGGGCACAGTGGTCCACTTTATGGATGCATATAAAAATTTTTTTTGAAAAATATATTGAAAACTATGTTATGAGAAAATTATGATAAATGTATAAATGTTTAAGGAATATTCAAAAATATTTTCATGCAGATCGGTTTGTGCATTAAAGAGAACATAATTTTTAACTGAAAAAATGTTCCACTGCGTACCAGTCTCCCCTACATTTAATATTTAAAATTATCATCTAAATCTGCCACAATAGACTTCATTATGAATTGCTTATGAGATTAAAAATTTGCAATCCCTTTCGCATATATATATATATATATATATATATATATATATTCTCACAAGCTACAAAGAAAAAAAAAATTTTTTTGGGGGGGGGACAACAGATTTTTATATAAATTGTGAAAGTAACATGTATGTATACAACTGGGAGTGTTTAATTGAAAATTAGCCAAATGAGGAGCCGGAGAAATGGAGAGAGTTTACCAGCTAGTTAAATTAGCTGCAGAATTCTAGAGGGGGGGGGGGTAATCACTTCCATTTTGCTCCTAAAATATACAAGTTGAGAGTCTAAAAACAGCCAAAGAATTTTCTCTATATTATTTGTAATATTTATTGTTTTGTTTTAAAGAAAGTATTGGTAAACAAAAATAAACATTGATTACGCCAAGGGTGTCTGTAAAAACAACAGAAATATTCAGACGTCACTTAAGAGAAACGAGGTTCTCTATTTTAATGAACTACAGAAAATTTGCAAAAAAAAATGCAGGTGGGAAACTACAGAGAATCTGCAGAAAAAATGCTGTTGGGAAACTACAGAAAATCTGCAGAAAAAATGCAGTTGGGAAACTGCGGTGATTTGGCCGATTCCACTACAGAATTTTTGAGGTTGATACAACTACAAAATTACTGCAGAATTTTTGAGGTTGATACAACTACAAAATTACTGCAGAATTTTTGAAGTCGATACAACTACAAAATTACTGCAGAATTTTTGAAGTCGATTCAACTGCAAAATTACTGCAGAATTTTTGAAGTCGATTCAACTGCAAAATTACTGCAGTAATTTTGCAGTTGTATCGACTTCAAAAAAACTGTAGTCGAATTGGCCAAATCACCGCAGTTTCTCAACTGCATTTTTTTTGCAGATTTTCTGCAGTTCATTTTTAGCTGGGTGCTGATTGAAAATTTCAAATTTTTTCAATGTAACCTTAACCGTGCAGGCTCTATTGTTTTATTAGACCACATTCTCACGCGCATACCTTCGAATAAATATATCTCACATTTCATTTCGGTTAATTGAATAAAGCGGCCGCTACGGATTCATGTTTCGGCGAAATTTCTCTATCACCACCATGTATGTGCACACACACACACACATATATATATAAAGTACAGCCAGGAGAGATGGCGCGGTTTGAGAGATTGCGCACAGAGAGATTCGGGGAGAAGGGGTAGAGTGAGAGTGCGGCTACTCCAGGTAGTTGTACAACAACAGTAGTGATGTGTCTACTTGAAAGTGCACGTTGATTGCTTTGAGCGTCTAAGATAAAGTAATGCTATTATGTTTTGTTTTCCCAAAGTAAGTGCTTGAATTTTCATAGCTATTCCTCAGAATTTCTACACAATGTCAATAGTACAAAATATTTTAAACTTAAACGATTTCTCGTAAGCTACTAATCTAGACTAACAATGTGAACATCAAAGGTTCGTTTTAGTAGCGGCCATGTTTAAATAAAAGGACGCGAAATCTCTCCTACCGAAATTGTAGAGTTTGCGCATCTGCTACTTAGGAGAGATGGCGCATTGTTCCCATTAGTTTCCATGCTAGGGGAGATTACGCAGCTTATTGGTAAATTTCCATAAAAAATGAAAAATGAAAATGGACTAATTTTAAGTTAAACGTGTTATTAAGTAACATAATTTTATTTTGTAATCTTATCTGGACTTGCTTTTTCTGATTCTTTAATTTTTTCCCTTTAATTAAATTTTTTTAATCGTTTTTAAAATTATTTCCTTTTTCTGATTATTTAATCATTAGGTTGAAATATTCACTCCTAATGCAATAATATTTGTTCACAAAAACCTTACAGCAATGTCATTTAAGTGTAATTATTATTGTTAACAATTTAATTGTAGTTATTATTAGTAACAATCTCTCCTACCCATGTGCGCAATCACACCAACCCTGTAAAGAGAGATTGTGCAAAATAACTTTCTTGGTTTTATTACAACTGTTCTATTAAATTGTAACATAACAACAAAATAGCAATAGAAATTCATGAAAAACAAATGAAGTAAAAATTATTCATAGTTTAGCAAAAATTTAATGTTTAGATTTTTTATTGCTATTCTTTTGAATTGTGCGCAGACTCTCCTAGCATTACCTTATATATATATACATATATACATAGTAAATGGTTGTAATCGATTGATATCTAAATAAATTAACCTAAAAAGGGATTTTATCCATATTTTATGCTATCGTTCAGTAACCTAGGATGACCGGGTTGGATCAGTTAAGTTTTATTTTATTATTATTCGATGATTTTAGTTTGTCCAGAACTGATAAACATTTATTCAGATTAAAAACATACGGATTTTTTAGCGATAAAAATAGAGTTATTTTCTTAAGAATTCCGCAAACCTTATTTTTCTAGACTTAATATTTCTTCAATATTACAAATAAACACTGTTTTTCATTTATTTAATCTAAAATGTAGTATTTAAAGAGAGATTTTTAAAGTGTCGTTTTAAAATACAACTGAAGATAAATTAAGTTTTTAAATAAAATTTTTGCTTAAACGCTCAACATTTACAATTTCATTTAAATGTTACATCACTGAAAAAAATCTCTTCCAAGCAACGTGTTCCAATCCCAATACTTTATTCGTGTGTTATTGCAAATAGAAATAATTACTCTAATTATTAATAATACTACTGAAAGACTTAACAAAAAAACTCATCTAAAATACTTATATCTTCGCCAATATTTGCAATATTTGCAAGAGATGCAGCCTCAAAATTACCCTAAAAATGTATTTTTATGTCAATATTGTAACACTATTATCACAATATGTGTAGTTTTTTATTGACAATACTTCCAACGATGTGTCAATAGTTCATTTTAAATTGGATAAAATATTTGTTTTCCATTGCTAAGTTATCCAATGTAAAACAAATATGGAACACTTATAAGTATTTCATAGAAAATATTTGTGTTGAATGCAATTGGGGAATATTAAAAATTATTGTAACTTTATATAACAAGTATTGATTTTCTGTTATGATTACACTGATTAACAAGTATTGATTTTCTGTTATGATTACACTGCTAAACAAGAAATTTTTTCTTCGAAAATCTTAACAGATTTAAATAACCATACCCTTGAGAATTAAGGAAATATTCACAAAAAGGTGAATTTGGTTTCCGTTTCAGAGATATCTGTGTTTAATATATCTCATTATGTTATTTTACTGCCTTTTAAAGTACTTTGTTTCTACAGTCTAATGACCCTGAAAGTGAACAAATATCTGCTACTTATAATACATCTAGGCGTCAATAAGATGTGTTTAGTCAGACATTGTGGTGCCATGAAGATTTTTCTTTGTCCTTTGTAAAAAAAATATCATTGTTTCAATTTAATTAGCTGACGAACGTGTGCTATTAAAATGTCTCGTAAATGTGTTAATTCCAGTGATAGTTTTTGCCATATTATTGGCGAATTTATGAGCACTACTCGCAGAAGAAAAAATAATTCTTTAATTAAAATTGCCTAAAACATTATTTTGGATGCGAAATTGGTGATCAGGATAAGCCATGGGCAGCACACTTTTGTTGTTTGCGCTGTGCTACCTGACTTCGAGAGTGGTGGGAAAGGGGACTTCAATGCCTTTCATTAGATCTTTTTCATAAACCAGAGGAATGGCGACTTTTTATTGATGAGTCTAAGGTGAGTCTAAAAGCAGTACTCCTTCACTTTGGAAATAAATATAACTCCATTTCTGTAGGATATGTTTCAGAGGGAAAAGAAACATATGATACCCTGAAGAAACTCTTATTTGTGTTGAAGTACAATGATTTTAAGTGGAAAATTTGTGCTGACTTGAAAGTCATTTATATTCTGCTGAGAATATTCATGCACCTGCGAATGGGTCAGTCGTGCAAAAGATAAACATTATTGTGTGAAAACGTGGCCTCCTCAGAAGTCTCTAGAACCTGGTGATAAAAGTGTAATTAACCAACCTCTTGTAGCATCAGTTGACATATTACTCCCACCAACTCCATATCAAGTTGGGATTGATAAAAATTTTCGTGAAAGCTCTTAATCGGGACGGTAAAGCATTTGCGTTTATTCGAAACGAGTTCTCATCAATATTGGATGCCAAAATAAAAAAAAGGCATATTTGTATGTCCAGACACTCGGAAAATTATGAAAAATGACCCGTTTGAAAGTATTCTTATGACGGTAGAAAAAGACGCATGGATTTCATTCAAGGACTTTGTGCATAATTTCTTAGGGAATAACAAAGCTACAAATTACAAGAATAGTTCAAAATATGGTAAACAACTTTAAAAAGCTAAATTGTCAGATGTCATTAAAGCTTCATTTCTTGCACTCTCACATTGACTTTTTCCCAGATATTATGGAAGCAATTAGCGATGAACATGGTGAACGATTTCACCAACAAATTTCTGCTATGGAGACTCATTATTGATCGTAATGGAATGCAGCAATGCTTGTCAATTACTGTTGGATCATCAAAAGAGAAGATACTGAACATAAATATAAACACAAAAATAGGTACTAATCTACTCAAATTAACACACTCAAATTGTGTTCAGCTGCGTAAAATGTGTGGAAAGTATGTGGAAAATGTGTATAAACAGTGTACAAGTATACTTCTAGTAAATTTAACATGTACGTATTGTTATTATGCATTATTGTACGATCTCCTAAATTGTGATATATCGTAATAACCTATAAATACATATCCTTAAAAAAAATAAGAACCAAGTAAAAATTTCTAATATCATTTTTATTTACTCAAGAGTGTATATGATTGGAATATTAGCTTTAAATTTAAGAAAAAAAATAAAAAGTCAATTTTTGTTTATCAGTGTTATCTTTTATTTATTAATTCTATAAGGAAGTCAAAAGTTAAATATATAGGATGTCATTGAATGGACTTACGGTTATTAAAATTCATCAAAAGAAATGGTAGCAGATATTGAAATTATTTTTTAAGGAAGTTAATGTGCGAAGTAGTGAATTTCTTTAAACTACATCATTTCTAATTCCAAATATCACCTACAAATGGCGTTGCTCTGTCTCAATCTGAATAAACTCTTAAAGAGGCCAAAACTAACGCGTAAAGATGGATGACAGCATTCAATTTTTAATTTTTAATCAGTTTAGCTGTTTAAACACCAATCAATGCTTTCTGGTTTGAAATTACAAAGTATTTTTTTATATTTTTATAGCGCCATCTGTCGGGGATATTTAAAAAGAAATTCCTCATTTAAACGCTACTCTCCTGCAAGTATAATTTTAAATAGATATCAGCATTTGAACACACTTATGATCTCCCGCGGTACCCTGTATATTGTTTCTGATAAAACATATTCTCCAATTATGTAAACTTTTTATTTTTATTACTTCTGTATTATAACTTTTAACATTTGACACAGTTTGAGCTTTGAAACCAGAAATAGTGCAATTTAAGCTGCAATTTCATTTCGGTTCTAAAACATGGAATAAAATTTTACATATCTGTTATCTGCTTTAATATTTAATTCAAATACAGAAATCGTGTTGTAGCATTTCACATTAAACAAGAGAGATTGCCATGTTCCTGCTTGCGACAATCTGAAATTAACCACTGTTGACTGGACAATAATTGAATTATATGGATGTCAGATATGCCTAATACACAATTGGAAATATATATTAATTTATACAGAATTTCCCCCGTAAATATAGCATTTCTGGAAACAAATTTGACACATAATAAAATTAATTTTAAATTGTTACCGAAAATTTAATTTAATAACAGTTTTATTTTTGGTTGTTTCTTCGTAAATTTAATGAGATGATGAAAATTTACATACAGAGTAATTCAAAAGTCATAATACAAGTAATGTTGGTAAAATCTATTGTTCATTTTAATATATATCTCTCTATATATATATTGATATTTAAATATTTTCAACAGACTTGCTTTGTGCGATAACAGAAAGCACACTTGAAATGAAGAGAATTATCGGTATTTAGTTAATTTAAATGAAAAAAAAGTGTGCTAGTGATATTCCATTCTATGCTATTACAACGAAAATTTGCCTCAGATTCGTAAACAATACCATCGACATTCATACATTGCAGCGCAATAAATGTATCTATTTTTCGTAAGGAAATCTGAAAATAAAATTAAGTAATTTTTAATTCTTAAAAATCAGTGAAATTTACGCTATCAAAGATTTATATTTTGAAAATCATTGAAGATTTTCTTTTATTATTCCTTTCTACAGTTTTACGAATTAAAATTTGATTGGATTAAGTTTAGATACATAGAAAATATATTCATAGCACCGGATAATTTTCGTAAATTCTTTAAAATAATTTAATTTTTATTGATATTTTTTAGTTTTTTGTAAAATGTCTTCTTTTCTTTTATAAACCGTAAAAACTAAGTTTTATCTTTTTATATAGTAAGATCATAAGAACTGTTTTCAGGAATATTGGGATTAATTATAACTATCTAATTATAAAGCGTATTATTCAGATGCGTTTTTTTTGATTTATCCTATTAAATAAAGAAAGAAGTGATTAAATACAGATAAATTCTTAATTTCTGGTTTATAATTCCTCTAATTTTAGAATTATATATATCCAATCTTCTATTTTATATATGTTATAATAATTGTACCACAATAAAATGTACATATTTTCATTTATTTTTTTTTAAATATGATACTAAATCGATCATCATTAACACCACATAAAATAAATGGTCTGCTTTAAAAAAATGAATCCTTATTTATACTTTCACATACATTCAACTATACAACTACACTGTTAAAAATATGCAGCAAAATTTCCAGTCATTTGACCGTTTTTAAAGAAAACTGTTACTTAACCATATTAGGCAGAGTATATCTAGCCATATTATTGACCAAAATATGATCCTAATAGAGATAAATTAGTAATGGTGTTTTATAAAAAACCGTCGATTGACTGAGCAGTTTCCTGCAAATTTTCAACAGTGTGTGCATAAAACATATTCTTGCCATATTCTTTTCGCTTTTATAAATTCTTATAGATTTTCATTTTTATAAACATACTATTTAAAACAAAACTGATTTACACGTTTTATTAGATAAGTATGTCGTTGGCATTACAAATTTTTGCCTATATCATTCTAATATATCGACTTAAATAGCGCATACACGCACCAACATTTATGAACAGTAAGTAAAGAGCTTTTATTTGATTTCAAAATGGAGCTGCAAGGATTAAGGAATAAAACAACAGCTTGGCAACATCGCCTTTAATGGATGTTCAAAACCAAAATTGGATAAACATGTGTATATTTTTAATTAATAAACTTACGTATAAAATTTTGTGCTTTTCCATAGAATAGGAAATCAGATATATCTACAATATTCATCAGAAACAGTCTAGAAAAAATTTCTGTAATCGAGTCAAGAGCCAAGCTAGGCATACAAAATAAATAATTCCGTTCCACAATGTCATGTAAGTAAGTAAGAATTATAACAATGATTGTAAAAATGGAATTATATATGCGTTAAACCACGGTCGTCGGGCTGCGTATCCGATTACGAAATTTTCTCGAGGTACAGGATAAGAGTGATCAAAGCCTGAATTAAATCAACAAAGCTTTTCAAAAAAACATCTTACATATTAAATTTAACACAATTATATTCAATAGATTATCAAACATTGCTATCACTAAAATTGTTAATTTTGTTCAACTTCTTACGAGATAAACACAAAACTCAACCAGCACACATTCTAGGTCTAACTGATCGCGAAGTTCATTGGAATTCCGTGTATTAATTTTTGGATTGTTTATATCACGTGAACCGTCACAAATACTTCTCAGAATCTCCACGTATTAGGTGCTATTACACCAGAATGTAACAAGAGTAAATTTATATCGAAATCTAAGAGAATGTGTAGTTTTGGAAAAACAGTACATTACTTCTTCAGCTTGAAAGCCACAATATTTGTGTGACACACGTGCATAAATAGACACATAAGGTAAAGCTAGGAGAGTCTGCGCACAATTCAAAAGAATAACAATAAAAAAATCTAAATATTAATTTTTTGCTAAACTATATATGAATAATTTTGACTTCATTTTTTTTTATGCATTTCCATTGCTATTTTGTTGTTATGCTGTACTTTAACACAACAGTTGTAATAAAACCAAGAAAGTTATTTTTCACAATCTGTCCTTACAGGGTTGGTGTGATTGCGCACATGGGTAGGAGGGATTGTTACTAATAGTAACTACAATTAAATTGTTAATAATAAGAATTACACTTAAAGGAAAGTGTTGTAAGTTTTTTGTGAACAATTATTATTGTATTAGGAGTGAATATTTCAACCTAATGATTAAAATATCAGAAAGAAAAAATAAATTTTAAAACGATTAAAAAATTTTAATTAAAGGAAAAAAATTAAAATATCAGAAAAAGCAAGTCGATATAAGATTACAAAATAACATTAAATTACCTGATAACACGTTTAACTTAAAATTACTCCATTTTCATTTTTAATTTTTTATGCAAATTTACCAATAAGCTACGTAATCTCTCCCAGCATGGAAACTAATGGGGACAATGCACCATCTCTCCTAAGTAGCAGATGCGCAAACTCTCCAATTTCGGTAGGAGAGATTGAGCGGCCTTTTATTTAAACATGGCTCTACTAAAACGAACCGTTGATGTTCACATTGTTAGACTAGATTAGTAGCTTATGAGAAATCGTTTAAGTTTAAAATATTTTGTACTACTGACATTGTACAGAAATTCTGATGAATAGCTATGAAAATTCAAGTATTTACTTTGGGAAAACAAAACAAAATAGCAATTATTTAATATAGACTCTCAAGACAATCAACGTGCACTTTCAAGTAGACACTCCACTACTGTTGTTGTACAACTACCTGGAGTCGATGTGCGCTCGTCCTACTTCTTCCCCCTGAACCTCTATGTGCGCAATCTCTTCGACCGCGCCATCTCTCCTGGATTTACCTTACTAACATAGGTACGTTTTCTAAAATTTTCATGTCTAAAACAGAACATCTCAAAATATGCAAATTTTTCAAAAAAAAAAAAAAACAATTTAAAGCTTTTATCTTATATAAAGAGCAATAAATTAAAAAAATGAATTACGAGATGAAATGCGTATATTTAGAATTTTTTAAATACATTGCAAAATAATTTCAATTTTTAAAGTGTCTGGTTAAAACATATATGAAAATTAAACAGTTTTCTATTAAAATACATTAAGGAAGATAATCTCCTCGCTCAAAAAGAAAGCATAATAGTGGCGTTGTACATTTCAAAAGTAAAATTTATTTATTTTTAATCCCGCAATATTTTTAATTTTTTAAAAGAACTCGTTTCTTTTTTTTTTGTTTTTATTTAATACAATAAACTTAGAATAAATCTTAAATTAAATAAATATAGCAGAATATTAAGACATTGATGGAATAAAAACGGTATACATTTTATGATTTCGCGGTAAGTATACAGGGTGTTTCAGTTAAACGTTTCAGAACTTCTAAGATGGGTAGGGTTCATCCTGACAACTCGAAATCACATAGCAATGTGGGGTCGGATATGCTTTCCTGAAGCGGTGTTGTACACAGAAGCACCATAAAGAAAAGAGACCGCAAGTGAGAAATCGTTTTAATAATACATGAAAAGAAGAAAAAGGTACATGGATTAAAGTAAGTGTTCGAAGTTGCTTCCACGGGCTACAATGCACGCCTCACATCTCCGACGCATGGACATCCGAACATTCTGGAATACTATAGGCGAATTTCGAATTTCTCGGGCAGCTACTGCGATTCTTGCAACCAGCTCCTCAGCATTGTCAACAGGGGTGTCATAAACTAGCGATTTCATATGACCCCAGAAATAAAAATCAAGACATGATAGGTCGGGTGACCGAGCAGGCCAATGCACCACGTCCGATCCACTGTTGACCAAATGTGCCATCCAGGTAGTTACGAACAGCTCCGCTATAATGGGCAGGGGCTCCATCGTGTTGGAACCACATTGTCTTTTGCGTCGATGCAGAAATCTATTCATCTCTCAAAAGTTGTGGCAATACTTGCTGCAGAAAGAGCAAGTAGTTATCTCCGGTTAGACGACAGGGTAACAGGTAAGGTCCGATGAGGTGATCTCCCATAATACCGGCCCATACATTGACCGAAAATCGATTCTGTGCTGCACGACGTCGTATTGCATGCGGGTTCCCGAACGCCCAGATATGGTCGTTATGCGAGTTGAAAATTCCTTCCCTTGTGAATGATGCCTCATCGGAAAACAACACTTCAGCAGGAAAAGTGGGATTTGTAGCACATTTTCCAAGGTACCACTGTGCGAAAGCAATACGAGGTGCATAATCCTCCGGTTGCTGTGCCTGGACACGCTGCACGTGAAACGGATGCATTTCTTGTTCTCGGAGAATCCTCCAGACGCTGCAAGGGAAACCCCGACTACGTTTGCTAGACTTCGTGTTCTCGTTCTTGGATTCCTCTGTACATGCTGCAGCATATTCTGTTCGACGGCTGGAGTCCGTGCTGTTCTTACCCTGACCCTGTCAGCTCTTTCAAATGTGACCTGTCTCAGCTAACCTCTGGTGCAGTCTTGCAAATAAATTATGACTGGGAATACGCCTCGTTGGATATCGTTCCGCGTACAAACGCTGTGCGGCTGGCCCATTACAATTTGCAGCCCCGTACACCAAATGCATATCGGCTAATTCTGCGTCCATGTAATCATCCATCCTACTAACTTATCGTTCTTGTGCGAAATGAAGATTCCCTGCACGAAAGCTCGGAACTTTCGCACAACGCCATCTACCGCGTCAGGAAAGCATTTCTGACTGCCCATTGGTATATGATTTTGGTTTGTCAGGATGTACCCTACCCCTCTTATAAGTTCTGGAACGTTTAACTGAAACACCCTGTATATGTTTTTCCTTTTAAAATCTTATTTTCTGAAACATAAATTTTGTTATTTTAATGGGAAGAATTTGATTTAAACCTACAGTTAAATATTCAGAGATATGTAAAATTATACATCAGACATCCTAAACGAAGAAATAAGTTTGGCTGTCTGAGCGATTTCGAAAACGGTTTGAATGGTTTTCACGAAACATGCCTCGTATACGGGAAAGAACAGAAGAAAACCATCTAGCTATATCCGAATTATGAAAAATTCGTTTTGACAGGGTAAAACAAGCACATAACTTAACTGAAAATGCTGTTTCCTATAAATCGAAAAATGATCTAAAAATTTTCACAAAATGTAGTACTTACACTAATTCAAGCACAAGAAAATATTTATTCAAGATGAGTCGTTTGATAGGTTAAAACAAACTCAGCACTAAAAAATACTGCTATAAATCCAAAATGCTTCTAACGATTTTTACGAAACGTGAACTCTTTGTTAATTAGAACACGAGAACACTTATCCTACTCCTTACGATACAGATAAATCACAATTTCCGAAAAACTACTTTTGATAGGTAAAAACAAGCTCAGCCCTGAAGATACTGCTATAAATCGAAAACAGTTCCTACGTTTTACATGAAATATGACTTAATCGAGTACTTGTAAACAATCTTACTACGTCTCAGCTTTAGAAATATATTTTTAATAGTATTATTTTTTTTTGTCATTATTTTTTCTTAATCGAAATTCCTGCCCAAACTATTGATCATTGTTCAGAAACGCGATTACAGAGCTCTCGAAAACGGCTCTAAAGATTTCTATTAAACTTGCTTCATATACTAATTCGATCACTAAAAAAAATCTAACTAGATACCGAATTCGAGATTTTTTTTTCGATATGTTAAAACAAACTCAGCACTGAAAATTCTTTTATAAATCGAAAACAGTTCAGATGGTTTTCATGCAATGAGCCGCATGTACTTATTTCAGAACGAGAAAATAGTCTAATTCTCGATTTTGGAAAAATTTGTTCTGATGGGTTTTCAAAAAAATGTGTCTTTAATTTTTTATAACTGAAATTCTCGGCAATAGTATTGGTCGTTGATGAACAATACGATATCAGAAGATTTAAATTTTATGGG
This sequence comes from Maratus michaelseni, assembly GCA_963931845.1. Classification (NCBI taxonomy): domain Eukaryota; kingdom Metazoa; phylum Arthropoda; class Arachnida; order Araneae; family Salticidae; genus Maratus; species Maratus michaelseni. The sequence continues at coordinate 200,798,408 of OZ007593.1, read as the reverse complement.
AAATCGAAATTCGGTTCGGTCTGCCGGTGTCTTAGGGGAAATTGCGTTTGAGATGACCGAATATTTAGTATAATAGAAAACGTTTTTCTTTTTCAAATGATGCATGAACTGTGATGATGTTCGATGGCTTTGAACATTCTGAGATTGCATTCCAGTGTAATGCAATTTATAAGCTACAAGCCTCATTTACTGCCAGAATTCCAAGAAAATTATCAGATAATTATCAACGTCAACAAAAATTATTTTGATATACTAAAGAAACTCCCCATTAGATCTGTTGTATGACTTACTGTCGCTCAGAAACACTTAAACACACTCACACACAGGCAAATTATCACTAATCCATGCTTCTAAAAATCATTCTTTTACAATGCCAACAACTGAGAAGGGCGCAGTATTGGCAGCAGTTTTATAACAAAGAAACATTTTCTGCCTAGCGTGGCACTTTGTTGCCGAAATCGGTTATGTTTGTCGCTAACCATATATGTAGACACCGAGTGAGGAAGAATTATCATTTGTTTTTATAAAATATATAGAGAATAGCATTAGGGATACCTCCAACACTATCGCATTCAAATAATATTAAAAAAGGCACTTGTTTTTGTCAAACACAATATCAATTTTCAGCTACGTACCAAGTCATTTTTTCTGCTTATGGGGGGAAAAAACTTTAAAAAATGTTTTTTATTTATTTATTTATTTATTTACTTATTTGAATAAATGCTTCTGATGTCCGAATCTAAACTCTATACCATTGAAATAAATAAAGCTAGCGAACGAGCATTTTCAGAAGAATTATATCAAATGAGCGCATTAAAAAAAAATATATATATATCTGCCGTAAAAAGGGAAAACTTCTTCAACTGTTACGTGACATGGAGCATTTACTGCAAAGCAGGCTAAACCGAGAAACAACAGGATAAACACTGAAAAGACAAAGTCCCAACAGCAGACGTATATGAGTTTTAGAAAGAAACAAAATTTGATTGCGGGCGTGTGTAGCCAATAGATATGCAACGTACTAAAATTTGAGATCTTTTAACGTTGAAAACACACTTTGTTGATCTAATGTGTTAACACTCTATCTGCCTTATAAATATTTATTTTGAAAGATTTTAATTTTATTGTTTCACTACAGTATTTTAAATCATGTTTCTGTATTAGTAGTTTATATTTTGAAAAGTTATATGTGTGTTCTTCATTTTACAATATCGGATTGATATTAAATATAATATTTTTCGTATATTTTACGGGTCTTCTTACTCTAATTGCTACATATTTAAATAGTGTGTTTTAGAGTTCAATTTTAACATATATCAGTGACGAATTCAGGTAGTAGCTCAGAGGGGTGCCATTCGCTCGTCCCCCACGCTATGTCCATAATTCCCCTCCCCCACCCCACCTGGAGTTTAAGTAATCTTTTCCGAAGAAAAATGTCTGGTATATATTTCAGAGTAATCCATTTTCTAGAGACTGCGTGTTTAAAACCATATTTACTCCAACTCATTTGTTAACTACTTCTTGTATGAAATAATTAAGCTTGACCCCCCGCTTCCCCCTTGAATTTGTAAATGTGTTGGTATGTCTATTTTTTTAATGTCACACATTTGAGGATGAACATCCCAAAAAAAATTATAAATTTAAAGTTCCCTTTTGTTTTATCATACGTCACCGATGAGGTGATCGAATGATTTACAGACCGGGTAAATACAGCTTTGTCACCGGCGGACATATTTATCGCATGATGAAAAGGTGAATTTATCTTATAAAAACAACGAAGGTGAGTTTAAACGTCTGCTGTAAGATCAGATGTATTTTGTTTTATTCTGAAGGTATTATTAACAAGATATTCAACCATCTTCCCATCATCGGAACAGCCGGAATGTAATAAAATTGCGAGAGCACAATATTCGTCCAAGATAAAAAATCCCACAAACATTTATGCTGATGCGAGAAGTTGAAGAAGAAATGGAACAACGTAGTATTACCGAAGAAAGAAATTCTCCGTATTCCCAAACAACGCTAGAAAATACAATAATATCCAAATTAAAGTTCTACACAAAAATTCGTATTGAAATTTTATTAACAAAAAAATTAACTAATGAAAGCCTTCTGTCTATACTGTAGTTTAAATATGGAAATCGATACAATCCTGTTTCTATAATAACTTCTAATGATCACCGTATTTAAAAATCATATTTCTCCTCGCAATCAAGCTTTTCAAGTACGTTCCAAACAACAAATTTTAGAATTTTAAAATATTTTTTTAATAAATCATAGCATTGATGACCTTGTTCTTGTCTCTTTAAAAATTAAGATCTTAACCCTTAATTGCATAGTGATGTAAATTTCCATCACTGTTTATTTAACTTTTAATAAATAAATCAACTTCTTCGCCACCACTATATTTATATAGAAATATTAATCCAGTAAATTTCCCGTGAACTATGTTGCTGAACAAAGTTAAAAATCTATCTTAAAATTTCTGGTGTCTAATATTTAATATGTGTATAAAAAAACACAATTGTAAAAGAAAAAGTCATGCAAAGAAGGGTTAAATGCTATCATACATTTCCTTCCCTTGCTATCATACACAATTTTTGTCAAGTATATATGATGACAAACATGTACTTTAATGTTTTGAAATGGAATGACAAGCAAATGTTAACTACTATTAAATGTGTTTAGAAGATAAATGTGTGAAGTCGTAAATTGTTTTAGAATACTTCCTTCTTTATGTACGAAATGTCCACGTATATCCCGCATACTCAAACTATCAGAAATATCAAAGTAACGAATAAAGATGGATCTATGTTCACTCACATTTTGAAATTATTCCTCTTTAGCTTGTAAACGTTCATGTTTTGAACTTTTAACCCTTCTTTGCATGAGTTTTTCTTTTACAATTGTTTTTTTATACATATATTAAATATTAGAAACCAGAAATTTTAAGATAGATTTTTAACTTTGTTCAGCAACATAGTTCACGGGAAATTTACTAAATTAATATTACTATATAAATATAGTGGTGGCTAAGAAGTTGATTTATTTATTAAAAGTTAAATAAACAGTGATGGAAATTTTCAGCACAATGCAAAGAAGGGTTAAGGTGATATTCTGAATTCTTATAGCCCAAGATAACGCAGTGCCATCTGATGGTGACATTTTGTACCATTTTTGCAGACATAATTAACCGTGTTAGCAGTGGCGGCTCGTGACCTGGGGCACTAAATGCATGGTTACAAATTTTATTATTTTATTACCACCATTTTGTAAAAGAAATATTTGCCTTATTTGCTGGTAGAAAAATTTGCCATTAAACCAAGCGGAAATGTTCTTTAAAAAAATAATGGTAAGAAAAGAATAAAATTTTCAGCGTATTTTGTACCCCAAAAAGAGCGAGCCACTGCTTGTTACAGTTCTTGGGTACGTTGTTTAAAAAAAAAAAAAAAATTATTTTTCAAGAATTTTCGTTAAAATATATTAGTTATTTTTTCAATATTTAATTGTATTTTTAACATCATATTATAATAATGTGTTGGAAACAGAAACATTTCTGAAGAAGGATTCCGATACAGAATCTTCAACACAATCGAGAAAAACGAGTCTGATGAAATATGTACATGACATTATACGGGGACAGATGAATATTTGATGAGATATCTTTCTATTCTGCATCCTACTTAAGGATATGTACTTGCATTCTTTCTTTCATTTTCCGCTCTATGTTTGTCTTACCAGATTACTAGCACGGAATACACAGAGACAGATAACGGAGAAACTGAACTAGCTTAATTATTTTGTTATTCATACATGCTAAAGTTTTACCCATGATAAAAATATCTTTTGTTTTACATTAAATTACACTACATCAAATACATGTGGCAATGGAATTGGTAAGACGTGTATGTATAAATTTCTTATAATGTAATGTCTAATACTATAGTTTATATCATTACAGAAACAAAGAACATTGGTAGATAAGCATTGACATTTGCCTCCCCACCTCCCATATGCTAAAATAATATTCCTCTTTCAAAGATGCTTTGAGTGTTTAATATAGATATAGGATCTATAGTATTTGCTTACGTGATTGATTTTCGTTTGAAGATTGTTCTATTCAGTAATACAATATGAGAAACACAGGTTTATTTAACCGTGTTTTAATTATACCAAAATTGGATTTTTTCGACATCCCATACATAAACTGTCATAATACTATCGTGAAATTTAAAACAGTTAATACGTAGAAAATAAAGTAAAATATATGTCAAAACTACGATGGTCTTTTAACCCTTTGTAACTCAGCAACCCTAACTTGAAAAAAAAATTACTTTTATGTTAGAATACATAGATTTAAGCATGTAAAAAAATATTTAAAAAGATTAGAACATAAAAATAAAAAAATAGTGACTAAGATGTACTTTTTTCACATCTGCAGTAAACAGAAAATTACATACTTCTGATAAATATTGCCAATTTTCTAATCGAAAATTTTAAATCATACTAACTTACCTTTGTAAAAAATCCATTTTTCGATATTTCCAGAATTTATCATTTGTCAAAATTTACGACGTTTATTTTAGAAATAACGATCTGAAACTGCTCAAATGATAAATAAAACTTTGACATGAAAAATTAACGCAGTATCGCCATCTGTTGAGAATTCTGTAAACAATTTATATTAATTACTGTTTTGGAGGATAGCAGTAATATATAAAATCGTTTTTAAGAGAACACTAGTATAAGTAAGATAGACTTTTGTGTATGTTGCAGATATGCAACGCGGTAATACAAAGGGTTAAATGTTTCACATCGAAAAATCAATATTCTAAAGCAAATACATGAGTGTGAGTAACGCTTATCATATTGACGGCGGCAACAATTGACTAATAAATTTGGCTTTTACTGAAAATTTTGTTTTACATCTAAACATCGTAAAATAAAAAATAAAAATTCCCGTCGAAAATGGAAAAATTTCCTATCAAAAGCGGTTTGTTTGAAACTGTATCTCAATGAACAGATTTTTTTTTTATGTTTTTATAAAATAACTTTCAAACGTTATTTTTTCAATCTACCTCCATCGTGTGCAACCCGCTTTCGAAATGCTTACTCGTTTACAATTAAAACAATACAAATAGTTTAGCACATTTGTTTCCGTTTAATATTCTATAAAACCATTAAAACTTCATCAGTAAATAAATAAAACGCACATTAAACAGACATGTAATCAAACTAAGTGCTTAAACCAGTGAAATTATTAAAATTTAAAAGGTTGCTACAAGTAGAAAAACCTTTGTCGATTTCTTCAACTATTAAATGCTGCCATACGGCTAATTTGAAAGAAACACTTTTATTAAATTTCAAACTTTATTTGAATATATAATTGAAATTTTTCATATAAAAATGCTTTCTGGTGCTGCTAGTGGCAATCTAAAAAATACATTTTAGAGTTTTCAAAACAATTTTCAATGTTTTAGAGCTATTTTTTCACCTATGTTCTTTTACCTGGGAAGTCCAGGTTGGAACCCCTACTTTATATAATGGAAATGCATTAAAATATTCAGCATAAACCATTTTATGATCTTGTATACCACATTAAAAAAAAATTCAAACTAGAACCAATCGGAGACGGTAAATATATCCTAATTTATATTTAATTAATCAAAACATGTGTGAAAAAAATAAAAACTTTTGGACTCTATCGGGCAGTGAAAACTCAATGATTTTCTACCCATTCTAAATACCTATTCCATTGCAATATTTGTAAGAACTTTAATATAAATATAACATTTCTTAATGAAAATACTTAAGATTGCATGAATAATGGGATTTTACTCATCAAATATATTATTTCTGTTGTCAACATCCCTTTTTCTATGCATTTTCAATACCCACAACAATGAATCGGGTATCATTCGAAAGGTTTTTTAACAATGTTCTGACATACTACACCCACATTTCGTTAAAAATAGTTTTTGATTAAAAATTGCTGTTAATTAAAATTTAAATCGGTATTGTTTTCAATAATTAAATGAAAGTTTTTCCTCTGATTCGTATTGCTACAAAAATAAAATACTTCATCATAGCATTCTCAGCAATAATTAAAAAAAAAAAAAAAAAGTACAAAAAATATAAAGTCTGAAAAAAATGGGTGCCTCTGTACGCGTTTATTTTATATTTATGATTTAAAAGCAAAATTGATATTGAAATGCTTAGAAGAAAAAGACACCATCGATCGATTGAAGCAGTAGTATTTCACGTGTAGCCTAACAGGTATGCTTTGTTATATTAGATTGTATTTTACATGTATTCAATTTATTTTTCTCTGTTCCATGTTCTTCCCGAAGCGGATGACGTCATTCTCTAATGCAGTTTATTATTGTTAATTTGTTTCGCGCGCGGCTTTCGCTATCTTTGATCAGTTTTAACAGTAATTTTGATGAAATAAATGAAGTGATATTCTGGCTTGACTAATGTTGTTTGCAGATATTTTTATCCTTACTTTTTCTTTAGAAGTTTAAACCTGCATCTAAAAAAAACGTGTTGCTAAATAAATAAATAAATAAATAAATAAATAAAAATAAGAAAGAAAGAAAGAAATATTAGACTGTAGTGCGAAATCCTCACACCGGTCTACCGATAAGTATATATTTTCATTTTGTGTGATGTTCTTCTTCTGTTTTACGAAGAATAAATTAAAGAGCAAAAGAAAAAAAAATATATAAATAGCAGAAGAGTAAAAGTACCTTTGGTTTAAAGATTAGGAATTACTTTTTCCTGGAGTCATATCTTTGTAAACATAAAATACATTTATAATATTATTTATATATATAAATTCCCGGAGGCAATTTTGAATAAAAAATATTTTCATATGAAAAATATTTACTTTACATTTTTAGAAAATGCACTACGGGAGTAGAACTGCTGAATGGGGAATGTAGAATAAAACTTTAACAAAGGAATAATAATATTTTCTTATTTCTTATCATGTTTGTGCACATGCTTTTTTCATTTTTTCGACTTTTGAAATTACAGATCGAAATGTGTTTATTTCTAGAAAAACTATTGTATTTAATTTCTATTACATTTTTAATTTCCATTCCAAAATTTCGTTTATATATTTTTTTAACATTATGGAATTAAATGTCTCCATGTTTAAGAAAAGAGGAAGTTTCATTTTTCTGGGCAAAGTTTTGACAAAAAACTGTAGTGAAATAACAATGCTGGTAGTATATTTAACTATTTAAGGTTTATTGCCGTTTGAGGTTTATATCTATCGAAATACTTAGAATTTCTATTATTTATTTTCTCAGTATTTACAAAAAAAAAAAAAAAAACGTTCATAAACGTGTATATAAAATATTAACCATAAATAACCTAAAAGTACATAAAGAACAATATAATTTATCTACCAGGCTGCTTTTTCTTCAGCCTTTGAGAGTCGAACCATCAAAACAAAGATGAGTAGACTGTAGAAAAGACGAATGTTTCTTTATCTACGAAAATATAACTTAACCGCATACGAAAATATAAAATAACATCTTCCGAGTTGACCATGATTCTGAAAAGGATTCTTTATTTTTATAAACGTCAGTAACCATTCTAGAAATGTATGCAATATTTTATAATATATATATATATATATATATATATATATATATATATATATATATATATATATATTTGACGACTTTGATTTTCGGAAACGTTTCCGAGTACTTTATATGGCGTATTAATCAATTTTCTAAAACTGGAATATCGGTTTTTTAGATGCTATCAATTCTCAGTTAATCTGCGTAAGTGAATTTATGTCTCCAAGAGTAAAACAAAATAACAGTAATTCTAATTTTAACATTAGTGCTGTTAATTTATCATATTTGTCTATAACACATGTTTGCTGGACATCAAAATCTTCTTTTCAGAATGGTTAACATCCGAAAAGCCTGTATACCAGGTTAAGAAAACTGGTTAATACACGATAAAAATAATTCTGACAAAAACTTTCTGAAAATCAATTCCAAAATAATAATAATAATAATAATAATAATAATAATAATAATAATAATAATAATAATGCTTTTATAAATGCTTCTTTAAATCTCGAAAATATATTAATTTATGGAGTTTCTAAAGATAAATAATGCTATTTTGAATCATGGTTAACTCCGATGAGGTCATTGTATATTTTCGTTTGTGGTTATATCAAGGTGGGCTGATAAGTTCTCGGCCTGACACAGAGACAGAATAAGTAAGACCAAATAACAATGATGTTTGTAAAGTATGATCCTTTAGATGACATGCTGCCGAGTATCAGACGAGTGAGTTCATTGGTTATTGCTGGGAGATAAGGTAAAGTAAACAAGTTTTCACATTTTCTAAAAATGGGAAAGTTGACAGAACAAGTATGACCAAAGGACAATGATGTTTGTAAAGTATGATCCTTTAGATGACATGCTACCGAGTTTCCGACGCTTGAGTTTATTGGTTATTACTGAGCGATAAGGTAAAGTAAACAAGTTTTGATATTTACTAAAAATGAAAAATATTGAAATTCGAGCTGTCATAAAATACTTAAAAAAAAAGATTTAACCCCCACGGCATACAAAAAGAGTTACATTCCAGTTTAAATGATTCTTGTTCTTCATATTCGTCGATAAAAAAGTTGGCTGCTGAATTTAAACGTGGTAGGAAATAATTAAACCCCTCAGGATGCCCAAAAACCGCTTCGACCGACGAAATCGTCTAAAAAATTCACAATGCCGTATTTAATGATAGTCGATTGAAGATACGCGAGCTTGCTGACATAGCAAACTTCTCGATAGACAGTGCTCACCACATTTTGCACGGTTTTTTGGGTATGGTAGTCTTTTAACATAATCAACGAGAATAGTACACTGTAAAAATAAAACGGGAGAAAAAACTTTCATTATTATTTATTTAATATATTATATTGTTCACTAAATTTTCAAGTCTTATTACCAATGAGCTGAGTTTCGGCCAGGGATTTTTTTTTTTCGATTTTCGTATATGCAATTTTCAAATAATTTATTATGATAATTTATATCTGATTGCACTATTAAATCAATTCCTAATATATTCCAAGAGTTTGATTACTAGTACCGCAGAAATTGGTAACATTTGTTTGACCTCGTATATGTTTTTTTTTGTTTTTTTCCCTTGTGTTCACTTTATAATAGAACCTGGAAATATTTGTAGAATTAAATGTCGATTTATAAACTATCTTAGCATAAAAAACTTTTCATCAATAAAGTTACCATATCAGAAATTTGCGTGCAATAAGGTCTTGTTATATAGTTTAAATACCAGAAAGTTTTGTAGATATGTAGGGAGGGGGGGGGGACGTAATGACTGCATTCAATAAACAAAAATCTTTAAATAGTTGCAGAAACTCTACCTTTGTTAGGATTGATTGAAAAATATTTTATCTCTAGGCAAATGACTGGAATTTTTGTCGCTGATATACGTGACCAAAAAATGAAATTTTTAACCTACATATTTATGACAGAATCGATTCTATAATAACGATATTAAAACAGTGATATAAGTAAACAAAAAGATAATACTTAGAGCCCAAAGTTTTTAAAGTATATCTCAGGTTAAAATAAGGAAAAAAATAAGATCAATTATACATAGGGGGAATGTAAAATAAATATATATAAATATCAACAATAAAGTTTTAGAGATATGCTCTGAATAATGCTGTAAAATTAACGGCAAAAACTGCTGTAAAACTGACAAATTTGCTGTAAAATAAAATAACAATACTGCTGTAAAATTAACTGCAAAAAATGCTTTAAATTTAGAAACGTACTGTTTACCCATAAAAAAACAAAATACTGTAAATTTACAGAAAAATGTGCTGGCATCCATATTGCCAGCATTTATCACTGTAAAAATACTGTTTTTTTTTTTTTTTTTTTTTTTTTTTTTTGTCGTACTTATATGCAAGTTATCTTATGCAATCGTCAGGATATATTTTCGGCTACTTCTTCATCTACTTTTCTGTCTAGTACGGAGCGTTTGTAGGACAATCCTGTTCACCTAAATATTTCTACTTCTCATGGATAAGTTAACTTTTATTTTTCTCACGGAGAAGTTAACTTTTATTTATGTTAAATGTTGATAGTTAAACGTGCTGATCAAACATTTTCTGTTTCAATTTCGAAAAATGCTAATGGTTGAAACTGCACGATATTGTCGGGCATTGTCATCAAATAGAAAAACAGACAAAAAAACAAACAGTGTAGCTGTTTTGCCGTACTTATATACAAACTCTCTTATGCAATCGTCAGAATAGATTTTCGCCTACTTTTTCAACCAGTTTTCTTTCTAGTACGCAACGTTTGTAGGACAATCCTGTTCATCTAAATATTTCTACTTTTCACGGAAAAGTTAACTTTTATTTATGTTAAATGTGGACAGTAAAACGTTCAAACATTTTCTATTTCAATTTTGAAAAATGCGGATGGTTGAAACAACACAATCCTGTCGGGCATTGTCATCAAACAGAAAAATAGACGAAGACAAGGCTCATTCTGTGAAATTTTTCTGACCAGTAGGAAATGAAACACGTATAATAAACTAACACTTAACAGGTGACGGAATCGTGTCAACCATGTTAATTTAAGTGCCCTATTATTTTTATGTCAATAACATTTTTTCAAGAAGTTCATATCTAACCTAATAGCTTATTACAATAAGTTAAACACCTGGTAAGTTTATTTATTTCTATCAACGGATCCTAATTTCAATTTTTTGAAACTGAGTATAATATTTTGTCCTCTAACATGAAGGACATCTAACTTTAGTGTTAAATCACTCTTATCTCAGATGAAAATGACGTGTTGTTCGGTTCAATAATGAAAGTTATAAAATATAGGTAAGCTATGACGTTGTGACAACGAAATTTTGGCTTCCTTAGCTGAATTATTGGATGTTAAAAAAATAACCCTCCTAATAACTGTGATATCCAAAAATACAATGTAATGACCAATAAAGTATTGAAGCGATATAATCAACAAGGAAAATAAAATAGTTCAAATATTGAAATTAGTAGACAATTTGGCGTTTTACAAGCACAATTTTCGGAAAATTTAATTAAAACTCAGGTAACAGTCTTTAATGCATTTGTGTGACTATTCAATGGCAACCGAAATTTTAAATTTTACATAAAGGCACAAAATATAATGGAAGGACCAGGTCAATTGAACAATCTTTCTCAGCATGCCACGTAGTTTATCTTAATGTGTTTTTATTACAAAATGAATTTACTTTGAGTTGTGCAATGAAGCAGATATTTTCCGTTATTCTAATTGCAGACTCAAGCTGCGCAGTGATTGCTCTGCCAATTTGCAAAAAAAATCTTATAAAGAAATTAAACAATGACAAGTTAATCAGTGTGATATTACATACAGACGGACAACTAGATATACGAATTTAGCATCAGCACAAGACGTTTGCAGAGACTAAAACTACATGGACCTTTATAGAACTTTATCAGCAGAGAAGAAGAAAAGTTCGTTTACAACATTGGACATACACTCATAAAAAAATATCATATTAATGCTGTAAGCATTGAATCATAATCATATCATATGATAATAATGAATCACAATGATTCATAATCATCAATGCTGTACCCAAAAACTTCAATTATAAAAACACAGTAAGTTAACCCTCTGGTACATGAATTATTGTAAATGTACGTATGAAAACATATTTTCCCATAATTGATTTTATGTCGATTAAAAAGGAAGATTTATAATAAATTTTGTATAAATCATACAGATTAATTAATTTACTAGATATATTACTGTAATTACAAAATTACCCTAATATAACATTTACAAGCATTAAGAAATTATTTTATATGTTATTAAACTGTTTTATGATATCTACATTTTAGACACATCACGAAAAAGTAACAAAAATAATAATAAAAATAATTTGGTAATTTGTCCAAGAGTGAATATTCCGTGATGAAAAATTTCCTAATGCAGTATAGAAAATATTATGAGAGGGATAGTTTTCAACTGAATATTTAAAATGGAAATGGCTCTACTATCTAGGGATATATTTCACAAGCATTAATGAATTTCATATGCGTTTTATATGTAATACAAGATAAATAAAAAACATATACGTTTTACTCGGGGGAGGCGGGATTCAATATAACCAGTGTTGGGTACGAACGCGCTCATTTAACGAAAACTCGCGAACTTAGTTCACTTTCTGTGAACGTGAGTTGAACTTGACTCACTTTTTGATAAACGAACGTGAACTGAACGAAAGCTCAAAAAATCTGTGAGTTTGAACGAAATTTGAAACTCAAACTCAATTTTTTTCATAATTTATTTAAAAAAATTCCAGCTGTCAAGAGCATATTTTTCCCATTCAAATGCCATTTAGAGGCCTTCATGGATTCGGGACGGGACGAGCCTGATCATCAGTTTTTCTGGGTCGTGCCTGGGTCTTGCTTTCTTTGGATGCGCTGGCCGGGCCGAACTGGAGTTATTTCTGAACCTGTGCTTAATTCTTCCAAGAAGCCTGCACAAATACCATTATTCTACAATTAAACTTGCCTTTAAAGAATAATATATATACACATTTCTGGGGGGGGAGGGTACAGTACTGTAAAACCTATAATAAGAATCTGTGTATGACGAAATCCTGTTTTAAACGGAAAAATTTCTTGATCAATTGCAAAATGGATATAATAATCCATTTGAAAATAAATAATACTTTGCAAGAGATGACAGACCTGGTAAAAATGGAACTGAACTATAACGATTTTTTTCTGTCCTATGTGATTTCGTCTTAGAAGGTTTTTCGATATAGAATTTTTCAGATTTTCAAGTCTCAAAGCCGTGTAAATGGATTAATGGTATTAATAATAATTCAGATATTTACATACAAATAGAGATCCATTAAAAAATCAATATAGTTTACAATAGGATATGTAGAAATAAATGTAGTACAAACAGTATTTTGGAACGAAGGTCCCTGTACTATGCAGTCTATGGTAGAGGTCTGCATGGGCCGAAATTTCAAGGCCTGGGCCCGGCCCGGTATAAAAGTTAAAACTTCGGTCCAAGCCTGGCCCGGTATAAAAGTTAAAACTACGGCTCGAGCCCGGCCTGGCCCGGAAAAAAGTTAAAATCTCGGCCCGAGCCCGACCCGGCCCGAATGAATTTCTACAAAACGTTTATTTTTACGTCGATTTGGTTAAAATTTTGTCTCGTACGAGGAGTTCTGACCAAAAATACTTATCTTTGCTTTTTATTGTCATGTTTATAGTTTTCATTTTTACAGAAGTCATTGCGATATTTATTTTTTTAATGAATCGCTATTTGTTGTACGTAAATGTTTCAGTTATCATTAATATAGTTAATCCATATTCCATGTATTGAAGACTTAAAAATCTGAAAAATGCTATACAGTAAAATCTTCTAAGACGGAATTGCATAGGAAAGAAAAAAATGCGTATAGACAAGTTCCCTTTTTAGCAGGTGTAAATGTATTATATATTCTTTTCTTACGTATTAGTATTTTCATTTTGCATGGATCAACATATTTTTCAGGTTAAGACAGGATTCCGTCATAGGCAGGTTCTTTTTCCCGCGTTTTACTATATTTTAATAAGCCTACAAATGTACTATTCTTAATAAAGAATAAAATTTAATGTTTAATTGTAGAATGATGGCGATTTAAAAATGTATTCATTTTTCGCAAAAATTTTTGGGCCAAGGCAAATTTGACTGATTTTTGAATGGACCAGGTCACGCCGAGACAATGATTTTCATACGGGTTGGGTCAAAACCGGGACGGAAAACTTAGGCCCTTGAAGAGCTGGAAGAATGATACTAGTCCCGGTTCGGTACGGAAAAAGTAAGTTAGGTCCGGCCCGAGCCTTCAGAAAAAAGTATGGACCGGGCTCGGCCCTGAAAATAATGCAGACTTGGCCCGGTCCGATTGCCGTCCGGAATGAAAACAGGCCCAATCCCTGCCCGTGCAGATCTCCTGTCTGTGGCACTTTTATTTAAAATGAACAATATAAACATGAAAAAAGACTGTAATAATTATATTTTTTTTGGTCAGAACTCCTCGCACAAGACAAAATTTTAAACACATGGACGTAAAAATAAATATCTGTACAGAACAATTAACACTATACAGGCTGCTGATGCATTTTATCTGTCATTTATAAAAACTATCATAAAGAAATTCCAAATTCTTCACAGAAAGTTGGAATAATTATTTTTGATTATTATAAGTATAAATATTTCGTGAATAAGGTAAAGGAAAATTAGTATTTAAAATTTTATTCTCGAAATTTCTGAGTAAACAATCCGCCAGATTTAGCAATACTCTTTGTGGTATGTATAGTGGTTAAAAAGGCTCTGACTTGGCCTTAGAGGTTGACTTTTGTTTCGGATTCGGGTCGGTTTCGGATTGGGTTTTGACTCTTGCGGGTCGGGTTTGGACAGACACGATTTTTCAAAAGAATGTGTCGAAAATAAAAAGGTTAAAAATCTATATGCCATAAGAACTCCATAGCGTACACACACGGAAAGCGAATATTTCTATTTAGCAAACTTTTCAGTTTTTAACACAATTATATATTTATATTGTACTGCTTTTCTGCATTTATATGGAAATTTTATTTTTTATGCAACATTCATGGATAAAGTACTTCTCTTCTTTATACATTTTGCTTTGGTGATACTTTTGGTTTTTCGTGTTTGGTCATCTGCAACAAAGCTTTAAAGCCCCTTTCCCTACCCACACCTCTCCAGTTCTCTGAATCCTAATTGGAACCTTTTTGTGTCAGAGGCCGGAAGGCCTCTTCTTTGTATATTCCGGAAAAAGCAACCCATCTTATTCTTATCTATTTAGTGATCAAATCGGACACTGTTTGCCCTCTGCGTCAAAGCGTTAATTTATTGTCTTCTGGCTAGGCCAGAATCAGGAAGAGAAAATTTTCCGAGAAACTTCGTCCCCTGCTCAAAAAGAAGAAAGAGACCTCCGCCCTGCTACTGTCTGTGGATGGAGAGTGGCGTCTTTTTTTATCACACGCCATGCTAAGGTCTTCCTAAAAGGATTTTTAGGTTGTAAAGAATGAAAGTAAACAACGATTTTAGAGAAAGTGCAATTATCTATGGAAAATATTATACACTAAAAAATAATAATATTATAATTATAATTAATAATATTAGATTATAAATTCAAAAATTTGAGATTTTTTTCTATAACAGTTGGCGCAAAAAAATACAGCCCATCTTGAAAAACTATTGGGGGGGGGGGGCTCACCTATGCTGTTTTTACCACTGAATACTGGACATCTGACAATCTATAAACACGTAATATAACCTGTGCAATAAACTATCACAAACACTATATGTGTTTTGTGTGTGTCAGAAACGAATTGTAGATTAATATTTTCCATATTACGAGAAAAGAAAAAATGGTTCTTAACTGTACCGTAAAGAAAGAATAATCTATGATTGCAATTCTTATATACATTTTATTTCTCAAGCAGTAAATTTAAAATACAGGGTGATTCTAAATTCATGGTATAAGCTTTAAGGCTTGGTACAGGACACTGTAACCATCATTTATTGTATAGGAATGTATGGGTGCAAATGACGTATTGAGATACAAACACCAGGGGCCAATTTGGTCCTTTTTTTTACTTAAAAATTTCTCATTTATACCAGAAAATTCCTATATTATTACATAAAGGTCCTATACTGTTACTGATTACATACAGAAAAAATTCTTTGAAAATTTCCGGTATTAAATAAAAATTTTTCAATTAAAAAAACCTCGCAAAACTGGCAAATCTGTCAAACAAGGAAAACATGAAAAGAAGTAGGAATAAAGAATTTTTTTTCAAAAATTTTTATTTCATACCGGAAATTTTCAATGTAATCATGAAATGTCTGTCTTGAATAAAAAAAAAAAAAAGAATAGCATAGGAATTTCTCATTCTTGGTTTTCGTAATGTTTAGGCTTTTTTTTTTTTTTTTTTTTTTTTTTTTTTTTGCGCTACTTACGACGAGTAACTTTTACTTTTTTATTTCTGATAATCCGACATAGAGTTGGGTTGGGTTGATTTATGACGGGGGATATAGGCCCTAGGGGGGAGTGCCCTCCGTGGGGGTCTTTCTAAGAATCCGACATAGAGTCCTGCGCGGGTCAAGAGCTCTACCCGAACCCGAAAATTCTATTTGAAATCAGCACGCAATCCAACCTGAACCCGACAAAAATAATAAATTCGATCCGCAACCCGACCCGAACGCACCAAAATAATTGTCGGCGACCAGCAACCCGACCCGAACCCGAAATGAAAGGAAAGTAAATTCTGTTTTCATGCAATTGTGAAAAGTAACCTACATTTATATCTCTACTACCAATTTTATGTTTTTATAGAAAAAAAAAGACAAGTGTTTAATATTCCAATATTCATAAAATTCATTTTTTAATATTCAAATATAGTAAAACCTCTGAATAGTAGATACATCGGGATCATTGAATAGAGTCTTGCATCGGGTCAGGTTGCACAAATTTCTGTTTTCAGGTTTTAATGATTCTAAAATTCTTTTTGTAGGTTGGGTAGCCTAGAATAATTCTTGCGATCGGGTTGTTTGCATTTTCGGAAAAAGTTTGAGAACAACTATATTTCAGATGAAAATAAATATGTTTTGGAGTATGAATGAGTATATATTCAAACTAGTACGAGAAGAAGGAAAAATACTTATTTTACCTTTTTTATATCATGTTTATATTCTTCATTTTAAAAAAAATGTGTTCTGAGATGTGGTATTTATTTTTTAAATGCATCTGATTATATGTAAATATCACAGTTACCATTAATATCGTTAATCCACTTTAAAAATTAAAAATTAAAAAAATTCTATACAATAAAACCTTCTAAGGCGGAATTACATAGGAAAGAACAAAAATCCGCCATGGGCTGGTTCCCCTATGAGCAAGTTCATCGTCTGTTGTAAATGCATTACATCCTTTCCACAAGTACTGTTATCCTCATTTTACATAGATCAACGTTTTGTTTTGTCTTGTTTTGTTTAACACGGGATTCCGTCATAGGCAGGTTCTTTTTCTCATTTTATTGCCTAGAAATGTATGTACCGTATGTACCGTAATGTAAAGGAGATTTAGTTAGAATGTTACAAGAACTTGATTAATGTTTTTTGAAATTCAAAGATATTATATATATATCAATTTTTATTGTGGAATAATAGCGATTTAAAAATACGTGCATTTTTAGAAAAAAAATTGGGGCATGGCCAAATTTTACTGATATTTTTATTGGACAGGCCAGAGCCGTGCCCGGTCCAACGGTTTTCATATGAGCTGGGACTGAAAATTTCTGCCTGTTCAGACCTCAAGAAGAATGCAGTCCAGCCCCGACGGCAATAAATCTAGTCCGGCCCATCTGTGTCTGAACCTCTAGAAAAAAGTAATCCCCAAACGAAGCTCAGACCGAGTGTCGAGAAAGGAAAATTGGGCCGGGCCCATGAAGACCCTTACATTGAATAACCAAAAGATTAGTTCACAAAATTTTGTAGATTTGGACAATAAAATTGTAATATATTTAAAAAAAAAAAAAAAAAAAAAAAAAAAAAAAAAAAAAAAAACGAGTTTTTAGTGAACTTCGTTCACTTTCATAAATGAGTTTGAGTTGAGTGCGTTCGTTTGAAAAATTTTGAGTTTGAACGCGAACTTGATTCCTTTTTGAGAAAATGAACTTGAGTTTGAACTAGTTCGTGTTTTTTGCGAGCGTGCCCAACACTGAATATAACCTCATTTGAGGATTTTATGCATTTGAGGGTTACAATATTATCCAAATACGTACTTCTGATACAAAAACAATTTTTTTTTCAAATTAACCTGAAAACTTGAATTTTATACATAATTAAAATAAGTTTATTTTCTCTAAAATATCCCATGTAATTAATTCTACTATACTTAGAAAATTTATGTTTAAATTTAGAAAAATAAGCATTTTCAACACATCACATAACTGCATTTTACAAATAAATTAATATCTAAACATTTACATGCACTTGATAATTATTTATGAATGAATCCCTATTATTTTTAATATATATACATATATTTTAATTTATGTTATTTCTCTCACATACCACCATTATTGAACAACTCGTGAATGTTAATTATAGAAATCAGAATAAATTACTTCGGAATACTCTTGATATTCATGTATACATTTTTAACTGTTACGGATAATGACTATAATCATTATCTCATTGTTGTAATTAATGTTATTTACATAGCGGTGAATATGTAATCAGTACTAATCCATTTCTAAAAATTAATCAAAGAGAGTCTAACAAATTCTTTTAAAGACTGCTCTTTTCTCTCACGGTCATTCTACAGACTTAAATCACTGAAGTCTTGATATCGAAATAAGTTGTAACGTAATTTTGCAATAAATTAAAATGTGGATATTTTTTCTAATGACTTTAAAATGACTAGTGTGGTAAAGTGAATTATACCATTAATTCTTATCAATCATTATCATTAATCATTATATTTTAATAGTTCCATGAATTGAAATATTTCATAAAGTGTATCAGAGGAACTGCTTATGTTATGCCTCCATTAGCAAAACAATATTGGCCGACATCTTATGTCTTGAAAATAGATTCGCCAAAACTGTCAATATTATCATGCATAGAGCTGTTTTCATTTTGATAGTTTTGCACAGGTAAGAAAAAATTTCCAATTCACTTGAAAATATTTCAAACATTATTGTGTCAATATTGGTTGCATTACCTTTATATTGTTTTCGCATCAATATTAGCAAGACGTTTTTCGTCATTTCATTGACAGTAGGTATTTCAAGAAAAAAATGAAATACTTTTTAAATGTTTTTTTAACATTTTTCAAATTCTGATGATTTAGGGATTAGATATCTAATGTAAGTACAATGTTTAACCAATCTTGAAATGTGATTATTTCCGAAGAATGCAGTATTGGTACAATACTGAGCTACAATATAACAAAATACAATTTAATATAATATAATATGCATAATGTGTATTCTACACGTGCTTCGATACCACTGCTTCGAACGATCGATGGTGTCTTTTTCTTCTAAACATTTCAATTTCGCTTTTTACCCATACATATAAAATAAACCCGTGAGGAGAAATGATATTTTATGTTTTTTGTACTATTTATTTTTATAATCATTGTTCAGCATCCTATAATGCGGTATTTTATTATTTTGGCAACACTAATTTGAGAAAAATCCTCTCAGTTCATTTATGAAAACAATGCCGACTTAAATTTTAATTAACAGCATTTTTTAATCAAAACCCATGTTTTAACGAAATATGAGTGTATTATGTCAGAAGTCGCTCCAAAAATCTTTCGAATGGTACCTCATTCGTTTTTTGAGTTTCTTAAATGCAAAGAAAAGATGTTTGAAGATGAGACAACAAAAATAATATATATGGTAGAGGAAATTGAGACCACTGAGATGCATTATAGCATGCTTGCTACAGGTTTTGGAGTTTGTAACATATAACATTAATTTACAGAGATACAAAAAAAAAATGGTTACAGAACTGACTATGAGTAATAATTTTTTAACCGTGTTTTATGTTGTGGTATGCGTTTTTAAGCATAATTAAAATTTAGTACACTTATGGACAAAAGTTTGGAAACATTTTAGAAAAAATGATTAAAAAAAAAAAAAAATTGATGACTATAACACTACAATTGAAGACATGTTTCAAATCTCACCTTATCCAAAAAATCAAATATGAGGAAATCGCGAAAAACATCCGACTGCTTCCACTGGTTTTCATTGTAAACCAATATTTTAGAATGCCATGAATACATGCTAAAACTTGTTTTTCTAAGTATTGCAGTGTTTTTTCAATGAAGATTTACCACTAGCATTGATTGGAACAGAAAACACGATTTTTTTAAATTTTGGATAAGGCGAGTTTTGAAACTCAGGTCCATGAATTTTTGAAGTGACAGACAGACTACACTTTGTTTCGCAATGATACAATAAATACTAAGGGTAGGATTTCAACTATTAATACGATAAATTGACACTGGTAAGAGGGCTTTTATCAGAATGTTTTATGATTGTTCTCAAATTGGCAAAATCTTACGCATTCTTCAATTTATTGAAATAGCAAAGCATAATAAAATTAAATAAAACGTCCTAACTAATGGATTATATGGTATTTTCTCCTCAATTTCTTAATTATTGCTGTAATATTTTGAGTTTTAACGACATTTCACTGGTCTTTTTATATGAGTTGCCCTAGTATTGACTATCAAATCATGACAAAAAATCTTTGCCGTAGTTCGCGTAAGCTCAGTTAAAATGAATTTTATAAAAGTACCTTTATCTCATTAAATATTCAATATATTAATATTTAAATCACAGAATGCTATTTCTACTATTTTTTGTCAAGTTTATGGAAAGCGGTGTTAAATTCGGCTGAAAACACTGCATGCTAAAAAAAAAATAAAATAAAATAAATAAAAAAAAAAACTTTTGATTTTTTTGCAGAAACGTTAACATTTTCACGAATATACGTGCTATGCATTCACAATTGCACACAAATGTTGAACAGGACTACTATGTCATTTGCTACAGAGACAGACCATTTTTAGCATTTTTTGTTACTTGTGTGATCTAAATTATTATTTTATTATTAAAATAATTGTTGTTCCCCTAATTGTCCTCGCGACCAAATCTTCACTGAAAAACATGAAGTCAAACATGTGTTTTCCATCCTCAAAGTTCAAGGGCATTTCCTCACGCTTTTCAGTAAGATATTCGATGAAACGTCTGAAATTGGTCATTGCCCCTTAATTTCTGGACACCAGTGTATTTTAATTTTCAAAAATTCTGGTTGAGATGACTCATCTCTTTATTAAATAGAATATCTGAAATTTTCGAAGTTCTCAGGAACACTGTTGAGTAGACAGTTCAGTAATAAATCACCCGCATTTTCTATTACCACTTCTTTCAGTTTATCAAAGAAAAATATTTAAATGATCTTATATCGTTCCATTTAAGGACATCTTTTTAAACAGAAGCTATTTTAACAGAGTTGCTTTGTTTGCGTGCCCCCTCTATTCATAAACGTCTTTCAATTTATTCCATACAGCACTTGAGTCGAACAATGCTGTATATGACATAGTTGAGTAGGTATAAAGGCAAGAATTATATCAACACGAGCTTTTTGATCAGCCTGGAGGCATTTATTTTCCTCTGCGGTTTCTTCAGTCGGTTTTATTTATTTACCATGTACCTAATCCCAACGACCATTTGTGATTAATACATGTTCGATTTGAAGCTTCCACCTATAAAAATTATTTTTTCCTAGCTTTTCAATTGTCATTACATGAGACATAATTATAAAGTCTCCCACAGTCAGAAATAATAATAAAGAATAAACAGAATGAAGAATAGGTCTTATTTTCGATTTAGACTAAAGAGTTCGAAATCCGAATGTTCGAATTGAAAATAATTTCTGCTACTTATAGCGGAGTGGAAGCATGTTGGGCCCATAACCAAATGTTGAATTATGAGGAACGCAGAGTTAGCAGAGTAGCTCGACATAAAACATTTATTAATACTAACACGAAGACAAAAATATCTACATAGCTGGAATAAGACTAAGTGCTGATATCTTTATAACCGAACTACATATTCTCGCTCTCAAAGACATCTCTTAATATCGTCACTTTACGCGCATGCCACATATGTGGGAACAGGAGAAAATGAACTTTGTATTACAACAATATTGTTTAATTCATTAAAAAATAATAAATTTTGTAAGAATATTCTGAAAGCGTTGTTTAAAGTGCACCATAATCTATGCCTGATGCACGGTTTTTCCTCGGTTTAATATTTGCTGTTGCTTAATGAACTATATATTGAATGATTGAATTAAATTTAGCCTTAAATTCATTCAAATTCTACTAAATTTATTCAATATGCCACGAACTTTTCATGACATTTTAATTTTACGATTTTCAAGACCCTGTTTAGGAAATGTTTTAGAATAAAATAACCCTTTGCAATTATTCAGTGTATATATGAACATCGCATTGACATTAAATTTCAAATGGCATAAATATCAAAGTGAAGTCATATCAACATATGCCTTTAAAGGTATCATGGGAATCAAATATGATGATTGCTAATTAGAAAATTTAATTATGCGGATCAGCATTTTTTAAATGAACCGTCACAGAACATTATAAAATTTTCCTTACTGAGAAGCCTAATATATGTATATTTAAATCCATGGATATTTTTATAACAAGCTCAACAGAAATGTTTAATTAAATTTCAGTGCTCAATTTTAATAATTTGACAACCATATTAAAAAATATTATTTATAAAATTTAAGTTAAGAAACTGATGAAAATCTAAATTATGAATATTTTAGTCAAATAAGATATTACAGTTTCATATTATATTTAATAAACTTTAAATAGGATTAAAAAATAATTAAAAATGCTAATTCCAAGAAGAACGTTTTCTAACAGAATTATATCTTAGTTTACATATGAGATAAGTATAATATTTTTTTTTTAAATTTTACATTATATTAAATTATATTAAATTATATATCATTATAAAATTATTCAAAAACTGTAAGTATGCACCCAAAAAATATGTATTGAAAATATCATTATTAGCAGAACATTATCGGTTAGTATTTATCATTACTCCTTGTTTGCATTGTACTCGAAATGTACTTGAAATGAAATATGAAGATTGGTTTAAAATGCAGTTTGAAGAGGGGAATGACATTTAACTAGGTATAAAGGTTAAACATTTAAAACTAACTTTAATAAATTTAACTAGGAAATATATATTTTTTATTTTACTAATATAGCACAGAAAACTTAAACAACTACTATGATACACCATTAAAGTCAGAATACATTTTGGTAAACAAAAAATAAGAAATATAGAACATGTTCGAAATAACGTTGTCTTTCTTTATCAGCAGCAAACAAGACGAGGCATGACAGTGAAAACCGGGACAAGACTGAAAGGAAATTGATGAGAAAGGGACATGTTGAAGGAAACATCCAATAGAAAACCAGGAGGTATACGTCTCTCAGATGGATAGCATTAGCCAGTCAGAAATAGACACAACAAAGCTGTGGAAGAAATATAAAGCAAATAAAATAAGGAGGCAGCGTCAGAAAAGGAAAAAGAAATTATAAGAATATTTAAAAAATATATATAATAAAACAACGATAAATGTTAAATAAAAAAAGTATAAATATAAATATAAACATAAATGAAAATAAAATATAAATTTTAACCATGTAAATATATAGTTATTTAAAAACAATAAATAAATACTACATAAATGTAAGAAAGTTATATAATTGAACTGTAAAAGTTTTTCCAAACTGCAGAGTATATAATGGAATCAGATTTTTCTTTAGAAATAACATCAGCTAAAGATTTAAGATGCCCAATTCAGAGTAATGTCGATATCCTAAAGTTCAATTTAGAGGTTCAATTGGCATGAAATATTATTTTAGTATTATGAAAATTAAACTATGCTTAATATCCCGAGAAGTGTTTACAATGTTTTAAATATTTGCGCTTCAGATAATTTGCTCAATTTAGAATTAAACATAATATCTGCTGCTATTGATAGAGATGTTAAATAGAATCATTAATTCAATTTATAATCAACTCATTAAACGTACCCATTCCCATAACAAATCTGTTCTTAATAGAAATTTAGCCATACTACCATATTTCCCGAAATGCTGCACGTAGGTTCCTGAATCCCGATGAAATTCGATCTTATATTAATTTATACTCCGTTTAACAAAATCAAATTTACTAATTCCAAACATCCAATTTACAAGTTTTCTGATTTGGGGAATCTATAAAGCTTCCAATGAATGTTGTCTAATGTATATAGGCCAAAGAATACCCCATCTAATTACCTGATTAATGGGACATAGAAATTGAGATAAAAAGGAGGACATTAAACGATCTGGAGTTGCTAACCATTGTTGACCTAGCATCAACATTTTTAATTTTTACGAAGATTCTTTAATTCAAAACTATACCGCTATTTATGATCTTAACTTTTGAGAAGCTTTTCAATAAATAAAAATAGTTTAGTAAGTGTTTTAACCAGTATTACCAGGATTTCATAACTTTGAATAACTTCTCTTTAACTCATTTTCCCCTTTCCACACCCTCTTTTGCTTTCATGCATTTACTACTTCATATTGAGGGTTTGACGCTGCCTTTTCATTTTTTATTCATTAACTACATCATACATATCGTGGTAACTTACCTCCATTGAACATCTAATCCTCAGCATTTTACCCTCGGCCATATCCTACTCTTCTAGATGTATATTTAATTTTCCCATGTATTTGTATCAGGGCTTAATTTGTGCCGTAGCCCACCAGAGCTCAGCTCCGCTACTTCTTTGTTTTAGTAACTATTTAAATATTGGCCAGAATTCACCTGAGCTCATAAACGCTGCTCTCAGGAGCCCACTGCAATAACACTTCCGAAAATCGATTCCTAAATTACACTTTTCTTTCCCTCCCATCTCCAATCTTTTACTTTATTTTGTATCAAAAAACGTATAAGTGACGTAATGTATCACTCACGTAAGAGATGGAGATGAAACAAGCTCGACTTTTGTGTCAGTCTTCGGGTTTGGGCAGCCTCAAGCTCAATCTGTCTAAAATTCAAAATTTTACTTATTTCCATTTGAAATCATTTTAATACTATTTTGTTCAGAATAAAAAGTAAACAGAAATAGTTTTTTTTCATTCTTCATAGCTGCGAACTATTCATTTTTTGTGTTAACACTATTTCCGAATCATAATCCAGAGCTTATTTAATTACATAATTCAGCAATTAATTAAATTAAGATTAGGCAAAGTTTTCCATTTGGAAGTAATAATAACTAAAAAGGGGAATAGTTGATAGCCAAGTCTGTGCAGATAGTTGTATTTAAAATTTTTATTTTGTTAAATAAAAAAAAGTGCTTTACATTTTGAAAATAATGTATAAGATATAAATATGGAGATAGGTGTGATGGTGAAGTGTGGGGGGGGGGCAGGTGAAGGGTACGCTACGTGTGTTAGTACTGCAGAATATAATAGCTCCGGTACTTTTTTTCTTAGAAATTAAACCCTGATTTGTATTTAAAGTTTTTTGTACTTACAATAATGATGGAATTTTTAAAACCCTGAAACATATGTCTACCATCTACATCTAAAAATAATTTGAGCTTTTTTCACATTGTTTATTTGTATTGTAATAATCCTAATTTCGTTACAAAAATCGTTGAAGCATTTTTTATAGCAGCAAGTGTTTAATCATTTCGATACTAAAATAATTACATTATCTCTAAAACTTTCTTTCCAATTAAGATACAATGAAGAACTTGATCTGTTTTATCATAATGGCTTTCAAAATCTACGAATAAGCGGAAAAACATTAATTCAATTTATTTAATCGAGTGTATTTTTAAGAAAATATCACCATAAATCCACAGAGATTATTTGTATTACTTAGCCATTACTACTTTTATTCTTATTTTATGTAATAAAATATGAATGGAAATTGTAATTACACTTTTAATGGATTAAGAATGCAACAAACTTTAGTTATTTTTTCGATAATTTGATTTCCGTTAAACATTCAATGAAAAGTCCAATTCAATATTCAGTAAATCGTATCTATTTTTTTTTAAAGAAAACATGAAAATGAAATAATAAACATTTTTAAGAAATAAAAATCACTTGAATATGATGTTATATATGAATCGATAAATTGAAATATCTTATACTATCAATGGCAGTTACGTTGAGAAGACGGTTTCTGTTAAAAATGACATCGTATTGACGTCGTAATGACGTAAATGACGTCGTAATGACGTAAATGACGTCGCAGGAAAATAAAATATATAGAAATTATAAATAAAAATTTCGCTTTTAAAAAAAGTATATTGTACATGTAAAAGACATTTTCAAATATTTGTTTAAATTACGATATTCATCAATATGAGTAAGTACAGAAAAGAGGTGAATATGACGTCATATTTGAAATAAGGTTGTCAATTTCAAATATTAGTGAGTAATACAAGAAATATTAAAATGTGCAAGTACAGAAAGCAGGTGAATATGACGTCATATTTAACATTCCCTTAGTCGCACCTTATCTGACAGATACACGATTAATTCTTTTTTCATTAACTAGATTGCCGTTTGTCTGAGAGGAAATTATTTTTTGCTATCTTCCTAGTTTGTTTTGTAAGGAATTTTAGTGCTGTTGTCGAGCTTCAAGTCTGGTGTTCGAAAACGCAATTGCTATAGATTATCTGTGAGAAGAACTTTTGTAAGCATTGCTTATTTTTATATTTATTTTTGTATTTTTTATTTTGTATTTCTACATTAATAATAGTATTTTTTTTTTACCCTATTTTTAAAATGTTTATACTTAAATTTACTATGTAAAACCATAATATATTTGAGAGATACAGCGCGACCATTTTTTAATTTTTTTATTTGCATATAAATTATTTATATTAATTTGTATTTCGTTAATCTAATTAAAATTTTATTTGATTTCTTTCATTACAGATAAAAAATGGCTTCCAGAAAAGTTTATTTTAATTTTTCTGAAAAGAAAGTTTTAGCGGAAATTAAAAAAAATATTGTTTGACGATTGGGAAGCTGAAAATACTAATAAGGAAGGACAGGATCAAAGATCAAAGGCGATTACTAAAGAATGCCTCGTGGGGCGTAATGCCCACGTTTACTTCAGATCTAGATGAGAACAGTCTATAAAGATAACATCAGAAGATTCAGTAATATAAAAATTCTCTTGCAGCAGGCTACGGTGAAGTGATGCTGATGTAGGAGCAATCTCGATGTGCGCTGTGGTGCTTTGATAGGTGTCAGAATGGTGAGCATAGAGTGGGGGGGGGGAGAAACAAGCCTCCAATCAGAGCCAAATATTTTAAATTTTCATTTTTATTTTGTTTAAATCTAATACATTATGCAAAAAATTTATTTTAAATAAGATGCAAACAATTAGCTTATATAAGATGCATATAGTTAAATTATGTAAGATGGAAAGAAAATTAAATAATGTTACAATTAAAATGCAAAAAATAATTTAGTTATATATATTTTTTCTAACAATAGCAAGAAGCAAAGTAGGAAAATTAACAGAACCCGATGTCAAAAGCAACGCGGGAAGGCGTGAAAAGGAAAATTTTAGTGTAGGAATGCCAAGTCAGAATAACAATGTAGATACCATAAAATTTTGAATTTGAAATAGCACAACGAAGCATTTAAGGTAATCCCTTCTCCTTATTTTGAAAGGCGGAGCAAAGCCGTCATCTCTACTCAAGGTGACAAGTGGTCCTTTCTTGCCGCTACTGCTATGTACGCTGTAAGGTTGAAGGGACCGCAACGCTTCGTAGGGTATTAAAAGTCGATCTATGTGGAAATTTTGTGCAAGTTTTTTAATAGCTTGCGAGATAGGCCTAATATTGAGATCAGCATTGATGATGTCATTCCATCCAAAGTTGTTGTCTTGCAAATCCTACATAATATAGAGTTTTGAAACATTTTAATTTTCTGCATCCGAGTTCCATAGACGAACCCCAGATAACTGACCCGTAGGTCACGGTTGATCAGATGAATAACTTACACAGTAATAATTTACTCGAGAGTGACAGACGGCTGTGATAAGGCAGTAAAGATTTGAGGGATCCTTGAGCTTTGGTAGATTTGACAATTACGTCTTGAATCGGTTTAGCCCAGGTTAATTTTGAATTTAGATAGATACCACGATATTTTTAATTGGTGATCCAGGATATGAATTCACCATTGAGAGAAAGATTAACGAATAGGGAAATAGATTTATGGGAACAAATCATGGTAATACTTATTGCTGCGTTGACTTTTATACGCCAATTTCTGTGCCAGATCTGAAGGGCCAAGAGGTAGGCTTGGAGTTCAGTCATTGCAATGTCTGATGAAATGTTGCTGGTCATGATGGCCATGTCGTTCGCATATAATAATAAAAAAGACATCGGTAACAATATGAGGAATAACATTAATGTAGAGATTGAACAGCCAGGTGCTTAACAGACTTCCCTGAGGAACGCCTGCCTGGATAATGCGAGAAGAGGAAATCGTATTATTAGTTTTAACAGAAAAGGTCCTACCATTAAGGTACTTCTAGAAAATAAGAAAAAGTTGAAGCGGAACCGTGAGCAGAATTAACTTATAAATAAGTCAATAATGCCAGACACGATCGAAGGCTTTAGCAGGAAACACAAGAAGTGTGAGATAAAATGAAGGTAGATTCTGATACAGATGCATATGAAAATAAAGAAAAATGCGAAGAAGATTCTTGCAATTTCAAGTGCTGATGAATATGGTGACGAAAAACTGTAAAAATATGTAGCAAACACAAAAATAAAGTAATTTGTTCTTATTATTGTAATAAAATTCCCTTAACTACTCAAAGACAAAAACCAAAAACAACTTGCTTAGCTTCCGGGTGTAAATGTTAGCGCAAAAAATATAAATGATTTTTTAGAACTTCGGCTGTGCGAATTCGATAATAATCTCCAGGATATGATTGGAATAGCAGAAATAATAGCTTATTACAACCAAACTAAGATTGGAGTTGATATAGTGGATAATATGTGCTCATCGTATTCGGTCGCCAGGAACACTAAAAGGTGGTCTATACTTCTATTTTTTTCATTGTCCAATATTATAGGAATCAACTTTGAGATTCCAAGTTTCGGCAATGGAAATGAAGCAATTAGAAGAAAAGTATTTCTCAAACGACTTAGAAAACAACAGTTTGAGAAACAGCTTCAGAAAAAGGCTGCAATCAAATGCAATCCAATACCCACTGCTGTGCGCTTTAATGAAATTGTGCCAAAGAAAAAATACCCTCAAAAACAAGAAGTTAATAACAGCAAAGACAATAACTATTCTTTACTGAAAAGGTGCTAGCTTTGGCAAAAAAAAATCATGCTTAACAAGATATTCATGCAAAAAAATGTGGAACAAACTTGTGTTTTCAGCACTGTGAATTTATTTGTTCTGAGAAGTATGGAAGTGAATCAAACATGGAAAGTTAAGACTAAGTAAGAAGCAAATGCATTTTTTAATACACTAAATTAGATTTATTGATAAAACTAATTGTTTAAATATCATGAAACTTTAAATAATGATTTTTGCATACATAACTCTCATCTGTATTTTAATACATTAATTCTTTTGTAAACCATAAAATATATTCATAATATAAAAGAATTTCATTTAATGTTAGTAGTTTCTAGTTTAAATTGTGTTTTTTATCTATTTTATTTACTAATGATAACAATATAAACTGGAGTATCTGACGGATACAGCGCGAGCACACATGTTTGAAAAAAAACGCGTGACTAGTGGAGTGTTAAAACGGATAATTGATTTTTTTACACCTATACATGAATATATGTTACAAACAAGACAAAACTTTCCGTCAAATATGATGCCATCATTCACAGCAAAAGAAAATGAACAAAAATTACATAATTAAAAAGAAATATCACTGGGAAAAAAGCTGACAATAAATTTGAAATAAAACGGAACTTTTCAAATATTTTTAAATAATACAAAGAGCATGAACATCATTATTTACAGAAAAGATTTTTACTGGCCAAAATTACATTATGATGAGCAGGTGAAGTTATGTTAATGATATTTTGATAATTTATTTGAACTTTTAAAATTATTTTAAATATTTATTTTTTTTTAAATATTATCATTTGATATCTTAGATATGAATTCACTTCTTTTTCTTTCCTGTTGCCGCAATTTTAAACGAAGTTGAATTTTCGATAGATTTCATAAAATTTTAACTTTTTAATGTATGGTTATTACACAAGAAAATGACGTCAAAAGTGCATTTATATTTTTGAAACAGGAATTTGCATTTATCTTTGATAATGTTTTCAATCAAGTTTATATTTATTAAAATTAAAGTATATATTAAAGGCAAAAAACTTCTGATTAACACCATAAAAATTAGAGATCCGCAAGACATTTCTAAAGAAGTTTGCCTTTGTTCATCATGCGTAAAGCAGACGTACTACCGCTTAGAAAACAGGATGAATACTGAGAGGAAATGGGAGAGAAAAAGATAGGATAGAGAAAACAGCCAATGGGAAAACAGAAGGCATCAGTCAAAGGCACTACGTACCACTGTTCTGTCCTTTTCTCTTGCTCATGGTTTCTGAGAGGTAGTTCATCTTCGTTGCGCCTGACGAAAAATAACAAAGTTTTTTTCAAAGACTTTGCTCATATCTTAATGTTATGGTGTTATTAAGAATTATTTTGCCATTATTTGCGCATCACACCAGTTTGCCTAATTTTTTTAGTATATTTATGCAGGTACAGGATATAATTTTCCTAAATAATGACATAAAAACTACTCTTTTAAACGCTTTCAATAATTAAATAGAAATGCATATTTGAATATTTGTGAAGTGAAGAGGAAAAAAAGCGTTGGTAAGAACTTGCCATTACGAAAAACTAAAACTGGAAAAAGTGTCGTCATGCATTAAATTATGCACCTATTTTCTTTCAGAAAACAAAAGTATTTTTTTGAAATTACACAAACTGGCGTGTGATGTCTCTTCCGTATGTGTGGGCGTTCTAAAGGAAACAGGCCGTTCTAATTACGAACACAGGTTTAATTCTTGACATAACGATGACATAAAAATGACGAGGACAGATGACAGTTACATAAATCAACATAAAAGATTATTCATATTTTTCAAGATTCATGACCGATAACATTTACTCACGGCCATTTTCATAACCAATTCTGGTTTCTCATATTACAAACGACGTTCTTCGCCGCTGACGTTCTGAGTTCTACTGCCGCGCGCTTTCGTTTCTCCAGAAGGGGGCGCTACTAGAGCAAGAAGAGGCATGCGCGATCCTCACACCTCCCCCTTTCGAGAATTTGATTTAGTCTTTTGAGACAAATCAATATCTGGTAAATATCTAAATAAACAAGTAAAACATATTAATACTAAAATTCAAACATTTAAAGAACAGCAAAGAAAATAAACAAATATAATACACTATAACACTAATACTAATATTTTAAAGTTCGAGGATAAAGTTAAAGTTTTTAAAGTTAAAGTTCAGACTTGTAACACAGAAACAAAAGAATGTTCAAAGTTTTTAAGTCTTTAAGTCCAATGTGAGGCATGTAGCCTACTTAGAGAGTCAGCATTCGCGTGGAGTTTCCCACGTCGGTACGTTATTTGGGCTTGAAAACGCTGTAGTGCAAGGGCCCATCTTTGAAGGCGCGCACTTTGAGGTGCACAGTCTGTGAGAAATTTCAAAGGATTATGGTCGCTCACCACAGTTACTTGCGAACCATAAATATAGTGTTCGAACTTTTTCAGGACGAAGATAACAGCATAAGCTTCCTTTTCGATGGTAGCATAACCCTCTTGGCATTTGGAGAGCTTTTTACTTGTAAAAGCAATGGGGTGCTCTTGTTCATTTTCATCTTTTTGAGATAGACAAGCGCCTATCGCATACGAAGAAGCATCTGCATGTATAATAAATGGTTTCTGAAAGTTCGGGGAATAACAGATGGGTGATTTACTGATCGCCTGTTTCAACTCAAAAAAGGCTTTGTCACAATCCTCAGACCAAGTAACTTCATTAGGGGCACGTTTCTTCGTAAGTTCAATCAATGGACCAGCTATGTCGGAGAATGAAGGAACATAGGATCGGTAGTAAGATAAAGGACCTAATATGCTTCTGACATCTTTCTTTGACTTGGGAACTTCTAAGATTTGTATCGCTGATACTTTGTCGGGATCGGGTGCGTGTATACCGGATCCTACCACATGATCTAGAAATTTTATTTTTTTTCGTTTTCGCCGTCTTCTCGTACTAAATGTATTGTTCATTCGGCGAAAGCCATCACGTGTATACTGTTTCTTCCTTACAGTTTCCTTTATTTTCACTTTAACATAATTTTTAGAAAGTTCCGTCTCATTTTTATTTTCGTCGATCGTCACTTCCTTAGTCGCTGTAAACTCATCAATCTTCTCATATTTCTCCTGGCGTTTTTCTAACATCATGTTGTCAGGATGATTTAACTTAAGGAATACATCGGGTTCTTTGTTTGTTATTTCATGTGATTTCACACAACCATTGACTATAATGTAGTCGGAACTTTCATTGTAAACAAGAGGTTGTTCCTCGCTGAACTCAATCGTGTTGGATTCGGAACTTCCATCAAGTGTTTCTGGCATTGTATTATTGAAAACAGAGTAAGATTCTTCTGTTGTCGTGACATCAACTTTTGAATATTTGTTTTCAGAAATTATGTTTCGTCTTATATTTTCTTCCTTCATGTCTTCTGATGCAATCAAATATTTATCCGAAGCACTTGCATTCTTTTTAGCATAAATTGCGGTTTCGTATTCGGTTTCTTCATCAGGTGTGACTGCATAGTTTGAGGGTTCGAAAATTGAAATTATATTGTTAACTATGGGAGTATCTTTCATAATTTGTGTTCACTCTGTAAATAATTTTGGACTTTTAAATCTTTTGAATTATGTAAAATTTCTTCTGCTTGCCTAATTCGGGGATCTTCTTCCTTATAATGAATTTCCATTTCAATTTGATCTCCACTCTCTATTACGATTAAATCGGTAACAGTACATATGTCATTTTCATTATTATTAGTTTCTTTCGTGATCGATTGTGTAATACTAGTACTCGGGTGAGGGTTATTTTTTGTATCATCAAATAATTTATCCAAGTGATATAAGAAATTCTCATGAACGGAAAAGCTATTACGTTCATTTTTGTTAGCTGTCGAACACTGATTTAACGAAGGGTCGTTTCTCTGTTGACTTTTAAATTTCTCTGAATCAGTTACAAAAGTATTAGGGTCGTCGCCAGGTGTTTGGTCAATGTTCTCGTTTGCATTCTCATTTTCAACTGACACATGGTCTAAAATTGAAGCAGACAGATCTACAGTGTTGGTTTCTTTCGTATTGTCACTTATCGCGTCAACATTACAATTTAATGCCTTATCATTTTCATTATATTTATCCAAATCATTTAATTCATTATATGAATCAAGAGAAAGTAATAAATCATTAATTAAATTATCAACCACAGCACATGTTATCATAATATTAGGATATATCTTGGGGTTTAATTTATCAACTGCAATACTCAATGGGATATTTATTAAAGGAGCTTTCAATTGGTGTCCGAATGCAGATTGCAATATTATGGTACCACAAGGATTTTTAAAGTATTCGGGTACACAATTAGCCTTTATTATAGAAATTTGAGTTCCACTTTCTACTACGCCATGTAATATTTTATTACCACATTCAATATCTACTGTCGGTAATGTTTCAATTAATTTCGTTTCTTTTCGCGGTGTTTTCAAATCAAATAACTCATCTGACCTTATTCTAGCAGTGAGTGCTTTTTCATTTGCATTCGAATTATCTTCCCTATCAAATTTATTGGCATTGCCAAATGAATAACTACATATTGTAACATTATGGTATCTGCCGCAATTCGTGCATTCTTTATTTTCTATGGTACAATCTTTAGCGACGTGTTTGCCTCTCTTTAAGCATAAAAAACAACGCCCTTCAGCTCTTAATGTAGCTATTTTCTGCTCAACGGATAATTTGTTACATTCCTCAGTCGAATGACTATTACAAGAACAAAATATACAAAAGGTTTCGGTGGTGGCTTTAATATGAGATACTTCAGAATTAATTCTATCACTAGCGAACATTTGTTTACGAAATGCAGTGGAATCATTATTATACAACTGCTTTAACCTTGGGTTATCTAAATTGCCAGTTAAATAATTTTGTTTTTCTCTCGACTCTATTTCGGTACGAATAAATAATAACAAATCATCAATACTTGATTGCGTGTCACTGGAATTTTTTATACATTGCTTATTATATTCTAACGAAAGATTATATAGCAAGGATTTAAGAATTATTGGTGTCAACAGGTTATCAAATCCATTTGATTCAATGTCTAAAGACCTGAGACTTCTTATTTGCGATTGAACCGTATCAAATAATTTCCGTAGAGCGGTTACATCATTTGTTTTCAATACAGGTTTCAAAGATAATAAAATATTTATATGTGTCGTCACAATGAGATCCTTTCTGCCAAATCGTTGTTTCAGAATTTGGACAGCTTCCAAATAATTTTTATCTGATAACGCAAACCCGGAAATATAATTATATGCACTACCACCTAAATAACTTTGTAAATAGCTCATTTTCTCAATATTTGACAGTGAATCATTATCATGGACTGCTATTTTGAATGAGTTCCAAAAGTTTTAAAACTTACTTATATCGCCGTAAAATTTCTCAATCGTTAATGTAGGTAGTTTAACAGATTGCGCAACTAATTCTGCGTGCTTATTATCGGCGTGAGATACGGGGGAAATTTGGCTTTTGCTATTATTTTTCAATTTCTTATTAATTCTAAATCGCCACAAAGTTATTTTATCATGATATTCAATAGAGGTCCTCGCGTCTCTTTCGATTTCATTTTCATCATTAATTAACGCTAAAATTTGTTCAGCTTCTCGTTTAAGATCGATACCTTTCTGTTCTAGCTGAGCTAAATTTTCTTCTAATTCCACCAAATTCGGCGATTCTAAAACCCATGCATCTTCGATCTTTTTAATAATAGATGTAATAGATGCTTTTATTACCCCTCTAGTTTTTTTAAGTTTAGTCAGTTGATCGGCCATACTTAAATAATAAAATTTACCTTACATCTGTATAGGTTATCCAAAATTTTTCTTCTCTAAAATCTTTCACTATAATATTTCACTATAATGTTTCACTATAATATTTCACTATAATATTTCACTATAATGTTTCACTCCGTAATCCAGTAATACAGCCTGTTTTTCATCCATTAGTTCTGACACCAGTGTGATGTCTCTTCCGTATGTGTGGGCGTTCTAAAAAGAAACAGGCCGTTCTAATTACGAACACAAGTTTAATTCTTGACATAACGATGACATAAAAATGACGAGGACAGATGACAGTTACATAAATCAACATAAAAGATTATTCATATTTTTCAAGATTCATGACCGATAACATTTACTCACGTCCATTTTCATAACCAATTCTGGTTTCTCATATTACAAACGACGTTCTTCGCCGCTGACGTTCTGAGTTCTACTGCCGCGCGCTTTCGTTTCTCCAGAAGGGGGCGCTACTAGAGCAAGAAGAGGCATGCGCGATCCTCACATGGCGTAATTTCTGTATTCTATCGACCGCATGTACTTCAATTAAACACCCTTTATATCGTGCCGTGCTCTAAAATACCGATTTCACTAAAATTAAATTAATATATTAATGTTGATTTAAAAATTATTAGCATTTAATTTTATGGGAGACTAGGGTTTAACTGCAACATCGTTCACGTGAAAATCAAAGGAGACGTGATGCCACTAGCTGAGCAAAAAATGCACCTTCCGCCCTTCCCTACTATTTTTTTACATTTTGATTATAGAAAAGCGCAAGAGAAAATACAGTATAAATACGTTTTATCAGTAGGTTATCACGGCTAAGCAATTCGGGATGCCCTGATAATATTTAAATATCTAAATCTATATTGTGAAATATCTCTTCGAGGTAATCTACGTTCTTCACTGGAGTTCCTTTCTTCCAAATATAGTATTATGTGCAATGCATCATCGTCTATTATTTGCAAAAGACCCACTAGTTCTGTATATATTCCTTATTATAAAGATCTTTCTGAAAAAAAATTCTAGTCTTCTCAAATTTATTAATATCAGTACAGCATTCAAACCACAAAATGTTTCAAAAGATGTGATTTGTAAATCTAAACCTAGAGTTCCCCTCTTATTTAAACCAGGAACTGTCTACAATATCCCCTGTAAGGATTATGACTCGATCTATATTTGGTGAAAAAGATCGAACATGCGTCAATCGCCTTTCCGAACTTAGACGTACGCATTAATCTGGAAGTCTTCAATCGAAACGGGTACAGAATTCTTTGGATACTGATCACATTCCGGATTTCGCAAGTATCGTAATAATTACATCCAGCTGAGTTTTTATTGAGGGTTGATTCACACGGTTGCAGAATTTGTCGATTAATGAATCGTGTACAGTAACAAGAAAATAAATATAGTCCACACATTTAATCATAGAGAAAGCGTTTGAAACTTCACGAACGTGAAAGAACATTAAAAGACCTTACATATAAAACATAAATATGCAAATTTGGATCATCAGAGATGTTTTTTACTATAAACTGTGATGAAAAGTTGGTTAGTATATGTTTTTAATTTTCGTGAGTGAATATATTTTGTGTTAAATTATGAATTGATTCTTCTTTATTTGTCCCTCGAATAAAATCACGGTTTACAGCTTGTAATACATACTACACACACACACACACACACATATATATATATATATAGAGAGAGAGAGAGAATTATTATAAATCATTCTTTAGGTTATCTGAAATCCGTTTGAAATTCTTTTCTTAAGTAAAAAGCATGTATTTATTGTTTCACGGCATTTGCAATTGCATTCTTTCTATTCTTTAAAAAAATTAAGTTTTAGCAAAAAGTTGAAATATTTTATTTTGTAAAAATCAAAGGATTACGCAAAAGAGGAAAAGCATAGTTTCAATTTATTTAACGGAACGTAATTTCTGAGAAACTTTTCTTTTAAATCCCTAGAGATTACCTCTATTGCTAAGCTATTATCAATTTTTATTCTTTCTTCTTTTAAATGTAAAAAAAAAATAGAAATAAAACTTGCGTTTTTAATGGATTACATCTTATATTTATCTGTCACCTTACATGCTACGAGATTCGTTTTATGAATCCTTCATTAATATTAAACAGTTTTAAAATTTAAAACGAAATTATACGAAGTCAAACTTAGTAGGATTACATATTCTCATAAAAACACGACTCCAGCAACTTTATGTTTTAAATGATAATTTTGTAAACCCAAACAGAAATTAATAGAGAAATATCAAGATTATCATTAAAAACACAATGGCATTAATAAGCATGAATACACACAAATGTATACTCCTAAATATAATTAATGTTCTTACCTGGAGAAAATGATCAACGCTTACTAACTGCGCATCAAATCATTGTATAAGACTCGATCTGGTTAAAAACGAACAGCAAAAACCTCTACTAATTGATGATATATTTAAATTTTACTTAAGGATCGTTTTGATGATGAAATTGTTACAAAATTTGCATTTTTCAATATTCAACTAAATATCACGTCAAAATTGTTTATTTTGATAATTTTTTACATTACAACACCAAACAGTAAATCTTTCGATGAAATAGTTTCGTATTTGTGCAGGTTTAAAGTTTTAAATTACTACTGTTAAATTAATGTTTAATGGTTGTAAAACATACTGCAATTCGAGTAGTGTTTTAAACATAACACAAAATGTGCTTCGCCGAATTAGCTTGGAAATTAATTTCGAAGAATTGTATATGTTCAGCTTTGTTTCTCTTTATTTTTGCATATTTATTTTTATTACTGAAATATGTACTTTATTTCAGCAAACAAATCTTTCTTGTAGATACAAAAAAAATTGTAAATTATTTATAAAACCAGTAAATTGAGTTAGAGAATTCAAAATAATTTTATTTGAAAATATATTTTTGTTCATCCATTGTGTAAAAATTACAATTATATCTTATTTCGAATATGGGGAATATATGCGATAAAATAAAGTGATGACACAAATCGTTGAAATAATCGTTATGATTTCGCCAGTTTGAGTGACAATACTACTTTTTCTATATAATAAAAATATAAACACTTGCTTATTTTATGTTACACAGGTGCTAATTTTATGCTTATTTTATGTTAGTATGAAATTCTGAAGTTTGCCATACGATATTTTTTGTACACCAAGCATTTAATGTTTATTGTTTAACCTTCGGTTTCAATGAATAAGTAACAATTTTAAATATTAGTTTTTGAAAGTTGGATGTACAATTTTATGATCATATTGTTAAATATTACAACAAACTCTTGATGTTATATTTACATTTTTAAGTTAGGAACGCTTTGAATTGTATTATTTTTCTCTTTCGACGTATTTTTGCGTATGGCAATTAAATTCATATGATTTGTGCTATATTATACTGGATGTTTTAAAATAGTGGTTATGGAGATTATCTCTGATGACAAAAATATGTTTCCAATTATAAAAAAAAAGTATACAAACCAAGTACAGCTTTTATATAAAGCACTTATCTTTTAAGCCGTTGATGCCAGAAAGATACTTTGAACTTAAAAAGTATATAATTCAAGTACAGATTTTAGATAAGGTTTTATCTTCTAAACCGGTGATAGCGGACAGATGCTTCAAATTACGAAAAGTATACAAATCAACTGCAGGATAGGAATTAGCTAGGAATTATAGATATGGAATTAGCTCTTAAAACGTTGATGACAGAAAGATACTTCCAATTAAAAAACTCATAAAAAGAAAGTCCATAACCTTCGCAAATCAAATACAGCTTTTAGATATTGCATTACCTCTTAAAACGTTCATGACAGAAAGATACGTCAAATTACAAAATATATAGAAATGAAGTACAGCTTTTAGATATGATATTATTTCTTAAACCATTGTTGGCAGACAGATAGTTCTAAGCACAAAAAGTATACAAATCAAGCACAGCTTTTTGATATGGCATTATCTCTTAAACCATTCATGTCAGAAATATACTCCTAGTTACACAAGGTATTAAATTCACGTACATGTTTCTGATAAGGTATTATCTCTTAAACCGCTGATGATATTAAGATCAATTAAAAATATATAAACAAATCAAGTACTGTTTTCAGGTATGGTATTTATTTTGCAATGGGATGCATTACAGCTATATTAAAAAACTGTCCACCTGTGTGTATTTCACATCTCCTCTTCCTAGAATACTGCTAAATTTGCGACACAATTAGAGGAAATAAAAAGAATAATAAGCAAGTGAGATTATTATACCTTTTTATCGGCATTTTTCCATTAAAAGGAAAAAAAATAAAATATTTTATTCTATTTGGATATATGACCGCGGTTATTGTGTACAATAAAAACTG
This sequence comes from Maratus michaelseni, assembly GCA_963931845.1. Lineage (NCBI taxonomy): Eukaryota > Metazoa > Arthropoda > Arachnida > Araneae > Salticidae > Maratus > Maratus michaelseni. The sequence continues at coordinate 200,759,097 of OZ007593.1, read as the reverse complement.
GTGAAAAAAATATCTTTGGTTTTAGTTTGTTTTTATAATATCAATTTCGTGATTTATAGCTTCCAAGCTTGTTCTTAAAATATTTATTATTAATATTTATGCAACGTTTCTCCATATTTACTTAACTTTTATCAAATATTTGTAATATTGCAAACTTATTAATACAGCCACTTTCAATTAATATTGGAAAATGTAAATGGGTTGCTTGTGATAAAACACGTAGCTATATTGTAATTTTTTTTTTTTTATGAAGACATTGTTTTCTAATTACAGCTTATGCATATTACCTATAAATGTTCTTTATGTTGCTTAAGACTGCTTAGAAATATTTTTGCTATGCTCTGATAAGTGATAACTAAAACGGAAAAATGCATTCTTCTACGACCTAAACGCACCGGGTTATGAAATTTTAAAGTTTAGGAAATTTGAGAGATTTTCGAACAGAAAATTGACAAGCAATTTTTCAGCTCCAAAATTTCATAATATTTTAACTATCAAAACTCGGTGCGTTTCGGCCGTAGAAGAATAATATTTTATTGTTTTACTTGTCAGAGCATGGGTATATTTTTTCTATATATACCATATTGGACCCGGAGACCGTAAAAAAATACATTCTGTATTTTCATATGTATACATACATTTGCTAAATGAATGCCATAGTTAAAAGCTAAATTTGATTTGTATATATTTTATATTTATACGTACGTATTTTCCTATCAGCAACGGTTATGACAATCATCGTAATATCTATTTTTCATTATCTGGTTTAATAAAATATACATGCACAAAGTTTATTTGTACATGATTTATAGAAACTAACAGACAATTTGTTAAGAGAATAAATGAAATTATTGATGTTAAAAACAAACAAACAGTTGTTTTGGAGCTTCAATCTTCATCATCAGTTCAGATTCAACCAAGCAAGGAGGCCTACCATATGGCTTTAACCTGTGCAAGCCCTGCTTGACAAGTTTATCAAATATATATATATATATATATATATACATATTTGACAGTGTAATTTTGATTATTTACAAAACATAAAAATTACGATAAGTGATGATGAAAATGATGAAGATAGTCTATAATGTGATATACAATGATGGAGAAAATTTTTGGATTATTTACAGTTCGTGATTGGGAGCGAGAAATGTTTTTCGCGAGCACAAAGATGTGTATTTCTGTTTTCTCCTAAGAGTTGATGGGAGTTTGCTGTTAAGAGTTTGAGGTCTGGGACGTAAAAATGTTTTTAAAGTGATAAAAGATGAGTTTTTCACACAAGCTTTTGGGCTGGAAGCTGAGTTTATGCACAGATGGTTGGTTGAGGTATGTGGGTGGTGTTCGTAACATGGCTGGTGGTTACTATAAGACAATGTTCCGAAATTGCTTTCAGTTTTCCATTTCACCAACTATGTGTGGTGGAGGCATTTGGAATAGATGCTTATTCCTTTCTAGAATGTTTGTACAACTAATTATTTTGTTTAGGAAGTCTGGTCGCTTCAACAGTTAGGCGAACCAGTGTGAAAAATATATTGTTGAAGGCTTGCGGATGTGAAGAGTGGAGGTGAGGGTGCATTGTAAGGTGTAACGGAGGGAGTTGCCTCTGTGACCACAGGTATAAAGAGGAGATTCAGTTTTGCCGATTTTAGCAAGGTAATCTGGGAAGGGTCCATGGTTGGGGGCGAATAAATATAGATTTCTATGGTGTAGAATGCGTTCTATTGTGACTTTTGGAATAAGGCGATGGGGGAAGCGGCCATTGTCGGCATAGTCCCTTTCCCTTTGCCATTTTTCAATGGCTTGATAGTTGAGACGTTTCTTTAGATATGAGGCTGGGAAGGACATGAACTATTTGTGCTCCCCGGGTAATGTGGTTGCTTCTTTGACTAGATGATCCGCCTGTCCATTCCCCTTTATTCTGGAGTGACCCTTCACCCATTTGAAGGAAATTCTTTTTGTTTTTGATTGAAGAAATGTGATAATGTCTATTACTAGTAGGTCTGTTGTTGGCAGGTCTTGTAGGGCTTGAAGACTAGAAAGACTGTCTGTGTTGATAAGGTGATTCTTGTAAGGTGAGGACCTTGCCCAGCAAGCCGCTGCCTTAATGGCGAGTAGTTCAGCTTGGTATACTGAATTTTCTGTGCGTAGCTGTGTCTGTGCTTTATGGATTAGTGTGTCGTCTTGGTATACACAGAAAGCGTAAGCTGTTCCATGTTCCGTCGTGGAGCCGTCTGTAAATATTTTTATGTCATTGGTGTCGTCTTCTTCGTCATCTGCTAACCGTCTTATGTAGGGCTTGTAGGGTTGTATGTGGGTTGAGGTAGTCTTGCTCTGGTATAATGTTGGGTCGTGGTTTTCCATGGGGGTGTGCAGTCTGAGGACGTTTTCCGCTATTGCTTCTTTCTCTATTTGTAAGTGGAGAGGTAATATGCTGTTAGAACGCACAGGGCCGCTGTTTCTGTTTTCTTATAGGCTCTGATTATCATTAGTAAGCGTTGGGCTTGAATTGATGATAGGAGTTGATGCCCATGGGCTTTCTGGAGGCGGAAAAAACATGCTGCGGCTCCATATGAGATTTTCTTTAATAAGATGGTGTTGTACCAGATTTTGAGGATCTGTTTAGATAGGTGGCTTGTTGTGGAAGAGAATTTTAATAGATTTTGAGTGGTTGATATTATTTCTTGTCGTTTATTTTGTAGGTGAGGGAGAAAAGAGAGATTGCCATCTAGAGGTATTCCTAGATATTAGAGGGTGGGATTTGACTTGATGGAGTGATTGTCTATTTTAACACTAGAAAGACGGACTGGGTCAATTTGGCCCCTATCAATGTTTGTATTTCCTATACTATTGAAGCACACATTTCTATATTTCATGACTTTTGCTTATTTGCCTTCTAGTCCTTATATCTGAAACAACTTTTTCCAAATTTACATAGAATCCCATATTTCGAACAGTATACCTAGAAAGACGGGAAGGGCCAAAATGGCCCTCACTAATCACTCCCTGCATTCGCGTTGCACGGTTTCATTCTTAGTATTATGACCTTGGAAATAGCATTCCCAGTAATTTGAGTTCATTTTCTGCCTTTACATTCTGTTTGCTTCCCCCTTCCTATGTAAAATGGCTTTTATCGATAGTGGCGCGACTTAGTTACGCGCCTAAAGCTTTACCCACGTGACCAACGGAATGATAAGATATTGTCAGTTGCTTTAGTAGTAAAGAACAGAAAAGATGTCTCTAACAGAAAGATGTCAGTTTCACTAATGAAGAGATTTTGAAAGAGTTGCAACGATTAGATGAAATTGAGTCAGGCGATAGTGATAACAGCAGTTTAGATGAATATAAAGAATATATTCCTTCAAAAGAAGAAACGGAAAGTAGCAGTTCCAGTGATGATAAAATTGAAATGATTTGTCAAAATAGTATTTCCGTATAAAAATCACAAGAATGTAAAAATGAGATTAGGATAGAAGAATCGAAGAAAAAATACAGGAAAAAAATTCTCATTTCTGATAATTCTGTATCACCTAAATTGCAGTCGGTATAAAACAAAGTTATCCATGAAAGTGATTCAAATTGTGATTTTTCCAGAAATTATTCCCAGCCTTCGATATCTAAGGCAGGATGACGATATCTAAGGCAGGATGACGAAAGTTTTTTTCGTAGGCGTGGTCGAAAACTTTGTCAGAAAACATTTGTTGGTTCTTGATACACCTTCTGTTGGTCATGAAGAAACTGCCGTCGACGGGACAATTTGGAAAGTGATTGGACATTCTGCAACTAAAGGACGTCGTGCAACACAGAACGTATTGCGGGAATCTCAAGGGCCGACCTCGTATGCAAAAAGAAATATAAATGCAGATTGTGGGATTAGTGAGTGGCGTTTAATGTTCAATCATAAAATGGTGCGCCATATAAAACAATGTACAGAAGTAAAAGCTCATCGTCAACTTGAAGATGACACATGAACAGTATCATTAGATGAATTGGACGCTGTGTTTTCTATTATGTATGCAAGAGGATTATGTGGGGCAAAAAGTTTCCCAGTAAATACATTATGGTCAACAGTTTGGGAACCGGCATTGTTTTCACAAACTATGCCAAGAGATCGTTTCAAAGATATTATTCGATTTTTTCGTTTTGATTTGAAAACAGAAAAATCAGAGAGATTGAAGACAGATAAGTTTGCATCGGCATCGACACTGTGGAATTCGTTCATTGAAAACTGTGCAGCTTGCTACAAGCCAGGAGAAATACTCACAATTGATGAACAATTGTTGCCATCAAAGGCCAGATGTCCTTTTACTCAGTACATTCCAAATAAACCTCACAAATTCGGTATAAAATTTTGGCTAATTGTCTGTGCAGATTCGAAATAAATCCTCAATGTATTCCCGTATACTGGTCAGGATATCAGAAGACCTACTGATCAAGATGTACATAAACATGTAGTGATGAAGCTCACTGAAGGATATTTAAGGAAAGGTAGAAATATATCTACGAACAATTATTTTACATCGCTAAAACTGTGTGAAAAATTGAAAGCCAATTCAAGAAGCTTAGTCGGAACACTTAGAAAAGATCGTAAAGAAGTGCCACCAATGGCCAAGATAGGAAAACAAGCATTATTCTCTACAACTTTATTCAAGAAGTACAATGATGTAACGATCACATCGTATCAAGGAAAGAAGAATAAACATGTTTTGTTACTAAGTTCCCTCCATCCTAATGTTGCCATTGACAATAATAAGAAAAAAGACACCTGAGACAGTTCAGTTTTATAACCAGACAAAGTATGGAGTGGACATTGTAGACCAAATGTTATGCCTGTATACCACAAAATCTGGAACACGTCGTTGGCCTATGCACGTCTTTTATAATGTTTTAGATATGTCTGCACTGAATGCTTGGATTTTATATAAATAAGTGACGGGAAAGGAGAAACTTAGTCGGAGAAATTTTATTCTGCAACTATGTGAAGATCTGTGAGCTTCATATATAGAAACCCCATGTTGTACAGCGTCTAATATGACTCCAACAAATTATATAAAAGACATCAGCGGAATAAAAAGGATCAAATGTAAAGTTAATTCAAGCTGCAAAGGAAATCATACAAGGAACACTTTTATAGAATGTACAAAACCAGTTTGTGGCAAATGCGGATATACAGAAGTTCGATGTACTCATTGCCTTAGAAAACATAAAGTGTACAATTTAAAGAAATAAAGGTCAGTATAAAATTTATTCGCATATTCTATAATTTTCCTCATTTTTCTTCGTATTATTTACATTTTACCTTTGTTAAGATATCAAGAATCATCGAAGGGCCAAATTAGCCATTTTCGTCTTTCTAGGTATAAGGCAACTTGACGTCTTTCTAGTGTTAAAGATTTGAGCTCTTTTGAGATGTCTGGGTTTGCGCATATGGAATAACGAGCATTTTTCATATGACAGAGTCATCGCATGTTGTATCGCCCAGGCACTGACTAGCTTTAAGGCTAGTTTCGCTGATTCTTCTAATTTATGACGTGTGTTCCCGTTGATAAATGGTTAAAAATGCAAAAAATAGATGCATAAAAACATGTTGGTTGCAAGTAATGCAGTTCTCGGTTAAGGGGTGAAGTGATGGTACGCCATTTAGACAATCTGAACATGTAAGAACTAATTGTCTGCTGTGAAAATTTAACAAATTTAAAGAAACGTTCCCCCCTAAGAAAAGTTCTCGGTTTGTACCAGGAGAGAAAAAGGTAGCTTTCTTATATCTTCGTTTTAAAATTTTAGCTAATGTTACTCCGAAACAGCAAGCTAAAATGCAAAGAACCTGATTACAGAAGATTCGTTAATACTGAATTTGAATAAGATATCCGCTAAAATTTTTGCGAGATTTTGATGCTAATGGATATAAATATATAGTTTTATCCGTTTGACTGGAAAAATAATTACAACAATGAAAGATAGTAATTTGCAAAAAAATCATATTCTCTAAAACCCATAAATTAATGGTTGGTTTTTAGGGTTTGTTCATCTCACGAAAACCTATTCGTGTCGTTACGTTGCCTGTCCGTCACAGAGCCGGCTCTCAGAAACTATATAACATACAGACTTGAAATTTTGTGTACTTATAACAGAATACCTACTATGAAGCTCAAAATCACAAAATTAAAAAAAAAAATTGTATTATTTTAATATATAGAGATAAAAACCAAAAATCTAACAGCGTTTTCCTATTAAATTTAAACATTTTTCGTTATAGCAGTTATCAACAATTAAAAATTCCACAATAAAATTATTTCTACAATAATAAATTTTCTATTGAAAGATTTCACGGTGAAAAATGAAAATGAAATAAAAAGTTTCACCAATTGAAAAAAAATATTAATATGACGCCATATTGATGATAAAACGGAAATTTTCAAACATTTCTCAATAATACAAGGAGTATGAGTATGTGTAAGTACAGAAAACAGGTTAATATAATTTCATTGCAGAATTCAAAAGAAAATTAATCTGATGTAATATTGGAAATTTAACGTACTTTTTTCAAATATTTGAGAATAATACTAAGAGACTATCAATATGAGTAATAGAGAAAGCAAGTAGATATGACGTCAACAAGTGATCATAACGTCATATGAGTTTGAGGAACGTATTGAATCATGATAAAAACCCTATATAATAACCCGATGGAAATATTGGTATTTTGAAGGTCTCTATACAACATGTTTAATTTTGAAATTGATTTTTTTTAAATATCTCATTTAGGTCACATGTTTGATATTATTATGACAGAGTATAATAGCTGGTTTGCCCGGAATAGGACTTGTTCAGATTTTCGAAAAAACGAGAAAAATAGACCAGTAAATTTGTACTTTATAGAAAACATGACATTTTTATTTTTTTGAAAAGGAAATTAATTTGGATTTATTAAAGAAATACGAATAAAGTGTTTTGAAAGGAATATTAGACGAAACCCGCTGTGCGATCTTCAATCACACTTACCCACTTGTTTGTGATCTGCTGTCTTGTTTCAAAATGTCAGCCACCCTAAAATTTCAAACTGCTATTTCTCAGTCATTTTTTAAGATAGATGCAAAACAAAAAATGCTCCGGAATCCTTGTTTAAAAACATAAAATTTTAATAAAAAATAAATTTGATTTTTTTTATGTTTTTGTATATATTTTTATTTTTTAAATCTTTCAGTGGCCAACATTTTGAAATAAGATGGATGACTAAGCTGGCAAACGAATTCGGTCGAGATGATGATCAGCTTAATACTCCCACTTAGTTACATCCAAGTGGGTGCATAAAAATGCGATTGCTATCGTGTGGCACCGATCAGATGTATATATATATATATATATATATATATATCAACGTTTGAACGGAGGGTGGTTTTGTTGTCTGATGTCATGATAGGTGGAAATATTTATACTGAAATTTTCTGGAATTGCTTTTCTCCAAACGGCTGCAATATTTAGCTTTTTACTTTTTGTAATGAAAGCTACCTGAAACATATATCATATAAACATTTTAATGATTTATTACAGCAGCATAAATATGTGTACATTATTTTAATATTTATTGAATTATTCTATAATTATGGATTTTTTAAGTGCCCTCTCGCATTATTTATTAGGAATAATGTAGACAAATTTGTAGTATTTTTTGGCATATTCATGAATGCATTATTAAAGTAGCCTTCTGTAGCAGTCTTGAATATATTCTTATTTTTGTGAGATGATATTTATAAATGTCTGCACAGATTATTTAAGCTTGTTTTACATGTTAAACCTGATAACGCACAAGCATGAGTTATTAGTTAGTAAGCGTAAAACAGCTTATTAATAGAATGAAATAATGAAGAAATTGCCTAGTTGCGCTGCAACTTAAGGTCCATGAAAGTGACTTACCGTGAGTCATTGAAAATTAAGTTTAACCGAAGTATAAAACAGCACGAAAGTTAGTTAACTTTATAATTAAGGAAATTTATAATAAAAGTAAATTACAAAAATGTTACGCAAATAAATACATATATGTATTAAGATTAAAGTACAAAAATAGATCAAAAATAAAAATAATAAAATATTCCAATACTTCGTAAAGAGTTGTGGTAAAATGATGATAGCTAGCATCATCCCAGCCCTTTAAATAAAAGGGGGTTTTACAAAAGTTATATTTTTTTAATTACTAAAGGAACAGACATTTTATTTTATATTTGTATTAACAATCATACAAAATTATAAAAGAGAAGAAGAAAAATTAAATTTAAATGAGAGAAACATCTTGAGTGTTTAATTACCAATTGTTAAAAAGCATATCTATAGCGTGCGTTTTCGATTAGACGGGTATGAGACCACGTAATCTGGTAACTCATCAATAATCTCAATATGATTTTGATGAATGTTTTTATGCAAAAAAATAGTAGAATGATTAATTTTTTTTCTTAGGGATGTAGTATGAAAATCTCTACAAATATGTGCATTTCTTAATAACTGGTGATCGTTTCTAATTTCTCTTATTTCTTTATTATTTCTTCTGTAAACATACTCAAGACTAGTTTTAGCAAATTCCCATATCGTACAAGGACAATGTTACAAGTAATTAACAAGTAAGAACTACTAGAATTCAAGCATTCTAAAAAAAGAAATTTATTTTTGATGAGATGGTAATTATATTTGAAGAGAGGAGACATAAATTTAAAAATGCGAACAACTTTACTCTTTACAATCAGAATATGCATATTTCAAGTAACACTATTAATGATTATGCGGAAGAACAGGTGATTTGTTTCAAAAATAAATAGTAGCAGTTTTATTTTCCTTAAATTTAAAACATCACAGAATGCACCAGCTCATGAAAATGTCAATATGTTTTTTCAAGATTTTTGTATAAATAGTATTGGTGAAGTGCAGAGAAATAGATTGTTGTGTCAATTGTAAACGTAAGATTTATTTTTTACATTTTATAATTTATAAAAAAATGTCCAGTATTAATCGTATTTTATATTTTTATAGAGTATTTGCATCGTGCACTAAAAAAATATGTTATTGATATATCCATCTTAAAAACTTAAGAGGTTTAAAGTAAATAATTGTTCAAGTATCTAAAAAAAAAAAAACACTTTTATTTTTATACTTTTATTTTTTTTTCAGTGATGCTGCCAAATTTTGGAACTATACTGGTGTCCAAACCTTCACGAATTATCAGGCAATTTTATTAACAGAAACTTTTAAACAGAAAATTTAATTTAATTAAAGAATGCAAAATTTAATTGTGAATACTCAAACAATAATAAACGATCGTGTAACAAAAAAAGTACTATCTTAACAGCACAGCCTGTCACTGAGACGTCTCCTTGACGTTATAAATGTTCACAAGTGTCACAGGAGTGTACTGAAATATGATATATTTCTACCATGTCATTATGAATCTCAACTGAAAGTATTTTGCTAACTCCAGAGTTAAATCAACCATGACTACTGCTTTGTAAAGATTAATCAAGTGACTTTACAATGAAGACACCTAGTGACTCCCATGAGACCATCATGTAAAGGCTCAATTGTAAAGTCACTTTGGAAGTTGTTTCGTGACGACACCCCACGTGACGACAAAATGAATTCACCTAGTGACTTGTCACAAGTTACTGTGTATTGTGAATTCAAAGTAGAAGCCTCCAACTATCAGTCGCTTGAGAGTAAACATGTGACTTCATTGTGACCTACGTTGTGACGTTGATAGATATATTTTGCTTCATTTTATTTCTCAAATACTCTTATCATACAAATAAAATGCGTTTTTTTATATTGTTTCATAACATTACATAATCAGTACATAAATATTTTAATTATGATAGGCTAAAAAAGTTACAATTATACGTCAATAACGTGTCATGCACTGAAAGGTTATTAAAGTAATTTTTTAATAAAATATTTCTATTGATCTGAAATTTTATATAAAGTGAAATAAGAAGAAAACTAGATGGTACCCGTCAACAGTTGACGGAAAACAGCGTGAAAGTTTCATTAGAAAAAGGTTTGAATTTGTAAATAGTTGCTTTTAAATTAATTAAGTATCGAAACTTGGACAATTGGTATATTTTATAAGCGATTCCTATCCATATAAGGCGATGGACGTTACTTTCAGTTCAACATATTTCTTTAATGTAGTGAAAAAAAATTAACTTGTAATTTATAACATATATATGCTTGTTTTTTAGCAGATGATTAACTAAAAATATTAATTGAATGAGTAGGATATTTATTTTTATCTATCACAGTCTCAATTATTATCTTGTTTAAATAACAATATTTAATATTTTCTAATTTTTTTTACACTATGCGACCTTTAAAATTTAAAATTTATTTTCTTTTTATCAGTGTCACTGTCATACCCCGAAATTAAAATTTACCGCTTGCAGCTGACGACTTATAATATATATTTTTTATTTACTTGAATTTAATTTAACATTTCATACAATATTTAATTATTAAATCATGGATACCAAGAAAATGCATTTTATAGTTCTTAGAGGAATATTTTCCATTCTTTATATTTTCTCTTCTTACCGTTATCTTTTTCACGGAAAATAAAATCACATATTTTTCTTAGCATACATATAAATGTATTCTTGCTAATGATTATACAAAAAATAGCAAAATATGTAAATCTGTTCAAATTATTCAGTCGTTAATTACATACAATTTTTAAAAATTGTATTTTTTTAATTAAAAAGCATTCGACAAAAATATACAAGTAATACAACTTCTTTTTCTGAAAAAACGACTGTAATTGAAAAGTATTGCAGAAATCATTCTGTCAGAAATGGGATTCGAACTTACGTTATACGCAGCAAGCCAGAGCTTTAAGTATTGCCTTAGAACACTTAGCTATGCCGTACGCGTTCGTTTGTGCCTTAACACTGAATGGGTTTTATATTTATTATCACGCATGTGTAAATAAGTCGAATTTGTGTGGATCCTAGAGAATTCCCTTTTCGTTGTAATGCAGAGAATTAAATATCTTATTAGAATATATTAAATTCAACCTATATATAACTTAAACAAATGTAAATTGTCAGAATTGTTTTGAATTACACAGCTCAGTATTTTAAAATACTCATTTTTTTTAACGAAATTTCTAAATAATCTTTAAAACAAAGCACAATGTAGAAAATTAAGTTTTTCTATACAAACAGCAATAAATATCATGACAGAACATATTATTAAATTAAACTAAAGAAGATTATATATCATTAAAACGTTCTCTTTGTCAATGCCTCTGGGATATTTTTAAACAAAACAGTTCTACCTGCAATTATTTATACTCTTATAACATGCATCACTACTTTTATCAAAGTCAGATAAGTGACACTTATGACTAATAATAACAATTTATACAAATAAAATGTTTCTTTTAACAAAATTAAAGTGCTTCAATTCGGTTATTTTGTATCATTAAAATTTATTAAAATCTGAAAGAAATCGCTAATTGACTTGGTATTAGATTTTGATACATAGCAAAGGCTGAATAATCGTTGTGGAGGAAAATAATTACCATTTAAATATCATTAATAAAGTAAATGAGATAATGCAAGCGATAATTATTAGCAAAAGTTTAATTTGCGTTCAAAAAAAAAGATATAAATGTGCCAAAATTCACTTAATGTATTTTTTAAACTATTTTGTTTTATGAGTGATTATGATGTATAGTAGTTCAGTTTAGAGACGTTTTTACTCATTAAAAGTTTTGACAAATAAATCTTATTGTTATTCTGTTTTAAAAATCATGTAAACTGTTTTGTATTATCTAGATGATTTAATTTACTCGGATTAGAATATAAATAATGTAAATGTGCTCTTAAATAAGAAAAAAAATGTTCAGACAGTGAATAATTTAAATATTAGTTATATTGAATTATTTAATCTCCAATTTAAAAAATAAACAAGGTATTGCAACAAATATCTCATTTAGTTACTAAATAATTAACGAAGAAATCAAAAAAGTTGCAAAGAATCAATAAAAAATCTTCCAGCAATGTATACATAAAAGTGCAATAATTTAATATGCGTTAAACTAAAACCACATTTTTATTGGTCTAGTTAATAAAACAATTATAAAGAAACAGAAAACTGCTTCAGAATTATTGATTGCAATTATTATATTTAAGCAATTATATGAACAAATACATTTATGAGGGTAAGTCAAATGAAAACAAGGGACCATAAGTAACTTTAAAGGCGCACATCTTGGTACAATGGAATTTAATTACTGGACTGACATCTGATGTTAATTCGCGAGAGCACAGTTACAACGTCCGATTGTACAGGAGTCGTTTGTTAATTGAGGGAGTCAGACAAGAAAAAGCTAAGCCACATTTGTAAACTTCTGAGATATATCAGTTTGAAAGTTAGATCAAATACAAGAGTAGATATATAACATACAATTTTTGCCCAATGTCTTAGTAACATTTGAGATATTCAGAATAACAATATGGTATTACTTTAATGTTATTACTATTACGTCCTTTCTAAATTAGCTACCTTAATTAGGAGCATAAATGCCTGGGACAAAAACGAAACCTGGATCATATGCTGCCACCAAATAACATTAGAAACAAATAATATGTAAGATATTATAATTTACAATAACAAGCAACAAATTACAGTGTTAGATTTATTTCACTAAAAACTTTGTTGCCCCGACCACCTCAATTTTACTGAAAATGAATTTAGAAATACGTGTATTCGTCCAACACCAGCGATGGAGGCAAGTGAAGAAGAACAGTGTAATGTGATTTTGACTGCTGAAGTAATATAAGGATAAAAAATCCATTGTCACACTTCTGATATTTACAGGGAACACAGTATGTCTTGTTCGCGTATGGCACAAAAGACTTCGCGAGGTGAGAGGGTTGCGGAAGGACGATGCTAGTCCAGAACAAGCCCTGCTGTTATTGTGCAGGTTGAGGGTCTCAATCTGCGAAATCGACGTGTTAATTGAGGGGGTCGGGCAAGAAAGTGCTAAGCCACATTTGTAAACTTCTGAGATATATCAGTTTGAAAGTTAGATCAAGATTCATATTGATCTATTGACATCCATTGACACATATTGACATCAAGATATCATTATTGAAAAAAAAACACTTGCGGACATCATTTTGCATCTTACGAAGACGTGTGTGACTAGGTAAAGAACTGGTTCCGTAGATAGCCTACAAACCATTTCAAAAACGGGATTAATCATCTTATCTCGCAGTGTGATAAATGTATAAACAGTTTTCGAGAGTACTTTTGAAGTGATAATTGTTTGATTATACTTGTTGGCCTCTGATCCGTTTGCATTTGATTGCTTCTTTTACTTGAAATACGTCATAATAAAGCAATAATTTATTCATCTATTTAGTAAGAAATTTATAAAGAAATCAAAACTTTCACAGGATCGTTACAGAAAATTTAGGCAATTCACACATACAAATGTGTTTATTTAAAATGCGTCATACTAAAGCAAATTTTTGTAAGCATTTTATAAACAAATTTAAAAGTTTAGAAGGATCCTTGTAAAAGTTTTTGGCTATTTATCCATTGTTTTAAAAAAAGCATATTTAGAAAAGTAATGAAATATCTTAAAATAAAGAAAAATTTTATTAATCTTGTTTAAAAGAAATTTAAAAAGAAACCGAAGCCTTTCAGAGGATCATTTTAAAAACGTTAATCAATGTATACACACAAAGTCATTTATTTGAAAGGCATCATAACTAAAGCAGCTGTTTAGTGATCTAATTAATAAGAAATTTATAAAGAAACTGAAAAGTTTCAAAAGACCATTATATAAACTTTAGGCATACAAATTTGTTATACATACAAATGTGTTATGCTTAAGCGAATTTTGATAGATCTAGTTAATAAGAAATTTATAAGATATACGAAAAAACTTAATGAATATTTATAAAATTTTTAAGCAATAATATCTACATAGCCAGAAATGTATTGAAGTGAGATTTCGTGATTATTGCTACCAAGGAAATGTGGAAATTAACCCTACACGACACGAAGTTTTCTCTTGGAAGTATGTTTTTAGGGTTTCCTTCATCTCACGAAACCCTATTGCTCCCGCTCCGTTGTCTGTCTGTCACAGAGCTATTCTCAGAAACTATGTAACTTACAGAATTGAAACTTTGTGTATATAGCTGAATACCAGCCATGAAGAGCTCAAAATATTAAAATTTGAAAAATTCGTATTATTTTAATAAATAGAGTTAAAAAACCAAAATTCTAATAGCCTTTTCCTATTAAATTTAAACATTTTTCGTTATAGCAGATGCCAAAAATTAAAAATCCACGATGAAATTCTTTCTACAATAAGTAATTTTCTATCACACGATTTCCACGTGCAAAATGAAAATGAAATAAAAAGTGTCACCAATTGAAAAAAAGATTAATATGAAATAAAAATGATTGACGTCTTAGTGGTAATAAAGGGGGAAATTTTCAAAGATTTCTCAATAATACAAGAAGTATGAGTATCTGTATCTACACAAAGGAGATTAATATCACGCCGTTAGAGAATTAAAAAAGAAAATCTGACGTCATATTGGAAGTTTAACGAATTTTTCAGATGTTTGAGAATAATACAAAGCGAGCATCAGTATGAGTAATAGAGAATAGTAAATATATGATTTTGAGAAACATATTGATTCCTGATAAAAATCCAATTATGGAAATATTCGCATATTTTAACATTTTGAAGGTGTACAACAAGTTTAATTTTGAAATTATTTTTTTATATCGCATTTAGTCCACGTGACAGATATTATTATGACAGAATATAATAGCCTGCTTCGCCCGCTATCAGACTGGTTTGGATACTCGAAAAAACAAAAAAAATAGACCTGTAAATATTTACTTTATAAAAAACAAAAAACGAAGGGATAAAGTGTTTTGAAAGGAATTTTAAACGAAACCCTTTGAACGATCTTCGATCACACTTACCCACTTGTTTTTATACTCACATTTAGGGTTACTTTGAGCAGCCTATCTTTACATATATAAACCGCAAATTTTCGGGATTAATTCTTCTTTTTATTTATCAGCAGATTTCTGTGATTACGTAGGGCGAATATATTTATTTAACTATAGTGGTAGATTGGAACTGAATTTCTTTATTAAAAGTTGATTTTTAAATGACTCATATATGCATCACTGCACAGAGTACACTTTTATTAAAGTGTTTTAGCAGCACTCAAGTCGAGTACCAATCGCTATTCTTTGCTTGTGTCTTATGTCTCCATTTTTACTGTTACAGTTACAGTTCCAACTCCTTTTATAATTTTACACTTTGCCGGTTACATTGCGATTTATAGGAAAAGGTATTGCCATTTGAAAGTTTTGAAATGTTTTCACTGTAACCGTAACCATGAAAATATGATTGTAGTTCTTTATCTGATACTAGAACACATAACGTAAAATAAGTATTGCATTCTATCAGATTGCACTTGTTTCGTCGAATGGTAAGTTCGATTGAAGCTCATTTCTCTATGTATATCTGCATTATTAGCTTAGTTTAATAACTATACAGATAAGTCATCGGTTAATAAATATTGTGTCAATAAACAAAGCGTTACTGCATACCTGTGACGAATTTTATAACTGTAAAATAACCCTGCTTCTAATCGAAATGTAACTTATATAAATAGAAAAGCTCCAGAATATTTTTTTAAACTAAAAATTCAGTGGTATCATATTCTTTGATTTATAACTTTTTTTTTGCTTTTAAATAATTCTTATTTAAAAAAAAAATTAAGTTTTAAATTCCATGCGCATAAATTCGCTCAATAAAACAAATGCAGAAATTGAAATATTTCAAGATATAATTTCACAAGAAAAAATGTTTTTAATTACATTTTTTTATAACATGATGGAGAATTTCAAAAACCCTTTTACAGATATTTTAAAGTCAAATTTTAGGAATACCTGTCATACAACAAAACACTATAATAAAAATAAATTACGTTTACTTACACTATATTATTCTGTATTCTTCTTATGTAATAAGCTCTACTGATTTCGATTATAGCAATGTACTTGAGTCAGCCAAATCCTTTAATATTAAAAATCCTGTGGGAATATTTGGTATTGCAAACAACGATTTATGAATTGTGTCTAGCACAGAAAATATAAGGTTTTCATTTAAAATGGTTTGTTATCTTAGTAGTCTGAGGTATCCAATTGCTGTATTATTTATAAAAATTTGTTTCTTCATAGTTCATCCTTCTAGAAAGCGAATTGAAGTAAATACTCCTTTAAGTTATCTTTAGCCATTAATATATGTTTTACTGCTTTTGAAGATATAAATAGAGCTTTGCTAAAAATCGAGTATTTCACGCTGACTTTTAAAAAATTATCAATGAAAACTGATTGTTACTCTAATTATAGTTTTATATACACGACTGTTCTCAACTGTCTGTTTTCACAATACGCTGTGATACCTTAACAAATATTATATGACATATATATTATCTTTCATTGTTTGAATCTAAAATTTGAATTAAGTGGAAAATCAAATACGCAGTAAATTTCAAGTTATATAAATACACGTATTAGTAAAATTTGTAATTTAGAAACAATAATATTTTTCATTATTTTCATTCTTCTATCTATAATAGAAAAAGGTATTGCAATCGATATTTTTTTTTACTTCTGGTTTTTAACGGATTTACACGTTTTATGGGTCAGCTACCCCGAAAAACACGTTTTTACAAAATGTCTCTCTGTTCGTGTGTATTTGTGTTTTCTTTTCATCGTCGAAAAGTATATTAAGTTATGTGAAGAATTAAACCTAAACTTTATATACAAGTTTTTGACTATGGACGTTAGGTATCAGTTGAAAATAGGTATTATTATTATTATTATTATTAAACCGCAGACCAGACCCATATCTCCGGGCATTATGCCTAGCTTTACCCTCTTTTTATAATTCATCGAAACGCTTCGATAATTAAATAAAAATAGATGAAGCTTCTATCTCACTTTCAACTAAATTTGAAAATTCAAATTGTTATAGGTAATCTATTGGGAATGAATAAATAATTTCTCACATGTGGCGCATTTCAATAAAGCTAGTGCAATGATTTTAACTTTACATGAATCATGTTACAGTATTACAGAATTTTTCCGTGTTATACACCTTCGAATATTTTCTCTAAATTAGATATTCATCACGCTAAAATTATCTTTATCATTTCTAAAAGCAGCTTTTGCTTTGAAAATTTACAAATAAAAAATAATTGCATTGAGCATTTTTGAAAAATTTAATGAAATGTCGATACATATTCTGAAATTTCTATCGCAAGATACATATTCAAAGGGCACTAGTTCTACATATTATGTTTTTTTTTTTTTTTTAACTTTATATTATGGAAATATTTGCGTGCATACATATTAATAAATGAGAAAAATAATTGTTACATATCTTTTAAATATGTTTTTAAAGCAAATTTACTTTCTCCAGTTTGCATGAAATAAAAAATGAGAATTAAATGACTTACTCGGTCGATTTTCTCTATGCTCGCAGATATTTGCCAACCCCCTAAAACATGGTTTTTATCATATACAACATTTTTAATAACTGAATGATAGGTACACGTCACAGTAAACCTGATGAGTGATCATATTATTTTAAACTAATCAAAGATTTTCCTTGTGAACTAACTATATTATTGATTTTTATTTTATCTGACTCAGTTACCAAGTATGCAGCCAAAAGACCTTTCAATAAATATTAAAGCATTTAGTATAAGGGAGGATTGAAGGTCCAACGAGTATGGCATCATGTTGACGTAATCATAAAATATATATTTTTTCATGGTTGAAACTGATCTGTTCTTGTAAAAATGGATGTCAATTTCACCATCAGAAACACTCTACCATTCCATGATTTTGTCAATATTTAACTAATTCATTTTAAAATGTTTAAATTTTATAAAAGCAAAGGCATTGTTTCTGTTAAACATGACGCTATTTTCACTGGTGGAAGCATACTTCTGATTTCAGCAAAAATAAATTTTATCTTATAGAGATATTATATAATATTGAAAACAGGAATTACACTACACTGTAAAAAATGATTGTCAAATTCACTGCATTTATTCCAGTAAATCGCAACGTAATATTTCCGTATGTAAAAATACCGCAAATATAACAGTAGATTTAACCAGCGTTTTCGCTTTCAAAATCCTTTCATGCGAACAACCAATCAGATCACATCATTCATTTTCTAATCGGCGCCTGCGCGCAAAGACATTTTACTAGCATGATCTGCGCAAGGAACTTCTATTCAAAAGTACGTGCTCTTTCCCGCGCGACGGCGAAAGCGAGCAAAATGGTGTGTTTCTTGACTTACGCTTAGGAGCCTGCATTGTTTATAGATCAGTGTTTAATTACAAATGGTATTTTATCTTTGTATTAGATAAACGTAAGCTTGTAATTCTAGTCCAATTATCTAAAATATATATATATATATATATTATCTAAATTCTTCTCGCCCTTCAGAATTGAAGTGTTTCTTTTTTTAGTACTACAAATATACTCTCTCTATATATAATGTATTTACACATAGTATTATAATGAATATTTGATGTCTCAGTTTTGCCACATTATAAAAATTCCTATTAATAAATTCTGAATTCTTATATATATCATATACAAAGCAGTAAAGAAATGTTTTATATGGGATTGAATTTCTATACATAAAATAATGAATTCCAATGTTTTTCAAACAAGCGATGAACTTTATGACTATTCTAATAGTCACCTAAAAATGAAAGTTGATTAAAATCAATGATTTAAAAAAAAATATGGCTTTTAAAATTACAGCAGCTATTGTGATAATTTGTACGGAAATAGGACTGTTAAAATTACAGAACTTTTTGTGGTAATTTGTACGGAAAAATGGCTGTGAAATTTACTACATTTATAACCGTTGAAATGACGGAAAATATGCGATAAAATTTACATCGATTTTTACTGCTATTTTTACGTAAAAACTGCTGGCAACATTGCTGCCTGCAGTTTTTGCCGTAAATTTGACGGATTTTTTTTTACAGTGTAGGAGAATATTATACCTCATCGATACATTTTAACTATTATATTCAATTTAAATTTAACATTTCACCTATGTGAAGATCCTATTTCAGATAGGCCTTTTTTGCGATTTTTCTTTAAAGACAGGGATGGCGTAGTTAGTGCGCCATTCAGTGGAAAAAAATGGTTGTGAATTCCAAAATAAATGAGTGACTAAGATCTGCGATTCATGTATACTATTTTCAAAGACACTTCAATGTTCAACCATTGTTTAAAGTTGCAGTTTTCTACTCTAATTTGTATTGAAAAATCACCATTTGCATAAGAAAAACGCCAGCCGTGTATTTGTGTAATGTATTCAACTTTCTTTCTTAATTAAAGTATTTTATAATAAATGTGATGTCTATTACTTTTGTACTATTACTAAACGTTAGATGCTATTCATCGTTAGCATCAAAACTTGATATTGAACACCTAAAAGGCGATAGCACATATAGTATGCCGTCCATATCCTTATGTTCTACAAATTGTCAATGTTTAATAATTATAATTAAACTTTTTTTTAACAACTTGATGCTTATTACTATTATACTGCTGCTTATTACTTTTATACTACAAGTGGGCCATTGGTAGGCCACGCTGTTTTATGGTTACTACAAATTGCCCATGTCTTTAAAGGTTAAAAACAAAATATTCTCCTTTAGCAATTTCTGTTATAGTAATTTGCATATAATTTTGAGTTTTGTCTGATTGAATTATTTATAAAATGTTTTTATAAATCACTTTTAAAGTTTAATTTTTTTTATAGTCATTTGCACTTTTTTTTTGGGGGGGGGGGGGAAATGTAATCAAAATATCATTTGTTATGCAAGATACAATTTTAAATTGTATTGCTTTTCAAAAGAATTGATTAACATTTCCCTTTCTGCATGTAAATAAAATACTTCTAATTATTTTTTTATCCTACACAAGATTTATTTAAATAATACACCATATACTCTTCTTTATTCAATATTTGTCATATAATATTTGCGGTTATTTAGTCATATTGGGTTTCACTATATTAACATTTATAGGCAGGATGCACTCCCATTATTCTATGAAATGAGATACTTTGAGTATTAAATTTCGAAGCAAGAATAATTTTGTGCAATAAAAGGTAACAGAATAAGAAAATGCAACAGATAAATAAGTATACATAACATTGAAAAGCTAGATAATATTACGTTACATAGATGACGATAAAGAAGTACCAAAATTTATTTTCCTCTGTATCATACAAATAGAAATTATTTCAAAAGGGCGTCTGAAAATTTAATATAAAATAAATTCTGCCAAGAAATTATCAATTGAAGGTAAAAAAAAAATATATTTTGGCAGTTGAAGTGGGTAAAATGTCAACGGTAAAACATGAATTGTTTTTTGCAGTATTATATTCAATATTTATGTTATGTGAGAGCTGAATTAATGATAAATATAATCTACTAGCTGATCAGGCCGGCCGACGTTAACTGGTCCGTCAAAAAATAATACGAAGCGGGAAATCACTGTAAAAATCGCTGCACGGAACTGTTCTTCTGCTAACCCTTTGTCCTTCGGAAATTAAATAGAGAGATGGACCCCGAAGCGGAAGTAAATTCACTACCACTTTCTCTGATGTTTAGATTATTATTTTCAAAGCGGGTCAGTTTTTGGTCAAAATAAAAAAGGTTACCGTCAGATTCTCACAAAATTTGCATTTTTGGAATCAGAAAAAAACTACGTACAGACTGTGAGTTTCGATTCAATACCTCCAATACTTATCTTAATACTCCAGAATGAGTGAAAATGAAACTATTTCATTGTCTGGGATTATCAGATCGGCAACTTTCTTTTGCGGTTTCAATAAAAATAGCCAGGGACATATTTTACTTCCACCACCAGGGGATGGATTCTGTACTAAACATTTTTCCGACACAGGGCCCTGCTACCTATGATACCATGTAAAGCAAACGTGCTGCGCATGCGCTGCACAATTTTTTAGTTAAAGTTTCCACCACCAGGTAGAGCATTCTGTTCTAATTAAACCTCTTTCCGAACTAAAATCCAGCATACGTTCCCGCTGCTTATTGCACCTTGTAGAAGGCGTGCTTCGCACGCGCGAAAAATCTGTTAGTTCCATTTTCCGCCACCAGGGGTACCAACTCTATGTATTAATTAATTAGCTATATCTTAATTAGTTCGTGTTAAGTTGAATGAACCGATCCTCCCTGGATATTAATATTCATAAATGGTGGTAACAAGGGCTGAGAAAATTATATCAATATTTATTTAGTACCTGGTAGACCTCGGAAGAATGTTAGAAAAGATTTCATTTGATTCGGACCAAGATTAAATGCAAAATCTTTTAGTTACATTTTCCACCGCCACGGGATGCACTCTGTTCTAGACAAACCTCTTTCCGAACGAAACTCTGATACGTGTCCCCGTTGTTTATGACACCGTATAGAAGGCGTGCTGTGCACGCATTAAAAATATTTCAATTCCACTTTCCACCAATATTAAATCTATGTCTTAATTAGTCATCTATATCTTAATTAGTCCATGTTAAGTTGAATGAATCAATTCTCGTTGAAATCGGGCCATTTGTTTGAATCGGACTATTTTTAAATTGAAAATCTTTTAGTCCCATTTCGCACCACTAGGGGCACACCCTGTTCTAAATAAAACTTTTTCCGATCGAAATTCCTGCACGTGTCTCTGCTGCCTACGACACCGTATAGAGGCGTGCTACGCATGCGCTACAAAATCTTTTAGTTCCTTTTTCTACCTCCAGGTGGCACCAAATGTGTATCTGAATTAGTTATCTATATTTTCATTAGTTCATATTTAGTGGGATGAACTATTTCTCGTCGAAATTGGGCCCATAGAACCCGAGAAAATACCCTCCCTGATGAATATAGTTCAGAAATAGTGGTAACCAATTGCGTAAAAAATGATACTGAAGGTTATCTAGTACCTAAGGGACTTGAGAAGAATATTAGAAAGAGTTTCTCGGACTAATAATAAAAAAAAGTTCTGATTTTGAAAGAGAAACATAATAATTTTTTTTGTTTTGTTTTCTTACAAAAACAGTAAGCTGTCCAGTTTCTAAAATCAAATACATAAATGACGTCATGTACATGAAAAAACTTTTAAAATCGGATTCAACAAATCGCTGTTCGAATTGCAATCAGCTGCTGACCATTTCATCTGCCAATCCCAATTCCCCGGTTGACAACCAGATGTGGCTACAATCATATCACCTAAATCCTATCAGCAAAAATTGCTCCAAAAACATGAACAAAAAGGTTAAAAAAACTCCTAAAAAATTTTAAAAATCTACAAATAATATAATAAAAAGCAATAAAAATAAAAATAAATAATAATTTTCACGTTTTCCAGTTTGACCAATTTAAGCACCTGCTTGCCTTGGACATGCGATATCGTGGTTCATGTTTACCATTTTAAAAAAAACTGTGCAAGAATATTTTATTTATCATTTAGATCTGAAGATGTCGCCGGTAGAGCGAACGAAACATATGTAATCCATATTAAATGTATTTTTAACATTTCATGTTATGTTTGTATCACTTTAAGGATTAATATAAAAAAAAATCTAATCAAAAAATCCAAATCGGGATTATTAATAACCTGCCTTTCCCTTTTAAAATCATGATTTTTTATCTGTAAATAATTATTAACTCTCTCCAAGCTAAAAAGCGAAAATAATACGGCGATTCTGAGCTTAACTGAGGTCGAAATGAAAGCAACTACCGAACCAATCAAGCATTCTGGGTAAAATGTCTTAGTGTCGAAGGAAAAAAAATCGCCAAACATTCAAAAATCAGTGTACGAATTCCGAATAAACTTTATTGAAAAAAAGATCAAATTTACTATATTTGGCTAAAAGATTGAAACCTGATTCTTGATACTAATGCGGGAAAATTGCAGCAAAACGTGATAAAATACTAAAAATCGTATAAATGTTTAAATAAAAAACATATATTTAAACATTCCTGTATCGGACTTCGAAGTGCAAAACTACTTGCTTTGAGAGGTACCTTCCCACCAAATTTTGTAGCTCTGCGTGCAGCTTTCTCTTCAGAACACAAAAACGCAAACACACAAACACGCAAAATTCCTTCTTTATTATAGTTATAGATTAAAATGCGTCTTATTTTATAAAGAAAATAATATTATATGTATATATATATATATATATATATATATATATATATATATACAGGGTGTAACTGAAATGCTTCAACAAACTTTGAGGGATGATAGTACTCATGAAGACGAACAAAAAATGCAATGGAACATGGGGTCGCAAATGACGTTTAACTCCTTCAGGGGAAGTGGTATGTTTATGAAAGCGCTTAATTTTAATTCCAAAACGCCATAATGGCACCAGAAAATTTTGCTAAAATCTTTTCCATTTAATATGTATGTGAAATATAGCCTTTTTCTCATTTACAAATAAATTTTTTTATAAATTCCGGTGCCAGTCATTTATTTCAACATTTTAGTACTAAAAGTTGTTTGCCCCTAAAAGGCTTAAAGGATAAAAATAGAGAAAATGCGTCTGAAAATGGACTGGCACCGGAATTTACAAAAAAAATTGGTTGTAAATAAGAAAAAGGCTATATTTCACATAAATATTAAATGGAAAAGATTTTAGCAAAATTCTGGTGCCATTGTGGCGTTTTGGAATTAAAATTAAGTGTTTTTTTAAACATACCACTGTCCCTCAAAGGGTTAAATGTCATTTGCGACCCCGTGTTCTATTGCATTTTTTGTTCATCTTCATGAGTACTATCATCCCTCAAAGTTTGTTGAAGCATTTCAGTTACACCCTGTATATATATATTTAATGTGGTAAGTTGCAAAATCCTGACTTTTAATTTACCTGTTCAACATTCAAACTTTGCCTAACCAAAAGAAGAGTTGTATTATAACTAATGATGATTTTGTTTAATGGTTTTGTGCAGCCCTTATAACTTCAGAGCGATAATTTGGATAAAGTAAATTATAATCTTTGCACTTACATTACACCGTGTAATTATGAAATTCTTTTAGAGATAAGTGGAATTATGGAATTAATTTAATTTAGATAATATTATTGAGAAAACTGATATATTTATTTTCTAAAAGTCAAAGGGTCTAGCCGGATAAGCATAGCAAAATGCCCCCCCCCCCGCGGCCGTTGTTTGAAATAACATGTATGGTAAAAAATCATACCATGAGAATATAATATAGAGTGTTTTTAGCCCCTGACCTTTAAGTGTGATTGAGATAATCGGGAAATTAAGCGCCGGCGCCACTATTTTTCAAATGCGTTTTCTCAGAAATTATAAAAGTTAAAAAATGAAACCAATTATTGAAAAATATATTAGTTTATATTATATATATATATATTTCACATTTTTACACAATTTTGAACATAGAAAAGTGAATAAAAATATTTAAAAGAATAATTATTAATATAGTAATATTAAATTTACACCAACCAAAAGATTACAGAATAATGATGAAGGTATGTACTTTAAGGAAAAACAGTTTCGTTAATATCGAAGATGCGCTTTTTGAGTTATAACATTAATAATGCTAATAATGTGTTAGGATTATCCTATTATATAGGCCCTGTACAAAACGAGTATATAGTATTTGTGTAAAAAGAAGATGTATATTCGTGAAAATATAAAGTTTTCTTTTGAAAATTCTAAAAAGAAAAAAAAAATACATTTTTCAATCCAATTTACCTCCCTATTCAAAAACTTGAAAATATATGTTAGAAATATTATACTGAATTAGAAATTGAATAAGTTGAATGTTTGGTAAAATATGAGGCTGCTTATGAAACAACTTTTAACTGCATATGCGCGAATGGTAAAAGTAAGCTGCGCCAAAAGCGCCCTGAGGGAACGCCATGCGCGTAGACGACCACCGAACCCAAGTCCTGAGGGACTTTTATCGTGCCAGCAGGTTTGTCTCCCTGCGGGGCTTCGACCGGTCAGAGAACCGCTACCTGCGGATTCTCTAACCTTAATCCCACGTGTCGACGACGTAAGCCGTTGGGATACGCGGTGAAACCCAGTAGGGGAGTCACCACGAGACACTTGGGGACGGGCCAGCATCCCCCAACAGCTTCGGAGCTGGAAACTCAGAAGGAACCAGGCCCTCGATCTTAAGTCGGGATGTACCAACCCGTACTTGCTGTACCAGAACTCGAGGGATGTGAAAACCTACAGAGGTAGTCATAGTTCCCTATTTTCTTGCATCATTTAGTAGTCATATACAATCGAACTCTGTTAATATGACAAGCAAAATAATTATAAAAACCATCGTATTAACCGTTACTCGTAATACCCATGAAGATAATAAAAATCTTTGAAAAAACGACGTACAATTAAACTAAATATTACTGTTAATTGCTCTAATTATCTAAATGTTAAAATTAACTTAATATCATAAAATGAATATAAAATATTCAGTCTTACCTTTTTGAGTGTCATTTTCATTATTCAAAATTGCAGTATTGAAGTATAAATCTCTAAAATACTAGATATTTTAAAGGACAGGAAGGACGTCACCCACCTTGAGGACCCGCTTGTGGCATATGGTCGGGACAAGCCCCGAGCTCAAGGCAAAGGACAGGAAGGACGAACTTTATTGCAACTAATCACCTTGCAACTATTTCAAGAATAGTAAAATAACTTTTTCATCAATATTTTATTATCCATACACTATCCGTGAATCAATAGAAATATATTTGTGAAACGAGAAGGTATGCAATCAATCAGCTTGTTTCGAATTTCCTAAAATTTGGCGCGCGATGATTTAGAAATTAAAAAAGCAATAAAAAAATAATTTTCAAGTTTCCAGTTTGACCAATTTAAGCGCCGCCTCCTGGCATTCTTTTGGCTTATGTTTTTTAATCACTTTAAGCAGTAATTTCTTCTTTAATTTAACGTTAACAAGTGATTTTATTATATTATTTGACCACCTGCCTTTTCACCGGAAAACCTAGGTTAACTCTGCTGTAGTTACGGCAATATTTTAGCTATTATTTTCTCATATAGTTTTCATTCTAACAAATGAATCAGAGACACGAAAAGTCTGGTTAATAAAGCCCAGAGTCCGGATTTAAAGAAATAAATTAATAGAGATTTTCTTCTGTGCTCCTTCTTTTCAATTGCTCAGTTGAAAATCTTACAAAGGGGCCTTATATCTTCATTCATTCCTTCGTTCTTTTAAGGCATCGATGAATTCATTTTAATTTTCTTGGGTGGAGTTCTCATTGAAGGTTAAAATTATGTCTGGTAAATCTGATAAATTACGAAATTTTAAAACAAATTTACAATTTACAAATATTATCACTGAGAGAGGACTTTGTTCGATAACAAATGGAATTATTTCCTAACTCTGCAAACTTTTCTGTGAAAATAACATTGAATTGAATAGATGTTTTATTCATATTAGTCATGATCTTGCTTTTGTAGCACGCAAAAGTGTGAAAATCTTAATATAGTTTAAAAGATGGATCATTCCTAACGTGCAAATTACTTGTTTTAGCCGTGATCGTATTAAGCGACTTCGGATTTATATAGGGAAACGTATATAAAACGGCCAGTAAAATAGCTTTAAAATTCAGGAAGTTATCGGTAATGAATCAAGCTTTATATAATTTATTTTAAAAAATGACTGTGCGACAAGAGATTTCTTATAAATTTCTGTTTTCATCATAAATCACAGGCTAATTAATTGGATTACATAAACCTTGTTAACGCTCATAAAGCACTTACATGACTTAAAAAAAAAGAAAATGCATCACATATACTGTATTAAATTTCATTTCATAAATTACAATATTTTATACCATATACATTGTCGCTTGTGAATGATCAAGTGACCATCAAATTACTTGTAGAAAACAACTGGGTACATATATTTATTCACTTAGAAGGTGATAAAATATTAAAAACATATGTAAATATGTTAATTTTACATAGTAGACCTTTTACATAGAGACTTTCGAGACACACACGTGCTCATTTTCAAGGGGAAGAAGATTATGACTGGAAGAGAAAACATACACAGAAAAACAAAAACAAGTGGGTAAGTGTGATTGAAGATCGCTCAAAGGGTTTCGTTTAATATTCCTTTCAAAACACTTCATCCTTTCTTTAATAAATCCAAACAAATTCCATTTAGCAACAAAAAAAAAGTCATGTTTTTTATAAAGTAAAAATTTACCGGTCTATTTTTTCGTTTTTTCGAATATCCAAACCAGCCCGATAGCGGGCGAAGCCGGCTATTATATTCTGTCATAATAATATCTGTCACGCGGACTAAATGCGATATGAAAAAATAATTTCAAAATTAAACATGTTCTACACCTTCAAAATGTTAAAATATGCGAATATTTCCATAATCGGTTTTTTATCATGATTCAATATGTTTCACAAACTCATATATTTACTATTCTCAATTACTCATATTAATACTCGCTTTGTATTACTCTCAAACATCTGAAAAAATCGTTAAACTTCCAATAGGACGTCAGATTTTCTTTATAATTCTGTAATGACGTGATATTAATCTGCTTTGTGTACATACACATACTCATACTTCTTGTATTATTGAGAAATCTTTGAAAATTTCCGTTTTTATACCACTATGACGTCAATCATTTTGATTTCATATTAATCTTTTTTTCAATTTCTGAAACTTTTTATTTCATTTTCATTTTTCACGTGGAAATCGTCTGATAGAAAATTAATTATTGTAGAAAAAATTTCATCATGGATTTTAAATTTTTGGCATCTGCTATAACGAAAAATGTTTAAATTTAATAGGAAAAGTCTGTTAGAATTTTGGTTTTTTATCTTTATTTATTAAAATAATGCGAATTTTTCAGATTTTAATATTTTGAACTCTTCATAGCTGCTATTCAGCTATATACACAAAGTTTCAACTCTGTAAGTTATATAGTTTCTGAGAATAGCTCTGTGACAGACAGACAACGGAGCGGGAGTAATAGGGTTTCGTGAGATGAACGAAACCCTAAAAATGACACAATAATGTTGTGCATGTGCAAACGAATTCAGTCTGTTTCATTAAAAGAAGGGGTGGATAAATTTAAGTTGAAATTTAAGTTGAAATTTAAGTTGAATTTCTGATCATCTTGAAATACCTAGAATATTGAACCAAATCACGGGAACATTATAAGAATTAAAGTTGTTGAATAACTATCATTTTTAGTTGAAATCTGGATGGATTCACGGATTATGAAAAAGTAGTGGTTGGATGTTGGACTATTTTTTTTTTAGCTTTGTCGAAGTTTATTTTAATATTTTCTTTTTGATGTCATCTGGACAAGCTGTACTTGATTCACCGAATTTGATATCCGACAAATTTTCTTTTAGCCTTTCTCTAAATTTCTGAGAAGTCATACAAAATAGGAGAAACATTTTTGATACTCAATGCTAAATGTAATTATGTAGAAGCTTGATTTATCACAATTTGGAATTCTATAAATTTTTCTATGAATCAAATCTTTTAATTTAGCTAGAGGTTTAGCTATTAAATATCTAATATACTTTAACAATGCGTATCTAAACCTAGAATAAAGTTGTGTGATATAATCAAAATTACAATAAATAATCTTATCCAAACTTAACTCATTCTTCCGTCTTACCTGTTTTGCTTGACCAAGCAATCTATTAATATTATGAGCACAGAAACCATTATCAGTAGTAATTTGTTTAATTAAATCAATGTTTTGTAGGTATTTATCTGTACCTTAAACAAATTGCTACTGATAATGGCATACAAATCATGTACATCGTAAGCAAAGGGAAAATATATATTCATATATTTCCGTCATGTGAAATTTTATGTCTTTCATACTTGATTGTTAATTAGATAATTTTTAAGAAGATTTTAGTATATAGCATATCGTTATACGTTACTTAGTTATAGAATTATGTTGGAAAGTTCTCTAACAAGGTGAACCCGATTATGAAAGATTAGCCTTTTAAAATATTCTTCTGAATGAATTTCAATTGGAACTTGCATTAATAGTTAGGTCACGTTTCATGGAAGGTTTCCAAATGTAAGATATTATTTTTTAATATATGTTAATTTTTGGAATAGACAGATGTAAATTATAGCTTGTGAATGATCAAATCATCAAGTTACTTCAAAAAACAACTCCGTACATTTCGCTGTGAAGGATCTTTAAATGTTAACGTTCTTAAAAACACATGCGTATTTATAAATAAAGAAAAATATATCACATATACTAAATTAAATTTCATTTTATAAATTACAATATTTTATGTAATATAAATTATATCTTGTAAATGATCACCTTACCGTCTAGTTATTTTTAGAAAAGAACTGGGAAATTTTCGTTAGAAAAACACCGCGTGAAATGCAAATATTGGCGCGAAAGCTAACAAAGATGATAAGCACAAATATTACCAAAATAACTCATGGATCAGGAACCCCTACTTCTGCTAATTATTTTTTCATGAAATCGATATTTTGTTTAATACATGGTCCCCCAAAATGTTATGTATACGTTTTTTCTAGGCTGCGTATCAGATCTACCTGCAATTTTTGATACGTATATGAGAAACTTGTAGAAATAAATTTATGTTCTATTCAATAATAAAATTTTAAAAAATGAATCATATACAATAAATAATAAACTTGTAAGATAAGGTAGTTCAGGTGTACATCAATAGGTTTCTGTGAATATTTTCTGATTTACACTTGATTGAATGTACATAGAATTTACAGCTCTACTTGCATGGGAAAAAAAATCAGATACTTTCAGCAATGCCAAATGAAATCATCAGCTTTATTACAGCTGCTTTATGAAATGTTAATTAATTTTATTTTTGTTTAACTGTTTTGGCGTAATGCCAGATTTACTTGAATTGGGTTTTGCCGTGGCTGATTATCGGCGCCGCGATCTTTTGTTTTCTTTAAGTTTTGTTATAGAACAAACACGAGGTGTTTCTTGAACACAACTGAAAATGTATTAATGTGGTTTCGAACGGAGAAGATAACAAATTTAAATCATTTTAACATTAAAAATAAGTGTTCACCCGTTAATGTCTGTACATATACTTATTTATACATTTTACCAATTTTTTTCAGACATTACTTATAAAGAAGCATGGTCAAAAATTTCCATTAAAAACCATTTGGTGGAAGTTTTTATTGGAGACTGTTTTTAATTTTTTTAAATGAAGGACGTTTTTAATGGAAATTTTTGATCATGCTTCTTTATAAGTAATGTCTGAAAAAAATTGGTAAAATCTATAAATAAGTAAATCAATTTAATAGTACTGTCATTTTGAATGATGATGTTTTATTTCAAGTAATCCGATGCATTTTGTATGTTCGAATATTAACGATTTCATACTCGTGTAGTTTGATCATAAAATTTGGTTTTCAAAAATACTGTGACTAATGAAGGAGATATATTATTGGAACTTGCATTATTAGCTTGTTATCTTGCGTGAAGCTAAATTATTTACGAACAGGTTATATTAAAAAATTATGACGTTAGTGATTGTGAACATTGCATTATTATTATAATTTAATAAACATTTATTTTATTCTAATTGCTCTCTCATCCTCAAAATTTCATTTTGTCTTTGAAATGTAAACTTTGATCATGATCGTGATTTTTTTTTAATAAATTAGTTTAAAGTTAACTATATTTCGTATTTACTAAAAAATAAAGACTTTTCAATAAAAATAGTATGCTATTAGAATTATCAAGTAATTAATGAAAATTAAATATAGTTCATATTATACTCAATTTAAACCTAACTCTAAGAATATTGTCTGACCTAATACTGCCCTAACTATAAGAATGTTGAAACTAACATGTAACGATGTATCAAATATCACCTAGTATTTATTTTTATTATGTTAGCCGTTGAAAATCAAAAAATCTGTTTTGGATTTAAAATTAATTTTAGTATTATTAGCACTTGATACAGCATAGGGATATCTGCTTGTGAAAATGTAAATTATTTTTTTAATTTTCATATAATGTATGAGCTATCTTATGAAGATGTCATTTTTTTCCAAATCTATATTATTATAGTTAAAGAGTTTTTAATTAAGGACCGTTTATGAAACGTCCGGTAACAGAGAAAACACAAAAAAGCAATATCATTGAATATACATTGACATTTTATATTTTAAATACACTGCACAAAACAATTAGGGGAGCGCATGAACGAAATTACACAAATATTTACACCAATAAGTAAATTAAATTAAACATCCATAATTTAAAGCATAGCAGAAAACAGAAAAATAAAACTTCATTTGCAAATTAATGTTCATGACTTTAAAAACCAGAAAAAAGGGATAAGTGAAGAAATCAGTATTTCACAGAAATGGCTGTTTCACTGTCTCAGTTGCGAAATTCAATTGCTCAGCTTTTGTTTTGAGAAAGGATGATTTGAAAATGTCACAACAATGTGATTTACCGGGATCCATGGCGTGGCGTATTAGAGATAAGACTTGAATCCGGGCAAACACAACGAAGTGTAGCGGACGCTGT
The DNA here is from genome assembly GCA_963931845.1 of Maratus michaelseni. Classification (NCBI taxonomy): domain Eukaryota; kingdom Metazoa; phylum Arthropoda; class Arachnida; order Araneae; family Salticidae; genus Maratus; species Maratus michaelseni. The sequence goes on along the minus strand of OZ007593.1, from coordinate 200,727,401 downwards.
TGAAGTTGCAAGAAATGTTCTTGCAAGGCATTGGAATCGTTTCCAAGAAACATGAAATGTTAGATGTCGACCAGGGAAAGGTCGACCACGTGCACCACAGGAACTGATGACTGATATATCCTGTTAACAGCTCGTCGAGACAGAAAAGGGGATGAAACTCAGTTGGAAAAACGGTAGCTTTTGGCAACACGACAAAGGGTGTCCAGCCAAACAGTGCGAAATATGCTTCATTAGGGTGTTCTCTATGAACGTAGGCTAATGATCTGTATTCCGTTGACCACAAGCCACTGTGCGGTCCGTAGAAGTTGGGCTGCTGAACATCAAGATTGAATGCAACGGATTGGAGTCAAATGTTTCTTCCCTATTCAGTCTGGAGTGTGACACTAGACGTGTTTTTGTATGGAGGGAAAGGGGCACTCGAAATAACCTCATATTTGTTCGTGAAAGATCACATTACAGACAAGGCGGGTTGATGGTATGAGCTGGAATCAGCATAGGTGGACGTACGGACCTGCATATCATTTGGAATGACATTTTGACGGCCCAAAGATATACAGACGAGATACTGAGACCGTATGTCTTACCTTACGCTTCACCCGTGGTGATTCCTTTATTTTCATGCATGATAATGCCTGAAAGGATACAGCTTGTCTGTTGGAGAACATGGTGGAAATTGAAAGAATACAGCGTATGGACTTGCCAGCATGCTTTCCTGACCTGAATCAGATCTAGCATGTTTGGGACACACTCGGACGACGCATTGCAGCAAGACGAATGCTTTCTTTTATTGTCTGGGACAAGGAGATTCCAATTCTTGAAGATTGTCACCGTATTCCTCAAATTCTTATCGATAACCTCATCACGTCCATGGAAAACATGTATGCAGCAGTCCTAGCTGTTAGAGGGGACCACACGCCGTATTAAAAAACTTGCATCATTACTAAACAATACTTTTTTTGTAATTTACATGTAACCAAATTGTTGCCTTAAACCATCTTCTCATGTTCTTTCCATCCTTTCAAAGAATTAAAGCTCCCTTACATTTTTTTGCGTTTTATTTTCTGTATTGCGCATTGATACGCGTGTACTCTCCATTTTATACCCATGCATGGCTGTCTCGCACGGTTCTCTTCTTTTATTTGCTTGCTCCCTTAATTTTTTTAGCAGTGTAGATTTATTTCTAACACAGCTTAGGTAAAATTAAAATAACTTTAAACTAATTTATTAAACAAATTTCCTACTAATACATTCTTAGAGAAATAACTGTATACTGTTTTATCTAAAAGTTCTTGAATAATTGATTACAACAAAGTAAGCAAGGTAAGTGAACTGCTTTAAAATTAAATTTAAGCAATAGTTTAAATTCTCGGAAATTTAAAGTTGTAATACCGCTTTGCTAAAATGTCTTGAAATATCTACTTGCTTTGAAAACTTTATTCAGTGAACTGTGATACGTGCTAAATTATTATTTCCTTTAAGTTATTTGAAAGAAAATTTAAGATCGTTCGGGTATATTTTTGTGGAATTTAAAACAATTTTCAAAACAATTCTACCTATCCTCAAAGGTGTATTAACGTGTGTTCGAATAATATATGTTATGCTTCTTTCTGGAAATGTCAAGCATAAGATAATTATTTTCCCACTTTTATGAAACATTTACTTTTCCTTTGATTCATTTAAATATTTTATTATGTAAATATTCAAAAGAAAGTTGCAGCATAAGGTTTACAGTTTTGTAGATAATAGTTGAATTTTCGCTGTAAAAATATATAAGAATATTATAATTAAATTTAATGATATTTAAATGATTTTTTTAATCATCCTCTATTTGGATGCTATAAACATCTTTCTAATTCTATTTATTTTATTCATTTTATTTAATAAAATATACAAAGTTGAATAACTATGATTTCGTTCAATTTTTAAACATGCCCGTAATGCATTTTATTAAGTACATATACACAAGTAATTTTGAATACTTAGACAGACGAAAGAACATTTAATGATATTAAGAAGGAAAGCAAATGTTGCGAGGCCGCCTGAAACATAATACAATTATTATCGTATTTTCCTTTATTATTATTATTTCAAGGTTTGATCTTAATGGAACACATTGTATAAGAAGAAATAAAATGTAGTAAATAGCTCCGACGGCAACCGGGATAATATTACTATAACATTTGAGACAGACATAATCACTCATCCGTAACAAAGTGGCTAATGCTAGCTACTCCTAGTAGCTAATGCCAGCATTTCTAAACTTTACACATGACATGCTTTCATTTAAAAAGTGAAGTTTGACGATTAATAAGAGGTCATGTGGATGAATAACAGAAATATGTTGTGCCTAAAAAAATATGAATTAAAAAATAACTGCACATATTGCAGGGCATACAATTTTATCCTCCGTAATTAGCCAAAATAAATATTAGATTATACATAAGTATTTGATAAGAAGAAATATATACTAAATTAAATTAATTAGATAAAATAAATTAAAAATACCAATCGTCAAGCCATCTGGTATTTTACAAAAAATAAATTCATTTTAATCTAGACTAGTCTTCTTGAGAAACAAAGAATCACTTAAAAAAATATTGTTCCAATAAAAAGTTGAAGGCTTAAACTTCATTGTTTTTACTAAACGACTCTTATCATATTTAATTAAGTATATTCTACAACAATTATTAGTAGGAAGATGAGCAAAACAGAAACAAAAATAATTCTTGCTCAGAATTTTAATCCACAAGTCCCGAGACTTTTAAAATCTTAATAATTATTAACTATGTACATCAAAATATGCGGTTTTCACAGAAATATTTAGAAACATGTAGGATTTTATTTTATAATTATAAAAACAGTTTTAATAATAGTTACATTTTGGGCCAACAGGTGGCGCTACAGTACAATGCTATTATTCTGATTATCTAAATCATGCGTTATATAACCATCAGTTCATTGCTCCACATTTTTCCTTAAAACATTGCTCAGATTTTGATTTAAGGGTCGTTTCTTTTCAAACATTTTATATAAGTTTCAAGAAATTGCATTTTAAAGGAACTTCGATGCAATTTGATCTGTAACATTTATGCAGAATTGAGATATTATTGTTAATGATTCTATAAAAACACTATTGAGGTCAGCGTTTGGAGAGGCTGGTGTCAATGTCATCAAGAGCTCCAGATGTTACACCTTGTGACGTTTGGTTATGGGACTACTTAAAGTCAGATGTATAGATGGATCAGCTAATGTGATTGGTCCAGTTGGTATTATGCGCTTTCATGTTTCAGGGATACGCTTTGTAATGCTCTTCAATTCTGTGCTGGTTGTTTTTAATCGTCTGACAGCTGTACTTATAAGCGATAGGCGTCACCTTGGAAAATACTAAGATTTAGGGACTGATTAGTTGCTACTAGTTTGATCAAAAATGCAACTACTATAATAATATATTTTTTTGACATTATAAACAAAAATCCGGCATGTTTTTAAGTATTTCTGCGCTTAAAATAAATCAATAATAATTTTTTGTTGTACTTATTACATTAAATGTCAGAACCAAGTATACATATCAATAACAGTAACTCTGTAAATGCAGGATATTATCGATGGCGCTACTTTAGCTTAAGTAAATTCAGTACATAAGGCTTGTTTACAATAAAATACGACGATAAACTTTTGGCAAGCAGTTGAAATTCAAAAATTTATTTGAGTTTTAATGAACATTTATCTTGCTTATAATCACCATGCATTGCAAAATATTCCTTTGATAGGTATTGTGGAATAACTACAACTATTTGGATACCAATATATATATTATATATATATATATATATATTATATATATATATATATATATTATATATATATATATATATATATATATATATATATATATATATATATATATATATATATATATATATATATATATATATATATATATATATATATATATATATATATATGTATATATATATAAAGTATCATAATAAAGTGAACAACAACAAAAAAATCCTTATAAACGTATAAAAGAACACAAATAAGAATAAAAGTGTTTAGACAATTGACACAGACAACTTTAAACCTCTTGTTAATATCTACTATACGTAAAATAAATTTATATATAATATTTTCGTTGCGAAAAGATTGCATTTGTAACGAAACCGTTTCCTTTGAATTTGCTAAAATTTGGCACGCGATGATCGATAAATGGAAAAGCAATAAAAATAAAAATAAATAATAATTTTTCACGTTTCACATTTTTGGTCAAATTAAGCACCTGCTAACTTTGGACATGCGATCTCGTGGTATATGTTTTACTATTTTCAAATATGCGAGAATTTTGTATTTATCATTAAGATCTGCAGATGTCACCGATAGTTGTGAATGAAACATATGTTATCTACATTAAAAAAAGGTATTTTAAATATTCTGTGTTATGTTTTTTATCGCTTTAAGCATTATTTGACATTAATTTAAAGTTAACAAGTGATTGTATGGTATTATTTATAGGATCATGGTTTTGATTTTTTCAACATTGAATATCAAATATCCCTATCGACTTCAAAGCCTCTAAAATCTTTTTCATCTACCTGGATTTGAATTTGGAAAATTAGACGCGTTTTCAAATTAGACTTGTTCTGTAATATTCTCCGAATTTTGAGGACTGATTCTTTTTAGCGATCTATTAGAAGCTAATTGGATCCGCCAAATTCGGATAGGCTTTTAAGAGATTTACTCATGTAATTTGTTGTGCTAGGGTTATAATGTGTAGTAATATGGTGTTCAAAGCAGAAATTGTGATCAATTGAGTTTGTTAAATTAATAAATAAGGAATATTGTCATAATTAAGCACTAGCGTTTTTTTGTTTGGCTGAATGCTTAAATATGGCACGAAATATGTATAGAAATATTTGAAAATCTAAAGAAAAACTAAATAAAAAAATTGACTTTTTACAGGGTGTTTTAAAATTAATTTTCCTAAGAAGATTTTGCCATGGTCAAATTTATTTTTTTTTATAAAAATCTTCACGTGATAAGTTTTTTTATGGTGTAGCGCCTCTGTTGGAAAATTGTATAATTAAAAGTTTAAATGTGCTTTGTACGTTTTCTGATATGGTACACTTACTCCAATTTAAAATTAGGTAATGCAGTTTCGATAAAATTTTCTTTTGCGTTTCTAGCGCCTACTGTGGGGAAAATATATAGAAAGTTTTAGAGATAATTTCATTCACATTTTGGACTTTATTGACAAATCTTCTCAGAGTACCGAGAGTATATATATATCTAGTATCTAGAGTATATATCAGAGTCTCAGAGTATATATATATATATATATATATATATATATATATATATATATATATATATATATATATATATATATATATATATATATATACATATATATATATATATATATATATATATATATACATATATATATATATATATATATATATATATATATATATATATATATTATTAACTATCAAAATATTTGGCTAAATAACAAATTCGCAATTTCGCAAATATTATTAAATTTTTTATGCTTGAAAACTTAAATATTAAACTTTCATTTTATAAAAGTAAAAAGAAAAATGTCAATATATATTAATAATGTTTCTTCATTATTAGAGTAATATTTGTAGTTCAGGCATCAAATGATAATAATTCTATGTACAATTTTTCTTGTTGAAAGTAAAAGGAATATCATAGTATGTTTCTCAAAATAACTTTAAGATGTTTACGGAATGAATATTTTCTGCCGAAGCGGATATTAAGTGCCAGATAAATGCATATCTCAGCAGATTCTTTCTTTTCCAAAGTTGCTGGAAGTTGGAGTTACGATTTCCCACCTTATCCCGGATTTCCTTCTTACACAAATATATTTTATGTAAAGTTTCATTGTGGTTTGCATACAATAAAAGCTTATAAAAGTTATTTAGAAAAAATTCCACATCTTTTCTTTAATTTCAATGTTTAATGCATATTTAAAATGTGAACGAGGCGTTTTTTTAATACTAGTAAAACTGGCGGCTTTGTACGCGTTTTTTTTCCTGTCTGGGCGAAGCTTAGACTAACAGACATAGCATTATTACTTTGGGCATATAGATGGAGTAGATATTAAACATTTAGTCAAAGATAACTCAAAACAGATTTCGTTCTAGTTTTTACAAAGGGTACCTATTTGGAAGATAAATATTGGGACAAATTTCAAAGAATAAATTTCAAATCGTTCCGAAATTATATTAAAAACCGGAGAAAAAAATTATGTACATACGTCAAAAAAGTTTAATGCGGACGTCATTTTCACCAACAAATTATCGTAGACAACCCGATTTGAAAACATGGAAGACACACGAACTAATATTAGAGTACAGAGAAACATATTCCAATTTAAAGAAACTAGGAAATAAATCTGGAATTTTTTTTTTAAAAGGAACACAGCCAGTAATAACTTAGCAGTAGAGATTTGCAGCAAATTTCTGCAAAATATAGCAATTTTTTAATAGCCAAAAGCAGCTTTTAAATTTCTGTGTAAATTAGAAATATTTGTGAATTGTTTAAATAATTTTTTTTGTTACATTTCTTTCTTTTCTTTCTTTTCATTCTTTTCTTTATTTTTTTTCTTTTCTTCTTCTTTTTATTTTTTTTTTATTTTTGTATTTTAAGTGAAATTCGTGAAAGGCATGTATTTAAAATGAAACGAGAGAAAGGGTTTTGTTTTAATAAAATTAATGCAATATGAATATGGTATGAGAACAATTTTTAGCGATTTATCCCCTGCGCCCACGGGGATCGCCGACGCTCGTAAACGACCATCTCACCCAAGCCTCTGAAGGGCTTTTAACGCACCAGGGCTTTGTCTCGCCCGGCGCTGCGATCGGCCTGAGGCCGCTCCCCACTGCGGACCATGGAAGGAAACAAAATCGGCTTTAAATGGCAGATTTTGTACCTGGGCCTCATAATCGACCACCACCTAAGTTGGATGCCGCACCTGGCCGCCATCCAGGAGAAGGCGTTTAAAGTGTTGAATAAAATGAACCGTCTCTCAGGAGCCACATGGGGTCTGAGACCGAAAGTTAGAAAGATGCTCTAGTCTATCATAGCGGAAAGAATCATTCTTTACGCGGCATCTATTTGGTTTTACTCAAAGAAGGTAGTGGTTGCAAACAGGTTGCTTAGCATGCAAAGGAGCCTACTCCTTTGCGTAACAAAATGTTACGCGACAACCTCCACGGATGCTCTTCACGTCTTGTCAGGGGTTCTCCCCCTCGACTTGTGTGCAGGGCTGGAAAGGGACTACACGGCCCTTGTCCGATGGAAGAAGAGTGTTGACGGTACCGGATTAGACTCCGAGTCCGTCGACCTCTGGAGGCCCACTCCCAGACTTGAGGATCTCTGGAGAGTCCGTTGGACCGCGGATTTCGAACCGCGGACTTCGTGTTCGTACTACACGGACGGATCCAAGCAGGAGAACACCACAGTAGGCTGTGCGTTCCTTGCTGTGTCAGAGAGCCAAGTACTTGCGGAGAGCCAGTTCCGTCTCTACGGTGGGGCGGAAGTGTTTGCGGCGGAGGTCCATGCGATCAAAGAAGCAATCACCCATGCCCACAGGAGAGGTCTCGGGGAGCTCGACGTCTTTTCAGACTCGAGATCGGCGCTTCAAGCGCTTCACGAACTTGTGCCTCAGCACAAGGCCATTGCCGAGATTAGGGATCTGATTAAAACAACAGGAATTGAGGTTCATCTGCATTGGGTCCGGGTCCATGTTGGTCACATCTTCAACGAGAGGGCAGACAAATTGGCAAAAGAAGCCACTGCTCGGCATGACGTCGATGTAGTGATTCCAGTCACGCGCCGCCAAGCCAAAAAAGACCTCTTTGGACGTGCCTTGTCCAAGTGGCAAGAGAGATGGGACAAATCTGGGACCGGGCGCAAGACCTATGAGTATTTCCCACGCGTCGGCATCCGCCGACTGCAGGGCGATTTCTTCATTAACCAGGTCTTCACGTGACACGGCACCTTTGGCGATCATCAGGCTCGATTCTTTCACCACGACTCTACATGTTTTTGTGGGGTTGAGGTGTGTGACATCAGCCATGTGCTCTTCCGGTGTGAGCTCTGGAAGTCTGTGAGGGAAAAGTACTTTCCTCGTGACTTTCGGACGCGAACGCCGCGCGATCTCTGCCTGTGTGGCTACGCCAGAAAGGGTGTCCGGTTGATCATTCACCGACTCCTTATGCGTACACTAGATCGCAACCTTGGTCGCCAAAGAGCAGGCCGCAATCACCGAGCTCTTCCACGCCCACACTTGAACGCACTGCGAAATGCCCGTGGTCCCCACGGCGCAGGACGTAGGGGTAGAGGTAATGGTGCAATCAGTACGCAGGCTTGAGATTCGTCTCATAAGCCGGCAGTTGTCTGTGATAAAATGGGCTAGTCACAGTTGTGTATATATATGTTGTAGTAGTTAAAGTTTGTTGTTGAAGTTTGAAATGTTTTAAGCATTCTAGTCAATAGTTGTTGTTGTTGTAAATTTAAATTTAGAGTTTATATTTTGTTGCATTAATCCTTTCCCTTTCAGGATCCACTGCAAAAGGGAACGTGACAACCTCTGTAGGTAGCTCACACCCCTCGAGCTGTGGTAAAGCAAGAGCCGTCGTGGTAGCTCGACATATGGCCTCGCGACCGTCTCCCCCTATGGGGTCTCGCAAGCGAAGTCGTCGGGGGCTCCATGGCGGTTCATCAAGGTTCCGTCTCTGCGGAAGTTTCCTCAAAGATGCGGGGTTACTACCGTGACGACCTATGTCACCAACCTTGGTAAAACAACTATGATAACAAAACTGATGAGTTATTATGTTGGTTTATGCATGTATTAAAAATTTGGATCTCATTACACATATTAGACAAATTACTTTTGTTGGTATATAATAACAGATAACCGGCAACTGGATATTAAATAAGTCCTGTAAATTTTGGGAAAATGCTTGTGTGTATGTAACAGCAAATAGTCTGTTAGAAAATACTTGTGAAACTGCTGAACCGCTTGGCTTTTATGAACCTCACCAAGACCCATAATACGAGGAAGTATCGGCATAATTTTGATATATATATATTTTTTTCAGATTCTTTTATCTGGTGATTTTAATAGCAAGGACCTTTTCCAATTGTGAATAGGTTAACTTTTATGTAATTTAAGGGGTCTCAGGAGTCTTACTTTTCCTCCGAAGATGCAAGTTTGCATCATGTCACATTCTATTTTATTTCTGATTTCATATAACACAGAATAAATTGAAAATTTTACCACTCATAGGTCAATATCTGTTTGATTGAACATAATTATTTCAATTTAGTACAATTCATATTTGATTATTTTTAAAAAGTTTACATTTAAAAAAAAATTATAAAAAAAACTGTTTCGCCGGGTATCTATTGCTCGCAATGTTGTAGAAAAAATATTGCTTCAAAAATAACAAACAAAACTTATAATGACGTAAAATTGATGTATCTTGATCTTATACTTCAATTTCAAGCAATTAAAAATTTAATTTGATTTTTAAATTGGTAATTTTTTAACAAAAAATGATTTTTTTAAACATTTTACAATTTAAATTTAAATTTAAAAAAAATAAATTTTTAGTTGCTTGAAATTGAAGTATAAGTTCAACATCAATTTTACATCATTATAAGTTTTGTTTGTTATTTTTGAAGCAATATTTTCTCTACAATCTTGCGCGCAGCGAATACCAGGTGGAAAAAAATTTTGAACTTTAAAAAAAAAATGTAAACTTTTTAAAAATAATCAAATATGAATTGTAGGACATTGAAATAATTAGGTTAAATCAAGCAAATATTAATCTATTAGTGATAAAAATTTCAATTTATTGTGTGTTATATTAAATCAGAAATAAAATAAAATGTGACATGATGCAAACTTCCATCTTCGGAGGAAAAGGAAGATTCCTGAGACCCCTTAATATTAAATAATTTTGAGTGATGTTCCGCAAATGAGTTCATATTGACCTATTTTACAGAGCATGATTTGCTGAGAAACTATGCACGGACTGATATATTATTCGGAATGGCACTTTGACAGCACACAGATATGCAGACGGAATATTCAGATCTCATGTGATACCTTACGCTGCACTCATTTGTCAATTCCTTTGTTTTAATGCATAATGATGCCAAACGTAATACAGCTCGGCTTGTGGAGAATATGTTTGAAACAGAAACAATTCAGCGTATGAAATGGCCTGTTTGCTCTCCTCACTTAAATATGATCGAGCATGTCTGACGCACACTTGAATGGGACATTGCTCTGTTAACTGTTCGGTACTTTAAAATAGCTTTTTTTTGAAGAAAGGAATATAATTCCCCAAACTCTTATAGGTAACCTCATTGTATCCATTGAAAACAGACGTGCAACAGTTTTAACAGTTCGAGAAGACCACACACCCTATATAAAATTATTCACTCTTTGCAAACACATATTTTGTCAGTTACTAATACACAAATTGGTGCAATAGAGAGAGCTTCATGCTCTTGACATTATTTCAAAGATTTAAATTCAGTGTTCCTACAATAGTTACAAAGAGTAATAATAGTATTTACTATACACGATTGTTTGGTGTCAATTTTCTGTTTTATCTTTAATGTATGCGTCCTTCCAATTTCATACCCATGCATGGCTGCCTTGCATAGTCCATTTATTTGTTTGCTTCCCTAATTTTTTCGAACAGTGTAAATGAATTTATATATGTTATTTATTAAATCTAGCATTTAATTAGCTCATTTTCATCTTTTGAATTTGTGCCTTTATTTAATTAATTAAAGATAGCATATCATTTTCATTACTTGTCAGAAGTTATTGTTAAATCTATTTTATCAGCAATATCGCCCAGATTAATCCTTTTCAAGGAAATCCATGTTGAAATATACAAGTGGTATTTATGTGCCTATTTTAATTAGAGGGAATTATACTGCTGCAGATAATTCAGAAATTAATAATTTAGCCACATTTTGAGTAAACTACATTATTATACAGCATTAGGTGAGCATGAAAGTTAAATTAATGGGAAAATATAAAATTAATCCCAAATAAATCGTAATTTAGAATTTATTTTGAAGGTTTTTCGCCGCTCATTTCAATTATCATATGCAATTTTGAATTTTTAGAAACCGTAATAACCTTAGAAACCTTGGTAAGAACTAAACACTTCCATCTTAAAAGTAACGATCTCCCTCCCCCTTCCGTCAAATTCCAATCTTCTGTAAAAACTAAATCACAAAAATCGCAATTTAAAAATTTTTATTTGCTCCTGCACACTTTTAAGTTTCGAATTTTTAAAAACAGTTCTGTGGGAAGCTTTACGTTTCAAAATTAACAGCCATGTGCAATTTTTAAATTCTATACCTAACAACTGTAGATAAATCAAAGTTTGGGATTTTTTAGAACGTTTTCCGCTCATTTACCTATCTTAAATTTCGAATATTATAGAAACCGTACTTAGCGAGCACTTAGATCTAAAAATAATGACCATGTTAAATTTCAAGTTTCGAGACCCAGCAGCATCACAAAAATTGCAATTTTAGATCATTTTTTGCTTCTGCTCCTTTATTTCTTACTCCTTTTAATTTTTGAATTTTGTAAAAATTGTGTTGTGCGAGTATTTGCGTCTCAAAAATAACAGACATGTCAAAATTTAAGTTTGTATCCCTAAAAATTCTAAATAAATCGTAATTTAGAAAGCTTTTAGAATTTTTCCCGTACGTTGTCGTTTTAAATTTAAAAATTATTTTTTTTTTCGAAAACAGAAAAACACAGAACAGAAGGAGAATTATGAAAAAAAATTATATAATATCATAGTCAGAAAAGTAAAAAGAAATTACAAGAAAAATAAAAATATGTATAATAAACAAACAAAAAAAATTATTAATATTTCATTATTGAATGAAAAAACAAATCATATGTAATAAAAATAAAAATTAAGTAAAAAGTCCAAAAAGGTGAAAGGAAAATAGAGATTAAGAATTAATAATGTGTACAAACATAAAATTAAACAACAAAATATTAATAAATAATAAATGCTTCAATTAATATTTCAAAAATTATAAATCCTATCAATTGTTCTACGTTATCACTTGATGTTAAATTGTTATTTACTAGTTTTCCAACAGAAGGTGCTGTTTCGTATTTAGAAACTAGATTACGCGAATTTCATTATTCTCATATGAAGTCACAGATTTTATGAATCTAATTAAGCTTTGCATTACTCATACTACTTTCGAATTTAATAGTAATTTTTACAAAACAATATGACTACTTAAGCATGAGAAATCCTTTCTCATCAAGTCTCTGTGACATTTATATGCATTATTTTGAAGAAAAATTAATGTCTGATTAATTTCAAATGTTGGATGCGTTATGTGACAATATGGATTAAAAAAACGAAAATATTGGTTTATAATCTTTTTGATGTTTCCACCATGTTATAAACGGTCAATTCTACCGACCCATATATTCAGTTTACTTTTGAATTAGAAAATCTTTATACAATTCCCTTCGTTGATGTTTTAGTTACCAGAAGGGATCCTTTATTCAAAATCTGTGTTTATAGAAAAACTTTTATTTTTGGATTAAAACTCTTGCTCTGAAATCAAATAGGAGACGTTATAATTCAGTAATAATCATTAATATTACGTTAACATTTAGTATCGAAAAGGTTAATGTTAATAATCAGCAACTGATTTTCTAAAAATATATAAACAGTCAATATAGTATCTTTTTACAACCCCCCACACAAAAAATCGAAATATATTAAGTGATTTCTGAAAATGTAACTTATATATTGGATTTTTATATTGATTTCGCAAAGGAATATACCCCTTTCATGTATTTAATGCTGGTATATATTAAGACTTTCTGTCCCTAAATTTTTCACAGATTATAATTTATATTATTGTAAAAGACTATTATAAATTTATAATTTTTCAAATTCTTTGTAGCATTTTGAAACAGATGCAATTTTTAGAAATAGAATTTTCATACAAATATGTGCATTTATTCTAATATATATGATAACAAATTATTGCATTTTACAAATACGCGTTACTTCAGAAATCCGTCCAAATTAAAAAAAAAATTAAATTCTATCTGTGTCCTGTTCATACCATTAGTCTCGGATTAGTCACTACCATTAGTCATTATATCGGATTGTTTATCGGAGAAATAAAGTTTATTTTTTTAGTTTTAAGTTTTAAACATTTTTCTGCTAACACATCCGATTCTTTGAGAAGATTTATGGTGTCTCCAGTACGACAATTTGTAAATTTGTTATGAGTTTCCGAAATGCAAAAAAACTTATGAGACTCTTCCTACAATTCCCCATTCTTCGACAAGTCGTATGATGGAAACCGAATTCCCATATTATACCATTTTCATTTTTGTTACTTTTTTATTTTATGAAGTTACTTATATGTCTCTTTAAACTTTTTTTGTAAAAACAGCGACCGTTTGACAAAAAAACTTGCTTTAAATGATTTTGTCAAACCATAAACTTAAAATATCATCCATAAAATGATGTGATATCTCATGTAGATGTCGTATGATAATCTGTCACTATTCATAATTATTAAATAATACATATAATTCTAAAAAATTATTTAAATAAAAATATCTATTCTTATTCTTAAAACTTAAAAAACTTCTTCAAATACTTCAAATACTACAAATACTTCAAATACTACAAATTATTTCAATATTATTTATTTCAAAAACTACTTTTAACGATTACTGCTTTTAAAGATAATATTTATCACACATATATGTTTCTGTAAATTATTTCTGTATCTCTTCAGAATGATGTACGCAGATTTTTTTTTCTGTATTAAACCCTTCTTTATAATGTCTTTTCTTAAGTGCATCTCTAAGAAACTTTTGAAAAGTTCGAATTCGTTAACATTCCTATAAAAATGTTTAACAACTTTAAATGCTCTGTCGAGAGCATACTGTTTATATTGTAATTTCTGTTTTCTTTTATAATATATTTTGTATGAAGTAGTTTTCTGATAAAATCTAAAAAGGCATTTAGCAATGAATAAACTTTTTAATATGCATTTTTCACGTTAATCTGTTACACTCTTTATCAAGAGAACGGTTAGCAATTAAAAAAAGAAAAAGCATATTTTAAAATATTATTACAAAGAAAATTAACATTTAAAATTTTGAAGTAACCCGACACACAAACACGGGTTAAGAATGCCCGATATAGAGAAAGAAGATGAAAAGTATTTTTAATGAAAAACTCTCACAAAAACTTTTTACATTAAATATATTTTCTTAGACTGCCCACTTTTGCATTTCTTGTGCTTTAGCATTAGTCAACGATCAATCCCGATACATTTCACTATTTAAAGAATTCTTTATAAATCTAATTATTTCATTAATTCGACACACGCGTAATTCCATTATATATTTCGTAAATTCGTGTTTTATTTATCGATTTATTTATTTATTTATTTGTGAAATTTTAATTTCGTTTGAATTTTTTTTTATGGAAAATTACATGAAAACAAACAATTGTTGTTTTATTAGTACAAATGGACAAATTTTTCGTAATTGTGGTACAGATTTAAAAATATTCAAGCTTGAAAATTACTTCAACCCATCTCCCCCACACAAAAAGCAGTACATTTATACAGTTTTCAAACAAATAACATTTTAACGTAATTTCCTGTCTATTCAACGACGTAAAATATGAAAAAAGTGTTTAGAATTTTTAGAATTTAAAAAAATTGCAATAAAGGCAAAATTTATTGGTTTAATCGTTGCCACTGTGACTGACAATATGACGTCAAAATTACACTCACGATTTTTTTTGTTTTGCTTTGTTTATATAAGTTTTTGTGCACATTTGGGAAATAGAATCCTATTAATTAGTATTATTTATTAGGCACATAAGGAAATAAACATAATATTGATAAATAAATATTTTGAAAGCTGACTTATTTGGAGTAGAGCGGAAAAAATCTATTTTTATGTATATATTTTGTTTGGCATCACGTCGGAATGTATTTAATTAAATGCGCATATTTTAATTGTAATCATTGTGCTTAACGGTCTTACATATTTAATTAAAATTTAGAAGTAATAATTGAAAATATTGTGGTTATAAAGAGATCTGGAAATTTTAATAGATAGGAAAATAATTATTTGAAGTAAAAATATTTTGTTACTTTCATTTTTAAACAAAACTTATAAGCTTTTTGGATATTTGAGCTATTAAACATGAATTTTTTTTTTTTTTTTTTTTTTTTTTTTTTTTTATACACGCTTTCTTGAAATGAATATAATATGGAAAATGAATTATTGAAAAGTGTTCTATTTTCTCTAGTGTAAACATAATGTCATAATAAATAAGGAAATAAAATTTGTTTGATAAATCAAAAATTATAAATAAGATTTTATTTAACGATTTTAAAACAAGCATCTCCAGAATATAAATTTTTTTGAAATTTACCTTTTTGTAATATCATTTTAAAAAATCTAGGGGTTTTGTTTAACAAAATTATTTTGTATTATTGTGCATGCAGTCATGAATAATATTTTCCAGGCATTGTTCTGTTTGTAGGACAATGTTTTATTTGGCCCTTTTTGCGAAAAAAAGCCTAATAGTTAATTTGTTTAAAAATAGTTATGAAAAAAAAAACAAGAAAGGTATCGGAATTTTTTTCTGTTATACCTATAAATGATTTCAAGTAATTGATGATGCTAGATATAAATTGGCGATTTTGGGGCATTAGACTTTTTTCATACCAATGCACAAATTTAGTGGGAAATAAAGATGAGATGTCTTATTGCTTCCAAAATAGCCACCACAAGTTCCTATTTAAACTACTGAGCTCCATATGTGACACAAGATTATTTCTATTCCCCAACATGATTTTCAGCAGACAAAGTGGGAGTTTAAGCAGACGATAGCTTTAGTTCGCCTTCATAGCATAACATTTTGTTTATCGTACTGTCTTACACAATTAGAGAATCATATATTAATTAGAGAAGCAAAAATTGGTAGTACTAAATGAGAACACTAATATGTCTAGCTTTGAAATATTTTAACCCCATCCCTTCCAAGCTTCATCGGGTTGAAATTCCAGTGACCGCCAACTCAGTGTACTTCGTGAATTATTTTAATCCTCTGAGTTACAAGCTCCATGGGGATGTAATTCCATTGACCACCAACTCAGTGTACTTCGACTGACTACGAATAGCAATTCTCCTGATTTATATGGAAGCTCACAAGGAACGTCTATTTAAAGTACATACTCAAAATATTTTGGATAAAACTTATAATGAAACTACTATACGTACGATATAAAGGATCATTAAAATTTAGGTACGGATTTCCAGTACATAATTTAAAAAAAAATTAAATACTTTCGATTATTTAGAAAAGACACGATTTAGCAAGCAACGATTTTCCATCGACAAATTCAAGCTATTTTAATGCATTTGGAAATAGGTTATTAAATGTGTGTTTAAATGTGCAGTATTTAAAGAACTTTAAACTTAAACGATGAAATTGTTTATTATTTTTTCTAAAAGCTTATATCATATAAGGTCATTGTGCCTAAACGCGACGCTATTACCCACAGTTTTATCGCATTTAAGGTGTATTTGACATATTATTAAACAATGATATATTTTATTAAGCAGAAAATTATTGAATACTGCGTCTTTAGTTCAAAACTAACATTTTTTTAGAAATTGAATCATTAACTGTAATATAAGCCAACAATATTCGATTGTCACATTCAGATAATTTTTGGCTCATTTACGGTAGTTTAAACTGATATGAGACGTTCAAATTCCTAAATGAGGCAATGCGTTTTAAACATGACAGTTCATCCAAAAATGTTCATTTAACTGCTATATTTTTTTTTAAGTGGAAATACATAAAGTGAAAGTTGAATAGCTTATTATTGACTGCTTAATATACTAATAAGCTTATTTCATAATAACATAAATAATAAATAAATAACTTTGATGTACACAATCTTGAATGTGTTATAATTAAATAATGCACAAATCAACAATCATAATTTACCCATTTTTAACTTTGACCATGGAGAAAATACACGAAGTAAATAATGAGTGAGTTATACAAAAAGTTTTACCAAATTTCTTGCTTTTCAGTTTAGTTTTTACTCGATTTAGCCTTTATCTTCCGAGTGGGCCTCAATTGTTTCATTTTAGTTTCTAAATGGTATAGATCTCGATAACGTTAAGGTTTCGTCATCTTCGTAACTTTTTTTTCTGTTGCACCTTTACTTCCAGATTGTTTTAGCGTCTGACGTCGAGTTTTTGCCGAACCTTGTTTTAAAATGCTGTTTTTGTTTTTAAAATCTTTAATTGTTCTGTGTTTTGCAACTTTAGTCTTTGTTTTTGCTCCTTCATTTCATTGTCTTCTTTTATTTTTTTTCGTATAGGCTTAAGTTGTAACTCATTCAATAAATTTTGACGCTACTGCTTTTCGCTTTTAGGCTGAATTTTGATTTTTTGTTGAAATTGCTTGGAACAAACAGCTTTTAAAAGCATGAGATGGAAAATATATTTGAGAGTGTGTTTCTAGTTGCACTTTATACTGAATACAATCTGAATACAATCTGATCTGGTTTTGTACGGTAGTTATTTTTTAAATATGCATTTATGGTTTGCAAAAATTCAAATCTTCATCACTTATATTTGTGCAATAGTATCCAATGCTAATTTTGTTTGAACAGACACATTACACATTAGTAGAGTAGTTGTTTTATTACCTACATGGTACTCAAATTGAAAATTTGTGCTTGCAGAACAATCAGCGTCAGTTGTTAAGTCCTGATGAACCATCCTTATTAAATCATCTCTAATTTCAAAATCAGGAAACATATTGTCATCTTTAGCAAAAAAGGTCATTATTAATACTTTATTCATTAACACGAAAATTATCAGTAAAAATTGCTTCCTCGTCAAGAAGCAGTCAGTGTTCAGATCATTGCTAACAGCTAAATTATTATCAGTTAAGTCCTTGGTGGGTATGACTCGTATATAAGTATTTAATTCATTTAAATCATATTTCTTATTTTGTAAATTTTCATAATGAAGAATGGCATTGTAATCGAAATACAATTTTGGAACAGCACACCTATTTTTAATTAAATATTTTAAATACATGTGTTTTTCTATTTTGATCATATGAAGCACATATTTAAGCACTCGGTCAAATAAACACACTATTGGAGGATCGTGTTAAAATTCCTAATTTATTAACTCAACACAGATGAATTAAACACAATATCTGTTTAAACATAATTTTAACAAAATGTATGAAACTACCATATAAACTTACCTCAGTTAATCTCCTAAAAGTCCTCCCTCATTTAGGGCATATTTTGCCAGTAATAGATCTCAGATGAAAACCAGTCACCAAAATGCGTAGAATAATGTAGAAATCTAATATGAATACTTGTAACGTTTTCCAGAGCTTATACTCCAGGTAAAAGAAACAGACGTTGTAACCCTTGATGTCTATAATATTAATTTTAGTTAAAAAAGAAAATTTTAAAAGAAACCCTTGAATCATTTTCGGGATTTTTCGTCGCATTTAGGGATTATGAGGGCGCTTGATAATAATAAAGGATGTGTTTTGTAATGGGAAACATTTTTAAAGAAACATTTTAAATACGGAGAAATGTTTCGCGTTTTGCTCCTGAAATTCGAATGTGTCATTATATAGCATTTATATACGATTCTTGTATTAAGATTTTATGTACCAGAACATTGCCGCATTTAGGGAGCGTCACATTTAGGCACATTGAAATTATGTATAAGTTGCTTGTTTTTTCAGTCATTTAATTAAACACGGTTTCACCGACTGGATAAATTTTAGGTTTACTTTTAGTAGTTTTAGTAGTTTTAACTGTAGTATAGTATGTTTGTTTAAGTTAAATATACATAACTAGGTCAGTATGAAGAATACAAAAAGTTTATCCTTAAAGAGCATTTATCATAAAAGGGTGTGCCAATTGTGCGCCAATGGACAATGAATCGCCAAAAAAAAAAAAAAAAAAAAAACATATTCTTTTAGTTTGTTTACTGCATTTGAAGTCTCACAGGAATTCTTTTTACAGACATTATATCCTCCTGAAAAAAATATTCTCTAATATTTTAATTTTTTTTTCTGATTATGCACATATAGAGACCGTAATTGTAATTCAATTAAACAGACTTAAGGATTGTAAAAGAGTAAATACAATGTCAGTTTCAGAAATATGTTTCTATTTAACAGAAAGACAATTGATAGCCTACTTATTATAAATGACCTCTTAAATCTTTCTTTAACGATACTTTATTATTTATCACACATATATCATTTCTTTCTACACAGTTTATATACATTTTTTTACGGTTGAGTGTGGAAAAAATGAAAAACGAATACAATGAAAAGTAAAATTAAATAAAATGTACTTTTGTTTAATAAATCGTACTAGTCTCCTATCTGCTTATTTTTATTACCTCTTTTTTCTCGTGAGTATTGGTTTTTGCTGATTTTTTTTTTCTAATATTAATTTAACACATCTTCATGAAGATTAGTTGTTTCTTTCTTTTATTGCTTCAATTCAACTCTCTGAGGATTTTCTTTTATTGCCTACATAGCTTTCTATCTTACTCTTTGAAACAATTGCTAAAAAAGTAATCTTTCTGTATAATATTTCATTTTTTATTATTACAATTAATAAATGTTTTAAAAGATTTTTTTTTTCCTGATTTCATTTTTTTCTCACTTGCTTCTTAATAAACTTAAATTAAAGTAACAGAAAAAATGTTGAATTAAAAAGTAAACTTTATCGACAGATTACTTTAAATGTTGTTACATAAGAACCAAGAGAAAGGCGCGACCGTTTAATATTCTTTGCGTAAAAAATCTTAAAAATATTAATGAATCAATATAAAAAATATTTATGTTAAATATAAATGGAAATGTGTAAAAAAAGAAAAAGGACTGGTGGACAAAACCTAAGAACTGTTGTCATTTTAGACGACGTATGCTGGACTTTTGCTGCCGACGTTTGGACACATGCTGGAATAGAAGGTTTTCAGAGTAATCAATTATTGCTGGAAGTGAAATTTCAATGCAAAAATACCAGATGGCAATTCTGGTTCACCAATCAGTACACATACATTTTTTATCAGTAATATTTTAATGAATAATTTCTGTGTTTATTTATATTTTATTACAAAAAAACTATTTAAAACATTGTAGTTAAATTTTAATTAGTGTTAACTTTATAGATAACAGAGATTTCTTTTTTCGTACTTTTTCAGACTGTGATAATTCTGTTGAGTTTCTTGAAGTATTTTATACTTTCTTAATTCTAAACAGTTTTAAAAAATGTGAAAACGTAAACACAATGCACAGATTAATTTATCTACATAAAGACTTGACATTTTAAAAACCTAAACTCAAAATTATACTTCTAGAAAACCTAAGTCTCCATAAGTTAGCAAATAAATTCTAAAATAATGAAGTTTAATGTATACACACTGCTGTTTAATAAATAAATATATTTAAATGTCAGCATAACTATTGATATTTTACGAGAATTAGAGAACAAATTGCATACATATAACAAAAGATGCCATATGACAAAGACATTAAAGTAAAACTGAATATGAGTTGTAAAACTCATAATTAAAAATAATAAAATAAAGCCATCCCATTCTCTAAAATGTATAAAAAGCTTTTTATTGCATATAAAATGTCTGCAAATGCTCAAATGGAATGCCGTGGTCTTTTTATATAACATATTGAAATTAAACTGCCATTTACACATTTTTAGATAAGATAAAAAGTGAATGAAAATCGTAAGAGTTGTATTGGCAAAAGCACAAATTAATAAATGAAACTTGAAAATACTTCTGAGATATATATCCATTAAAAAAATTGCTGGTAATTTATGAAGTCTTTAAAGGATTGTATTTAACTTTTAATCATAAAAAGCACTCTATATTCTTTGTGAAAATAATTTCTTGCATTATATCTATCTATCTATATGTATATATATATATATTACAAAATTTAATTTTTTCCGCAATCTGATAAATTATACTATAAAATTTTTCCATTTAATAATGTTACGTATATAACCACCGTTTATTAAAATAACCCTTATTCTTAAAATAGTCTGTTACTATCCATATTTAAAGCCAGTTTATCCTAATCCACTTAATAATATTTATTCGAAAGTAGTTAGATCTAAAAAGGGCGATCGCCTTTTTAATTTATTCTTTAAATAGAACATCTTTATTTTAATCCATTATTAAAATTCATTATTATTATTCCCGTGTAGTCAAATTGCTATAACTTCTTTATTTAAATGCTGAAATATCACTTAAATTATTCCGTTCAGAAAACAGTATTCCCGTAAAATTATTCTATTATTACAAATTAAATGTCTATTAAAATATTTTCAAAATGCTTTCGTTCTTATTTTTTCTACATCAAAGATTTTTTTTCTTTTTTTTTTTCTTTATGCGTATTAAATTCGAGCTAGTTTTAAAACACACTAGAATTTTTGATGTGTTGACACGTCATTCATCTGGTACGAGATGATCGAAGCCTATAGAATACATTTTTCCCTCACGGAAACCGTTTTACGTGAAGATAATTTCACCGGAAATTCGAATAAAGTTCTTTAAAAACCCTTGTGATTCGATGAAAGTCAGTCACGTGACGTTTTTTGTGGTATTGCGCCAATGCTGTTAAAACCTGAAGCAGATGAACTGCTGATGAACTGCTTATTCTTTTAATTTTTTAAAATAAATAGGTATTCATCCCTCCGTACTCTCATTAAATTTACATTCGTTTTGATTAAAAAAAAGATATTTCACTAAAATATTGCGATTTCCGTGAATTTTATTATTTTATACTCTTTGAAATAGGTTATTAAACTACGAAATTCTTAAAGTGGTAAGTTAAAATAATCACTTTTCGAAAATTGTAAAAAATGTGATAATAAGATGTTTATATTTCCCGAACAGATGCAAACACATTTTCAAGTATTTCAAGCAATTAATTTCTAAATTCTATTAAATTTATTGGCAAAATTTTAAAACTATTGGAAATCCATACAGAAAATTTAGGAGTCATAATTTTACGTCTAAATCCATTATGCAATATTCCATTTTATTTCAGATAAAAATGAAATTTGAAAAATCTTCTGCATCCCCATAGGAAAACATTGTGACCTAAAAAGAAATGTTCTATATTTTCCGAACGAATGAACTAAATGTAACAAAAAACTATACAGCTAATTCCGGGTACCTCACAACATACCCACCAAAAATCAACCTAATCGAACATTTTTTATAGCAGTTATCGCGGAACAGACAGACAGACAAACAGAAACCAAAAACTTTTCTGGTCTCAACAGTGAGCCTTCACTGCGGTTTCGGCAATTACTTACTCATTTTGAAATACATTTTGATTGAATTATACGTTAAGCATCCGCTTTTTGGATTTATTGAGAGGAACTAAATTGGGAACTAAAAGCGACTGGGAGACAAAAATAGGGCCCCTTACCTTACATATACATTCTATATATACGGCAGATTGTTTCCAAACACATTCTTTATCTGCCACTTATAAGTTTAGTGTTAGTTAAGCAATTTCTTAGACAATAATTGGTAAACATGGAGTTAGAGAAGGCGACAGAAAAAATAAAATTAAATGTTATTCATGTTATTCTTTATGTCATATACATAGTCGAATGAACTTAGACATACGGGTTTTATACAAAATCACAGAAAGACATTCCAGTTTTCTAAAGATGTAAAAGTCACACAAAATGTCTCAAATCTTTTTTTTTTTTTTTTTTTTTTTTTTTTTTTATGTGTGATTAAAAATTTATTATTTATAGAAAAACATTTCTTTTTTTAAGTTTTTATCTGAAAATTCTAGAATGTATTTTATTCCTATTTTCATATATATTTCTCATTTCATCTTAGCAAATATTAGCAAACGAAAAGTTAAATAAGGCACTTTTACGAGCTTAAGATATTCGTGAATAATCGTAACGTCGCGCGTCGTATAGAAATAATTGCTATTTAAATATGCATTTTTGTCAGTATGGGAACAAAAGAAATATTTTACTACAATGTAATAGAATATTGTTGATTTTTTTCTTACTTCAGTTTACTATAAGAGCAAATACATTTTTCTTCCTAAAAATGAAACGGGAATTTATAAATGATCTTTTAAAATAAGCAAGTAATATTTAAAGCAAAGAAATAGCCTAATTTTTTTTTATTGATTTAATAGATGTTTTTCTAAATTTAGTTCCAAACGAATAGAAAAGCAAAAAGTAGTGATTTATTTCACATATTTATATCAATGAGAATCCATCAATTTATGTCTGTCTATATCTTTCTCAATATATTATATATATATATATATATATATATATATACATATAAATATATACCTATCTATCTATATGAACATTAGCGTTTTCAATTCACTGTTGTATGTAGGTCTCACCTAGAATTTATCATTATTTCTTTTCTAGTGTTTTGGTCATCCCATTAACATTAGCCACTTTTCTAATTTTACTGCTCCACTTCATCTAATATTAGACCAAATTCTACCTACATCCGCCGAAGAATCTCATGCCTGATATATACACACACACAAAAACATAGATACAGAGAGATAGAGAGACTCCCTACGCATTGCAATTTGTATTATATGTATAACAAAGATATGAATTGGGTTTGTATATTTTATTTAATTTAAGTTATGCTTGTCCGTATGTTTGTTCAAGAATGAGTATGATATCTGATAACGTTAACGTATTGTTCCACTATAGTCATCTCCAGTCAAATCCAACATATTAAAGGAGTTGGATATAGGATCTTTGTGATTTACTTCTATTCTGTCTACATATATAATGCCCAACGCAGAGTTTATGAATATAGCATATGTTTTTCTAAACACACATTTCAATTCGAAATTTTGAAATGGAAAATATTTATGAATATTTTATAAAATTAACGCCTGTGTTCAAATCAATGGTCTTCTGGTCCAGGAACCACGGATGAAGCGAAACAATGTAGTTACAAACATGGACCTATATGCCTCTCTTCATTTGCGCAATTTGTTGATGACCATTGTTCCTCCCGAACAATGCTTATGAACTATCTCTATAATTCCATTTTCTCAAATTTATCTCTATTCTAGTGTTCTATGTGTTCGAAATTTCGTCTTAAATTGTTTCTTCAGCTGTGCGAAATCTACAAGTTTTCCAAACTTGCAATAACACTTTAAGATAACTATCATTTTCACAAAGCTTACTCAAGTTTCAGACATTATTTCCATTATTGAAATTTAGTTAAATATGAGAGGTAAAGAAGAACTTGCTATTGCTTAGGGAATAATTTTTGTATACTGTTTTTCGGACTGCTTGAATATTATACAGGGAGTCCGAAATGTCGTTCCCTGATCTCAAATTTTATTCACATACGTAATGATACACCGTAGATAGACATATGAAACTAGTGCCAAAATTTTGGAAAACTAAGCAAGTTTTCTCTTGCATGTTTCTGCAAAGTGGCTGTGGTTAGTGTCCAGGAATCCGAACTACACACCGAGAACTGGCCTGCCATCAACCTCAGCTGAAAAGGGTGGAAGACGTGAGAAAGAATTTTGCGCGAAGTCCCAAGAAATATGCGCGTATGGCCTCACATGAATTCTAGATGCAAAAATGGTCACGTGATACCAGAGAACACATTTGCGGGTTCCTGGACAATGACACTGCTACATTGCAGCAACGTTACGGAAACCAGCAATAATAAAAATCTTGGTCAGTTTTCTAACATCGTGACACCACTAACACATGTCTCTCTTATGTAAGGTAAAGTTAGGAGAGTCTGCGCACAATTCAAAAGAATAACAATAAAAAATCTAAATACTAATTTTTGCTAAACTATCTATGAATAAATTTTACTTCATTTGTTTTTTATGCATTTCCATTGCTATTTTGTTGTTATGTTGTAATTTAATAGAACAGCTGTAATAAAACCAAGAAAGTTATTTTGCGCAATCTGTCCTTACAGGGTTGGTGTGATTGCGCACATAGGTAGGAGAGATTGTTACTAATAATAACTACAATTAAATTGTTAACAATAATAATTACACTTAAATGACATTGTTGTAAGGTTTTTGTGAACAAATGTTACTGTATTAGGAGTGAATATTTCAACCTAATGATTAAAGAATCAGAAAAAGTAAATACTTTTAAAAACGATTAAAAAATTTTAATTAAAGGTAAAAAAATTAAAGAATCAGAAAAAACAAGTCCAGATAAAATTACAAAATAACATTAAGTTACTTGATAACACGTTTAACTTAAAATGATTCTATTTTTATTTTTAATTTTTTAATGCAAATTTATCAATAGGCTGTGTAATATCTCCTAGCATGCAAACTAATGGGAACAATACGCCATCTCTCCTAGCAGATGCGAAAACTCTCTAATTTCGGTAGGAGAGATTGTGCGGCTTTTATTTGAACATGGCCGCTACTAAAACGAATCGTTGATATTCACATTGTTAGTCTAGATTAGTAGCAAATGAGAAATCTTTTAAGTTTAAAATATTTTGTACTACTGACATTTTATAGAAATTGCGATTAATAGCTATGAAAATTCAAGCACTTACTTTGGGAAAACAAAACAAACTAGCAATGCTTTATCTTAGACGCTCAAAACATTCAACGTGCACATTCAAGTAGACACTCCACTACTGCTGCTGTACAACTACCTGGAGTCGCTGCGCGCTCACTCTAATCCTTCCCCTCGAACCTCTATGTGCGCAATCTCTCCTACCAAGCCATCTTTCTTGGCTTTACCTTACACGAAATGCGTCACTAAAAATTAAAAATTTCCTGTCCAATGTTTTAATTTTTGAAACAGTCATCACTTTTGTGTATATATCTACAAGCACAATTATCATGCTATACTTTCACGTTATACATTAAGTTTTCTTATTTCATAAAATATCTGTTATTTCGAAAAATAAAAATTGGCGAAATTATTTTTTCATGAATTAAGTACAACGATCAAAGACTCATATACTGCCCTGTAATGTTTGACACTAAGATGAATATTTGTTGATTCAGGTGGGAAATTCTAAAGTTTCTATTTATGTATCATGACAATTGTACATTATTTTTAACACTCATAGTGGAAAACTGTTTAAATCATAATTGACACATTAGCACATAAAAGCTCTATGCAAAATAAACGACATTAGTTCTTTCTTTTTGTATGCAACTTATCTGAAATAAAATCTAATAAAATAAAGATATTAATCAAATATATTTAATAATTTGTAGGGGAAAGTCGGACAAAACCGGGACCCGGTTTGTCCGACCAAAGAAAACCGGGGTTTTCTTTTATTGTTATTCACTATGGGAACAAAACAGTCAAAATTTACATTAAAACGATAAACTGATTCCTTGCGAAGAAAAAAAATATTCATTCAATCGCGAACAATAGCAATTAAGATCATAAAAGCGCATTTTTTAGAAGTGTGTAATGTCCCGGTTTTGTCCGCCCTGGTCGGACAAAACCGGGAACTGGAAGTAATAATTAAAAACACATTGTAACTTTGCAATAATACTATTTATTAGAGGGAAACTTGCAGGATATGACATATTGTACTTATAGAATTTGAATCTATATCAAATCTACATCAAATAACAATGATGTAAGTTATGCCTTAAGAGTTAAACTTGTTTGGCACAAAAATCACAAATGAAAGTTTGATCTTGTTCATCTGCATTGCTGTACGCTTCATGTGCCCACCCTTTGCAGTGTAGGCACTGTATCCAACTCTCCTTGGGTTTAGATTGTTCATATAAATCTTTTCAAAAGATGCACGCCACATCACTTTCATCCTTTTACTCGTTTTATGTCAACGGTCTTTTCTTTTTTGGCTTCTTTTTTTCACCTCAGTTTTATTTTTTGTCATCTTGTAAAGTTTTCGCTTCAGGGCTAAGTCTTTCTTGTCTTGTTTTTTCATACTTTCTTTTTCTTCTAGTTCGAGTTCTAATTTGTAGGGGGTTGAAGACAGAATAGCTGTTTTCTCTCGATGCTTGTCGGTTTTCCTAATGGCCCTAGGGCCAGTTTGTACTGGAATAGGCTTTATATCCTGTGGTGAGACTGCAAGAGGACGCATGATATCTCTGCCCAGACCTTGAGAAGACGTAGACGGTTGCACAGGAACCTGCAAGCCGACGTCGTCGTCTTGCACAGGAACTGGAGACTTCGAAGTCGGCGTTGACAGCTTCTCTATAGACCCATTCCCTTTCTCAGGCTGAGGTTTATAGGTTCCTACAGGCATGTCTACACAAGATATTAATCCACAAGATATTAATTTCCCAGGTGGGATTCTGTTTGATTTTGAAGAAAGCCCATTTCGCAAATGCTTCCCTCTGTACGGTATTTTATGGTAAAAGTTCATGCCACGACTGTAAACTGTATGGGTACAGATAAATGATTCAATGAAAAATATTGCGTACCGAGGATGGTGGTAAGCCTAAGCGTCTGGCAGTTTCACGAGCACTGCTGGAACCCTGCATCTGAATCGGACGCTAATGCTTCTATTCCTTCGCACTCAGCATCGTTTTTCACATACACGGTTTACAACGGTGAACTGGTTGTGGATTAGGAGCGCAAGTTCTTATAACCCTTTCATTTGAATATTTTTACAGAAATCGCTCATACCAGCGCCATCTTTCGGTTATTTTTTGAGTTTTTTTGGTCTCTTAAAATTATTCCCGTGACGGAACGATGCTACCCTGCAAACTGATTTTTATTGCTGTTAATGTTCATGTTTTTATGGATTTTTAAAGTTTGTAAGGACTTTTTGCCCACTCTGTATAGAAAATGCTCTTCAACAAAACTATTTAGAACTTTTATTAGATTTATATTTTGAGAATGTTACGTTCTTAGAATTCTAGGGTGGAAGATATTATGAAACAAGACAGTACTTTACAAAAGCTAACGATTAATTTACGAGTTTTAGTAAACACGATTTCTCGCAAATTATTATCTTTTATTGTTGTAATCATTTTCCCAATCAATACGCATGAAACTATATATTCCTATCCGTTAGCGGCAAATTCTCGCCAAACTTGGCGACGCTTGGCAAAATAGAGCGTAATTTGGAGACCCAAAATAAGTCTTCATAAATGAAGCCAACTTGGCTATAGTTGACTAATTTGAAAAATTTCTTATTCAAATTCAGTATTAACGAATCTTTTGTGATCGGGTTCTTTGAATTTTAGCTTGCTGTTTCGAGTAACATTAGCTAAAATTTTATAACGAAGATATAGGAAAGCTACATTACCTCCCGGTACTGGTCGGAAGGACTTGTTGAGCCTATCACGTATTTTGTTACGGAATGTTTTGTTTATTTTCATCACTGTAGCTGACAATATCTTGATCTCTCAATAACCAAAGTTACAACAAATTTGTTTTTGAAGAAATAATATACAAAACGATTTAGATTCGTTCCATTTAATTTGTGAAAAACTACCCACACTATCCGATGAGTAGCACGCTTTAAACAATGTCCTTAACATTAATTGAAAACAGAAAATGTTTGAGAAAGCAAATTTGATCTCATTAACTACAGATACGTCTTTAGCGGAGACGCATTAAAGAGAGTTCAATTCTTTTAAGAAAGAGTATTGTTTTTTCAGCAATTATCCTTAAATCTGCGGTGATACAATCCAAGAAGGATAATTCCCGTTTGTGCCCAGCTGTGTTTTCTTGACCATGGGCCTTAAGGGTGTATTCAAATCCAAACTGCTTAATTTGAGACACATTTGTAAATATATTTTTGCTCTAAAATCCATCCAATTGGCAGGTTCTCTTACTCTGAAACTTTATAATGTCCGTATTGTCTCGATTTTTTGATAAAGGCAGAATATATTTCAAAAAATGCTGTCAAAGTGGACATTTTGAACCGAATTTCCCAAAGCGATAGCGCTGGAAACAAAAAAAATGACCGCACTGTGAAAATAATTGTCTGTAAATCAATTTCTAATTAATTGAACCAAAAATAAAAACATGGGGGCCTTATATATGTCTTTATATATCACGCCGCCAAGTTTCCTGTTGTTACTTTTAAAAATGAGTCTGAGAATGTGTCTCAAAATTTTGAATTGTTGAGCGTGGAAAAAATATATTTTTTTGAATACCGACTTAAGGCGCTATTACTTTAAACATGTGCGTTATTTTAAGTAACACACGCATGTAGATTTTGCCAAAATGAAATTCTGTGTCACAGAAAATAAAATTAATTTCCATCTAATATGAAGAGCAAAAAAATTATAATATATACACCGTCTTATAGGGAAAGATGTACTTTCAAATGTAATTTGCTTCAAAAATGTACCACGATTTACACATTTATTGTATTTTAAAATAATTTTTAATCATGAAATTTTTTATTCTATCTCCGTCGCATGCAGGATGGATTACGGAAGAATAATAACCAATTTAAAACCCAAGCATTTAAAACAATATAACTAGTTCAGGATTTGTCTCCGGGTAATTTTGAATAAAAAAAATTCATCAAAAATAAATTAAAATATTAAATTAAATTAAATTAAATTAAATTAAATTAAATAATAATAATTTTACGTGTAATCCAAGAATTTCGATTTTTTTTACATTTCTGTGTAGGAAAAAAAAAACTTTTAAATATAATTTGTCTGAAAACTGTACCTCAGATTACTGATTGTTTATGGTTCTTCAAATATTTTTCTGGCATGAATTTTACTTAATTTATTTCTATTGTGTGCAGCAAGATTACAAATGATTAAAACGTTTGCATTTAATACAGTATAAATAGTTCAGCATTTATTTCCGACTAATATTCCAGAACGAAATTAATACTTCATCAATAAAAGTCCTTCCGGCCTGTACCGGGAGGAAAAGGTAGCTTTCCTATATCTTCGTTTTAAAATTTTAGCTAATGTTACACGAAAACAGCAAGTTAAAATGCAAAGAAACGTTTACAAAAGATTCGTTAATACTGAATTTGAATAAGAAATTCGCCAAATTATTCAGCAATAGCCATATTGGCTTCATTTATGAAGCCTTATTTTGGTCGCCAAATTGGCGATATTTCGCCAAATGTCACCAATTTTGTCGTCAATGTCGCCAATTTTGGCGCTAACGGATATGAATATATAGTTTTATGCGTATGATTGGGAAAATTATTACAACAATGAAAGAAAATAATTTGCAAGTAATGGCGTTAATGTGCTGTTTTGTTTCAAAATGTCAGCCACCCTAGAATTTCAAACTGCTCTATCTCAGCCATTTTTTAAGATAGAGGTGAACCAAAAAATGCTCTGGAATCCTTGTATCAAGGCCTAACACGTAATTAAAAAATAAATTTTAATTTTTAATTTTTTTGATTATTTATTTTAGTTTTAAATTTTTAAATGGCCGCCATCTTGAAACAAAATGGCGGTCCAAGCTGGCCAACGAACTCGGTCGAGACATTGGTGAGCTTAATACACACAATTAGTTTCATCAAAATCGATTTATAAATACGAGCGTTATCGTATGACATAGGTCAGATATATATATATATATATATATGGATATATATATATAAAGCAACAGCCACCATCCGTTTGGACAAAGGAAAAGCGAAGATCAAGCTTGGAAGAGGAGTAAGACAGGGAGACACCATTTCGCCTAAGCTTTTTACTGCTGTCTTAGAAAGTATTTTCAAGAAGCTGGATTGGGAAAACAAAGGAATTAGAATAAATGGGGAATATTTAAGCCATCTCCGGTTTGCTGATGACATTTTAATTTTCAGTAATAGCCCTGAAGAATTGCAAAATATGCTAAAAGATTTGGCAGAAGCTAGCATTAATGTGGGATTAAAAATAAATTTGGAAAAGACTAAGGTGATGTTCAATTCATTTGCATCAAAAAAGAAAATCGTCTACAACAATACTGAGATTAAAGATGTTGAAAGTTATGTGTACCTTGGACAAGAAATATCATCAGACAACAGTATCATGAATGAAATCAATAGAAGAATAAGAAATGGATGGAGTGCTTTTGGGAAGAACAATATTATTCTGAAGAGTAACATGCCTCTTTGTTTGAAAAGAAAGGTGTTTAACCAATGTGTTTTGCCTGCACTAACTTATGGAGCAGAAACTTGGACACTAACAAAACGGATGATACAAAGATTACAAACAACACAGCGAAGTATGGAAAGATGTATGCTAGGCATAACCAGAAGAGACCGAAAGAGAATAACGTGGATAAGAAGTCAGACGAAAGTTTTTGACATCATCGAGAGAATTAAACGGCTAAAATGGAAATGGGCTGGGCACATTGCAAGAAGACAAGACAATAGATGGAGCACAAACACCCTACAGTGGTATCCCAGAGATGTAAAACGACCAAGAAGACGACCTCAAGTAAGATGGAGTGACGAAATCAGAAAAGTGGCCGGTGTTAATTGGATGACTAAAGCACTAGACAGGCAACAATGGAAAAATCTGGGGGAGACCTACATCCAGCAGTGGATTGAAAATGTTTGATGATGATGATGATGATATATATATATAAATCAACATTTGAGCGGAGGGTGGTTTTGGGGTCTGGGGGTCATGATCGGTGAAAATATATCGAAATTTTCCGGAACTGCTTTCCTCCGAACGGCTGCAATAGGTAGCTTTATACTTTTTAGTATTGAAAGCTACCTAAAAAATAAAAAAAAAACAATTTAATATAAATAAACACACAGACATGTAATTGAACATGTAATTGACTTACACGCTTAAACCACTGAAATTATCTGAATCAAAAGGGCTGCAATAGTAGCAAAATCTTTGGCGATTTTTTCGGCTATTAAATACTGGGGTGCGGATAATAGGAATAGTATTGCTTTTAATAAATTTCAAAACTTTATTTAAATACATTATTGATATCTTTAAGATGGAAATACTTTCTGTTGTTGTTAATGATTAATTTAAATAAATTCAATGTAAAAAAATTTAGTTGAGTTAGAAATAAATAGTTTTCACCTATGTTCTGTATCCCGAGAAACCGGGATTGGACTCTCTAGTGTTTTTTTAAATCAAACAGGCATTTATATTTACTCCGGGTAATTTTTATAACTTCTAACATGTTTTACATTTACCTTTATTAGTGAAAAAAAATTAATATTATTTTATATTAAGTTTAATTGTTTTTTTAAGACTGAATATGTTTTTCATATGAATTTTAACAAATGAAAACTGTTATTAATAAACCTTAATTAGCAATGACATATAATAAGGATTGAACTCTAAACTACAAGGTTTGGACAAAATATTATTTACACTGTACAAGAACAATACTCAAGGAAAACTTGTTGTATAATCCAGCCGTCTAGTGATAAAGCGTGCAACCCAACGTGCGAGAATGTACATGTTTATTCGGAGCAGTGTTAGGGTTCGCATGTGAAATATATTTGGACGATAAACCTTCGTTATAGCTGATCTCACAGATTTCGAATAAGTCATGATTGTTGAGGCCCGCAATGCTGCCTCAGTAAAGAAAACGGCCACTCTTGTTGGCTTCGAGAGAAATAATGTGTCGACTGTAATGTTAGCCTATATCAAACATTGAAAGACATCCTCTGCCACGAACAACAGTGGCCCAAAGTTGAAATTGACTGATCGAATCATCGTTCAAATTATTCTAGAGAAATTATTCTACGGAAGTGTTTCTGTTTGAAGAACGTCAGCTGAAGCCTGTAATGTTGATTTTCTCTTTCCTACTATTAAGCATGGAGTTGGATCAGTGATGTCGTTGGGTTCAATATCACACTGTGGTCTCCTCTTACTTGTTCTCATGCATGGACGGGTTACTGTACATATTTCTCTCTATATTCTGGCCTACTATATTCATGCAATGATGCATAATTTGTTCTTTGATAAACGACCTCTGTACCATGACGATATTGTTCCCATTCCCATTGCTGGAGTTTCCGAGACTGTTATAATCAACATGATTATGATCTACAACACTCGTATAGCCCTCACAGTCCTCTGATGTTAATATATTTGGAACTTATTTGGTTGTTTTGGTGGTCAGGCTGCGCAGTAGTTTTGCAACTTCAACGACACTTTCTAAATCAGCAACCATTTTGAAGGAAGAATGTTGGCGTATCCCTGTGACTATTGTGCATGAATTAATATTGTCCATCACACGTCATATACAAGCTGTAATAAATGCAAAAAGAGGACCATCAGTCTATTAATAAAAAATGTCTGTTTACATAGGTGTTTGTATTATTTTGTCCAAGCCCTATATGTATTGAGAGTTAATATGCTTAAAAACAAATTTTAAATATTGCAAAGTTTTCTGATTTAACGAATATGGAAAAAATCTTTCATTACTTAAATTAAATGTAAAAAAAATGCTTGGATTTCTGTAAATCATTGATCTCTGTGGCAAAAAATTATTTCTAATATATATTAATTTTTATAATTACAATATACGATTAATACTTTCTTTTTCTTAAGAAGGAAAATAGACCCCTTTCAAAATTATGCAATAAAACATAAATATGAATATTCGATATTGCAAAAGAAAAATAAAACATATTTAACCAAATCAGAATGAGTAACATATCATATCATTATACGTTCTTATTATTTTACTGAAATATATTACATTTATTTTTTTTATTAATTTTACAATAATTATGCAAAGTTAAAACTCAGGTGACTTGTAATGGTATAATTAAGAGACTTTTAAATTGTCCACTTTTTCCTTCACTGATTATAAATTTTCCTGATTGTAAATATTTTTATTATTAATTGCCATTATATGGACTTGGCACTGAATCTTCAAAAGAATTGGTTCACAAGATAATGCATTAAACATCCAAAAGTGCCCGTTATTTTAGTCATAGATTTTTTTCTTCAAAAATTATATTAAATGACTTTTTGTGGTATATTCAATTTTTATCACGTCATTTTTTAGTTCATGAATTTAATTTATTTTAATTTCGTTAGGTTAGAAATAGCATAACTTCATTAAAATATTCATTAAACATTGCCTATAGACTATATAGAAATACTATTCAATATATTTATCTGTCCTTGTAAATGAACGACAGTTGGAATGCATTATATATTTTATAAGAAACATGTAATTCTTTATAACTAATACTATCAATTGCATAATTCTTGAAGTAGTGTTATATCATTAAAATTAACTTCAAACAATTATCGGCATAGATCGAAAAGTGTCCGAAGTACCACTGTAAAATGGCTGTAAACGTTACACATTTATTTTTCAATAGAAAACATGTTGTACTTCAATAATATATGTCATTTGAAATATGATATTGATATGTGACACTATTATAAGATAATTATATGTGACACTATTATAAGATAATTATATGTGACATTGATATATGATATTTAAATATACTTAAGACAAAAGATAAAAGTCAATTTCATGATGTCAAAAATAGCGCAAATCATGAAAATGTATTTGTAACAATTACAGCTTATAGTATATAATGCATCGAATTCTTTAGTGTGTCTTTCAATAATGAATATGCCATTGTTGACAACGATAACATATATCGATAATCTAATAATATTTTCAAATGTCTAATCTCGGAGAGACAGACGGACGAACTGAAAACTTAATCAATTTAAATTTTTTTGAGAAGTGTTAATAAAAAGTGACACTTATAGTAAAAAACGGTATGGAAACCTTCGTACACAAAATAATACAATTCAGTACAATCTCCAACATGTGAAACGGGATTAGATCACACTTTGGCGAAAAGAAGAACAATTATTCAAGTCACTTACACATTTGATATATCCCCACATGGTATGTAATTCATTAAGTGAAATTAGTAGTCTGGTGTGTAATTAACAGTCTGGTGTGCAATTAATAGTCTGATGTGCAATTAATAGTTTCATCTGTAGTTAATAGTCGGTTGTGCAATTATTAGTGTAATGGGCACAAAATGCTTTAAATTAAACTATTTCCGAATTATATATACTGATACTCATTAAACAATTTCTATATAAAGCTTGTTTACAAGATGATGCATTAAACATCCAAACGTGCCCGTTATTTTAGTCAGAGTTTTTTTTTTTTTTTTTTTTTTTTTTTTTTTTTTTTTTTTTAATGTTATTAAATGATTTTTTGTGGGATATTCAATTTTTATCACGTCCAACATGTGAAACGGGATTAGATCACAGTTTGGCATTTAGCAAAAAGAAGAACAGGTAGGCAAGTCACTTACACATTTGATATATGTAATATGTAATATGTAAGTCATTAAGTGAAATTAGTAGTCTGGTGTGCAATTAATACTCTGATGTAAAATGGCGCACTTATATTTGTATTTATCGATAGTATTATTTCTGAGTTCTTTACCAAACCATGCACCTTTTTACAATAATTAATTTTTGGTAAATAAAATTGAATGGTTCCCGGATCTTCTCAAGTATATTTTATTTTTATAATAGTGCGGTTGCCATCTTTCTTTAAATGTTGCTGAAATATGTATCATTCTCTTAAAAGAAAATAAAGTTGTTTAAACCAATGTATCTTAACACTTTCAAATTTGAAGAAAAAGCGTCTAATATATTGCGTTTTAAGATGCTAAAGAAATAGAAAACAGTTAAAGATGCAAAGTCTGTGTGAAATAATATTTGCATACAAATTCAAAAATTCTTATAAAAAGTTAAAAGGAAAATTTTAAATTTGCAATGAAATATTTGTACAGTGAAGCATTTTTACTTAACATATTCATAAAATAAAATGCAAACTGTAATGACAAGAAATATAATAGCAAAATCGTTATGGGAAAAAAAATTATGCATTCGTCGAATCTTCTATCTATATTTCGCTCGAATATTCGTATGATCGAAGTTTCAAATATGCATGACTGTTTTTAATGATAAACGCATAATGTATGTATGTTTCAACATAAACGTGCTTTGAATTTTTTTAAAAAACATTGAGTGCTGTAATTTTTAAATAATGCATGAATTTCTTTCTCATTGAGCAATTTATGCGCATCATAAAGTTTATTTTGTTGTGACGAATTTTATCTTTTTCTCGTTTATTGAAAGTTTTTATGACCAGTGTTTACTCAGTTTTATAACAAATTATTTGGGACAAAACTGACTCTGTTACATGTTTATTATGGTAACGACATGATAATATGTTTACCAAAATCATAAAAAAATAAAAATGGCTACTTTTATATCCCTAAATATATTTTTCTAAAATATTGAACAGGTATTTTTCCATTTTACAATCCGATGTATATTTCTCGAATTATTTGACCGTTTCAAGTTTTTTCAATGGAAACGATTCTCACCGCATTTTACCCGATTAAAGCGCCATCTAAGATGTTTCGAAGAAAATGTTAAATACAAAAGTTACGTATTTTTTACAGTAGAATCCTAATCTGCAATAAAAAGGGGGTATCTTTAAGATTTGAAAGTTGCCCCCCTTTTCCCCCAGGGGGGCAGAGTTGGAGGGCAACTTTTATATCCCTAAATAGATTTTTCAAAACTATTGAACATGCAGCTTTACTTTTTTCAATCTGATTTATATTTCTAGAGTTATTCGACCGTTTAAAAACTTTTCAATGGAAACAATTTTCACTGCATTGTACTAGGGTCTTTACATTGTACTCGATTACAGCGCCATCTACGAATTTCCGAAGAAAATGTTCAACATGAAAGTTACATATTTGTTCCCGTAGAATCCGAATCTGCAATGAAAAAGGGAGGGTGGTTATTATTTAGGATATCAAAGTTACCCCCTTTATCCCCAGGGGGGCAGAGTTGGGAGACACCTTTGATATCCCTAAATAGATTCTTCAAATATATTGAACATGCATTTTTCTGTTTTTCAATCCGATGTATATTTCTCGAGTTATTCGACCGTTTCCAGAATTTTTGGACACCCTGTAAAAATATATATAATTTTACACGTGTACATATAAAATGCATAAAAATATTAAAATCCCATTCGAAATCCAAAATGTAAATTAATTTCCAACTTAAATTATTTTCCAATTCTTAATGCAATTCTGAATCTGCCCCTGTAAAGTTGTTTTCTTGTTCCGATATATCATTCAGATATTAAATTCTACTTTAAGATTCAATTCACATGCTAAGCGCTATTTGCAAGAGCCTGCTCGTTTATTCGTGCTCCATCTTCCTGAACGTAGCACCAAGGATATTGTAGGGAATACCTGCAATTTACCATTGTAAGTTTTCCTACGAAATGTCCAGAGTCCGAGACTTGCTTCGAAAGACCTTTTCTTTAACCCATTTTCAGCCAAAGGTGCGTAAACGCACCATTTCAATAAATAAATTTTTATTAACACTGTGACGTATATTTTTCACTAATTTTATTTTTCTTATCTGTAAAATATTAGTAATTCAATTGAAGTAATCACTTTCTGTTGAGATATTTCCAAACTACCCTGGTTTATTACTTGAAACGGTTATTGACAAATTCGACTTTTTGAAAATGTATAATTATACCACTTGAGATTAATCATATGTTTTTATAATGGAGTGAAGTTGCAAATTCTGTAAATAAAATAAAAATAAAACAAATGTCATAAGAAAACTTAATTTTTTTTATTTAAATTTAATGGTAAAATATTAATGGTAAATTAGTAATGGTAAATTAATAATGGTAACGTCAAATTAAATAAAATATTGTTTTGCATGCACGAAACTTTTTTGGTGTCTTAATGAATGTAATTTAAGCAAACTTCAATGCAAATAATACCACATTTTAGAAAATTTCTGTGCTTGGCCTAAAATGGGTTAATCATACTTCGCAGAAAAAGTCTAGTGTTAGATCCTGGAATCGTTGATGTCACAATACTTTTGAAATTACGCTGGTGAAAAAGGCAGATGCAATTTCCGCATCCTTTCGAGTACTTATAGCGCCATCTACTGCGAACCACAGAGGCAAGATATAGCATCCCGATCATTGTTCGTCATTTCGTTCGATTCTCTTCATCATAGCGAGAGCTATTAATGTACAGGGTGGTCATAAAATCTTCCCTGATTACCAAAAAAAATATATTATGAAATTACCATTAAATGTAATACTGTAAAATTTGTATTATGGAAAAGTCATGCATTTAAGTTTTTTTAGTCCAGTCTCTACTGTCCGTGAGTCGCAAATTTTGTTGGAAGATGGATCGGACGAGATGGACCAATTCTTCTAGATTTTTTTATGGGGGTTACATAAAGACCAGTGTGTTTGCAACACCAGTAAAACATATTGAAACACTCAAGGTCAGGATGACAGATGCTTTGTCTAGTGTGACAGCTAAAACGTTGGGCAATACGTGGCGAGAAATGGAATACCACCTTGATTATCTTCGAGCTACCAAGGGTGCTCCCATCGAAAATTGCTGACGTAAGTACTTGTTTTAAAAACTTGATAAATATCTTTACAATATATTGAAACAAGCATATGCCAAAATATTTTACTTTTGCTGCAATAAGTTATTGTAATCAGGGAAAGACTTTATGACCAACCTATATATTCGGGGCCTATTACGAGAAATCATTGTGCATTTTTAGAAATTGACATGTTGTAATCACTTCGTTTTTGTATATTTGTATTGATAAATAATAAAATGCTTTCATGAGTATAAATTTATTTCTAAGTCAATATAAATATATACTAACTTTTGTTTTTATTTCAATAAAAATTTTACGAGATTTATACATTGGTAAGTGACGCATACTAAAATAATTTAGTTGGAATTCATTGAATACTTTGGTTTTGAATCATATTTGAGAGTCTGAAAAGTGTTATAGCTTAGTATCTTACTTTATCATCGTGACAACGTCAAAAATATTCGATGATTAGAACCAAATTTAGACAGTTGAATGGTCTTGCTAATATATTGTATGAGTTAACCGCGAATCCATGAAAATCCATTGGCCAATAACATCTCTTTGAAAATCCAAATTGAATTATAGTCAAATTACTTCATATGCATTCAATTACTTTTTTTCGGCTGCCCAAATTTAAAATTTCCCTACAAATTATTTTTCTTTCCAAAATTGTGAACTCGGAAAGAATGAGTCCAATTTGTTTAACTTATATTAAATATGATGCATGTATGTGCATTGAGGAAAAAAAACTATCATTTCGCTTGAGCCTGAAGAATTTGTTTCTAATTGGAAATATGCTTCTATCATCAGCAGTTTTACACTTTAGGCGCCTGTCGTGTAATTTTCCATTTTCATAAAAAAAGTTAAATTAGCTATAAACCAAAATTGTTTTTCAGAATTATGTTTTAAGTCGTATATAGGATAAAGAGATATAAAAAGATACGTAATTTAGCATTAAACGGCGAAATAAAATTTAATATATATTGGCTTTTATAAGCTTTCATATGCAAATGTAGAAAACACCGCAGTTGTTCAGAGGGCATTTTAGAGAATAATAACATGTAAGTGATTATACGTAATTCATTTGAAGTAAATCTATGAAACATACTTAAAATTTTCAAGAATATTAATTTTAATAAAATTAAGGAATAAAATGTATTTTTAAATACTCCCTTCCTCGCTTAAAATGCTTGGCTCTTTTATTATCATTGCGCTTGTGCGCACAGCACACTTAGCACAATAGGCCTGAGTTACCGTGGTTTGGGGGAAAATGTCTGATACTGGATTCTTTACCAATGTTTTGCATGAGAGGATTCGATATACAGTCTTCCAGTTTTTCAGAGAATTTTGGTGGGAGGGATGTATGAGAGAGAATTTTTAATGACGAGACCACATTATTTGCTCAAGAATATTTTATAATTAATTGTGTTTGGATTATAATCTGAAGTAAATGGTAATAAAAAATCATTCATTGAATTTCAAAAGTGTATTTTTTTCGTTAAATTCTTACCGTAGATTCTTGGATCAAAATAAACCATTTTTACTTGGGCCGGCTGTTGATACCGATTATGTAATAACAGCGCAAGAGAATGGTTTATTTTAGCAACGCATATGGCATAGTAATTCTTGAGTTATTTTCCAAAAATTTTCTTAATTTTTGTAAAATTTTACATATGTAACATTGGTTTTTCTTACATACACAGATTCATATAAGTTTTTCTTCGTCAGTGCGAATGAAACGGTAAAATATCAATGATCACGACAAACGGACAAAACTTCAGCTGATACCAACATTCTCATTGAAGACCTAAAACAAAATCTGTTTTTAAATGAAAAAAAAAATCTTTTTCACTAAAAAGACATTGTCGCTTCAAAAGGCAATCCTTCTAAATACTCCAAACTACGTGACAGCAGATAACATTCATGATACACTATCCAGGATGTATCACCACAAAAATTATAAATTTATAATCGTATGTAAACATTTTACAAAGAAACCCACATACAATTATAGGATTAATCTGCGGTCACCTCCCCTTATGAAAAGAATTATAGCAGATGGTTTGTTCGACTGAAATGATGTAGATTCCGACCATTTACAATTGTACCAAGATTTCTTAAATGTCAACGACTTGGTCATTTGTAAAAACGTTGTATTAATAACGCAGTCTGTGTTTTATGTGTACCTGATCTCTCTACCGGTGAATGTTTTCAAATTCCTTTTTAATTGCAAATCATACAATACTAGTCAAAATACTGCATTTCAAAGATATCATAAATCTTCAGATCCCTCTTGCGTAGACTACCAATTCTATTATGATAGGAGAAGAGCAAGGCTTTCCCTTTACACTTATAATCTCAAGTCTACACCTTATCCAATAAACCTTAGTTATCACTTTCAAATTTATAATTATACATTTACCAATAATTCCTTTCCAACAACAAACTTCAACTCGTCTATATATTCTATACCGCTGCAATTATATATATTATCGAAGTTATTCAAGGTTCCTAAACCTCGAGATATTTGAATGCTATTTTCTTTTGTAATGTAATATTTGTCTTATTCTTTAAAGCAATTTACGGTTTAAATATGGTAATTATTACTTTACAAACGAATCTCAAATTAAAATACCCTGATTCAACCTAAGGTGTACAAGCTCTGTTATATGTGTAACTACAGAAAAATAATTATTTATTATTTTGGCAATAAAACTTTTTAATTAAATCTTGGATTAAACATTCATTTAACAAAGAATCCGTCTTTTTGAACATTTTTAAATTAATAAATATTTAAAAAATATTTTGTTTTTGTTATGTGAAACAAATTTAATTTCACATTTTAAACAAAAGTATTTCTTGACAAAAATAAATTTCAAAAGTTTATTCATAATGTAATTCGTGTACAAAAAGTTCTAATTATCTACTTTAATGAATTGTCGAGTACAATAGCATGTAAAATGGACAGCAGGAATGTCGATTGCTACATTTACATTTTAAAGAAATTAAATAAGAAAAAAAATATATAAAAAAATACAGCCTCAAAATCTCTGGCAACTTCCCTGACACTTCATATTTCGTTAAGTATTTCAGAGAATTCTTTTACCAACAATTTGTTTCAAATAATTATTTATCTAAATATTTGTTATTGAAAATAGTTTTAAAAAAGCAATTACAGGTACTACAGGTATAGAGAATTATTTTAATGAGACATAAATCTGAACTCTTTTTTTTTTTCACAATGAAACGTTGGTTTAAAATATAAAATGATATGAAATGTTCATGAAAGGAATTAAAAATTTAAATATGATTTCGACACTTTTACTTTTCTATATTTTAAAAAGAATACGTTTTTGCGAATATGGAATGTGTCTATGAAACTTAAGTTTGAAGATTCAAAAAGACTTTCCATTTCAAAATTCTAGAATTAATAACTTTTATTTCTCAATTGTATTGAAAAATTGATTTTTG
The DNA here is from genome assembly GCA_963931845.1 of Maratus michaelseni. Classification (NCBI taxonomy): domain Eukaryota; kingdom Metazoa; phylum Arthropoda; class Arachnida; order Araneae; family Salticidae; genus Maratus; species Maratus michaelseni. Next base: position 200,685,366 of record OZ007593.1, on the reverse strand, counting down.
TATAATTCGAAAGCGTTTTTTACAATAAAATTCAAGCAAAAGTATTACGTTGAATGTTTAAACTATTTTTAAAAATTCTTAAGACTTCAAATGAGTATATTTTTCTTTATATGTAAGCATATACATAACATTTTTAAAATCCGTATTTCGAATATTTATGTCATTGATAAAAACTTTTCTTTGTAGTGCATTATAAAATAATTTATTTTATCTTTAAACTTCATTTTGCAATGTACTAAAATTAAATTCGTACTTAAAAAAATTGAAGTTTTCAACACCAGCTAGTCATAATTATCAATGAATATTTGTCACCTCTATTATTAATGTAGTACGTGTATTACCCGAAATATTAAACATTTTGTTATTTAGAATTCTAATAAGTATAAATTGTATTTGTGGATCAGAACTAAAAAAAACGAAAATATGAGCCTTGTGAAAATTCAGGCGTGTATTCGTCTATCAGGAACCAAGTTTCCAGATATCTGCATGCGATAGATTTCCCTAGAGAATCGTCAAAAATGAAACAAAGAAACATATACATACATATACAAAAACAGTCTTTTATTAGTATAGATACAACAGATTGTGGTATTTACTGGTCTTCAATTACAGCAGGATTTTCAGTTCTCACATTTTTAGAGCTATGAACCTGTCCCATGAACGGGTCGTGTTCTACTCAATACGAACTCGAAATGTCTGCTTAAAATCAACCCGAACCCGACAAATAATTTCGTCAACTTGAAAACCAAACCAAATCCGTTACATTTCAACCAGAACCCAAAAATATTAACCTCAAAACCGAATTGAAAGGAACTTATTCCATATTTTAATACAGCTTCGCACTGCAATCTATGAGATTATTTCCTGGTACGTTTTACCTCATTCATCGTTGTATGTTTTGTATGTGCATAAAAAAAGGACGTTGGCAACATAAATAATATATATGATGATTGCTTGTGTATAAGAAAATGGGAATAGATTGCCAGAAATTTTTTTGCCAAATTTTCTTCGATAAATAAGGTCATCTCTCTATGTTGCCAAGACTCTTATACTGAAAAAAAAAACGAATTATAAAAAAAAAATGAAACAGTGAATCAAAAGTTCAGGGAATTCATATGAAAGCATTTCCTCAGATTTTGCAAAACTGATCGAGAAATGTCTTGAATACACATAAATCAATATTTGGTACATCACGTTTTTGCACGCCTATGGGAACATAAACATGGGATGTTCAAACTTTGTGGTCCAGCAGCCATTTAAGTGACGTCAAACTTCGCTGGCATATTAACAGCTTAATGAAATGTAAAAAAATAAATAAGTACATTTTTTGTGTATCCTAATGAATTGTCTATTTAAATGGAAGATAATCCTTAAATTACGTAATCTACTGGTGCTCCGATACAGTACGCATATGCACAGCCATGAATAAAAAAAGAAAACAAATAAACAGTAGGTGACGTACGCGTAAAAATTAAATTAAAACCCGATTTAAAGCTTAATATTTTTTCAAAAAGTACGCGTAAGAAATAAATTAACAATCGTATTTTAATTGTATTATAGGATGACGTCATCCGATAATGCAGTATTTTATTTTTGTGGCAGCACTGATTTGAGAAGAACCTTTCATTTCATCTATGAAAACAATGTAGATTTAATTTTTAATTAACAGCAATTTTTAATCAAAAAACATGTTTAAAAAAAATGCAAGTGTACTATGTCAGCAGCCTGATCAAAATCCTTTCATATGGCATTCCATTCATCGTTCGGCGTTTTGTATTTTCTTAGAAAAAGGGATGTTGACAACAGAAATATTATATACGATAGTTTGCAATTATATCTCTAGTATCAACATTACAATTTTTGTATAAAAATGAACACATATATAGTCATTAATATTCAAATATAAAGTTTTTTCATTTGAAAAATATTCAAGGTTTTCTTTTCAAAAAAGGGATCAATCCGAACCCGACGCTTAAAATTTCAAACCTGACCATGAATCGACCAAAACCTCACACATTTAAAGTCAACCCGACCCACAATGAAAACAATTAATGTCAACCTGACCCAACACGAATCGCGGGACGCATCTGGTTCGGGTAAAATAGGGTACTGGACTTAATGTAAGATTCTATTCCGAACCAATATTTTAGGAAGTTGTGACTTGGTAATCACTGCGATTTTTAAAGTATTACGGAATATTCCATATAAATAGTACATGAAATATTTGTTCAAACGGAATACTTCGTACGGAATATCCTCTCTCTATAGGAAAATCGTTTATTTTATGTTCATAAAGTATAATTTATTATTTTTTTTATCTCTAAAAACAGCTGGAAATGTAAATAATATACCAAATACGCAATTTGTAAAAATTATTAATACCACTTTCTGCTAAGATTTTCATGTAAGTATGTAAATGTAGAGATCATAACGTTACTCATAAATACGTATGTTGCCATAGAAGGAGAAGAATCTGGAGACATTGTCAACATTTTGTGGAAAATGAGGTAAAAATTTCGTATTTATTCGCTATTAGTACATTATTCTTAGAGCTTCGATATTATTTGAAACATGTGATAAATTGCGTTGTATGTTAGCTTAAATTATAGGCCTGACTTAAAGACTCTCCAAAGACGATGTCATCTCATTTTAGCCTACTTTGTCATCTCAAAATGTTTCTTCCATGACAACTAAATTTAATTAACTTGTATGTCTTCAATAAAATTATTTTTTTTTTAAAGAACTATCACTAGCAATAAAAAACTGAAGAAAATTACCTTTACTTAAAAAATATGAAGCATCATCATAAATTTAGGCTACATTGAATATATAATAAATCCGAAAGCCCAGAGGTAATATACTTTATGAATTACTAAAGTGTTAAATAAAAACATTTTTTATGTAAACTGCGTACAGGTTCGCCTTCACCGATGCATTTTTCAAGACAAAAAAAAATTTGAAAAAGGTTTCGGTGAAGAGATGAAACATGCAAACAATTTATATCTAAAAACAATTTAATGTTTTTATGATTTTATTTAACACCGTTTAGCATTTAATGGCGTTTATTACGTTTAGAAATTAATGAGTTAGCATTCTGTACTATTATGGAATTCAGTGGTTTACGGTAAATCGCTCGGTCCCATCAATGTCACATTTAAAAATAATGTCACATCAGCTACATTTTGCAAACTAGATAGAGCAGATTGGTTATGGATAATGGTCAGTTTCACCACATCTTGTTATATTTTCTGATGTTTAAGGTGGTAGTTGTGGCATCCATCCACATTCAATCAGTGGTGAGAAAAGATAATTGACGCGTACGTTAAAAATGACTTGTTTTTTGTGAAAAAAAGGAAAACAAAACAAAAAAAATGTATGAGGGAAATTCATGGGAAAAAACCTTCCTGAAATTTGGGGATAATTAATAAAATTAAAACGATGATAATAGATAATTTGATAAAGAATTCTGTGAATATTATCAAAAGGATTAAAAATTGTGTTAGTATGATAAATGTGCATCTATGAAACATTTTCAAATGTAAAAAAAAAAAAAAAAAAAAAAAAAAAATCACAAATACATTTCAACATTGTACACCGATTTAAAAAAAACTGCAATATTTTTTTTTATTATTATTCTCAATCCTTGAGCTTAATATTTTTATTTCTCCTTTATTTAAAAAAAACATTCTACAAAAATACCCTTTATATTACAAAAAATTATGCGAAATATCTCTAAGTGAAATATGTACAATATCAACAGAAGGACAAATCATAATTTTTCGTTTTTGAAATGTTATTATTTTAAATAAAAATGTGCGTTTCGTATTGTAAAAATTCATAAAATGTCTAAAAATGTTAATTATAATCTCCTTAACATTTCTCATCTAATGATATTCTGCGAATAAAAGAATGGAGATGTAAAAATATATGCTTTTATTTATTTTTAAAGTATCGACATGAGAAATTAGAAAATATGAATTTCACCTGACTATGAAACAGCCAAACTAAATGAAAATTTTTGAAATATTATTGAAATTTCGTCTTTTGAAATGCGATTTCCCAAAATCAGAGAATTGCCTTTCAAAGCCAGGAAGAAAAGAACAAAATCTGAAAATTGAAATCTGACAGATTTAAAAGGAAAAATAAGCAAACTGAATGCAGCGAAAAGAGGGAACGATTAGGCTCGGGGTCTGAGGCTATCTAAAGATCCTTGAGGCTTCGAGCTTAATGTTCCTTATCGTAATGTATTATTCTAAGAAAACTCTTTTTTCTCCGGAACGGTAAAATAATTTACTTGAAAATTTTAATTTAATTTAGTTTTAATTTTAATTTAATTTAATTTAAATTTATAATTTAAAATTTAAAGAATTAAATTTACAGAATTCTGCCTTAATCAATACTTATTTGAACTCAGGTAACAATTTTTAATATTTTACATCAACAATACTGAATGTATATATATATATGTATATATATGTATATATGTATATATGTATATATATGTATATATATATATATATATATATATATATATATATATATATATATATATATATATATATATATGTGTGTATATATATATATATGTATATATATGTATATATATATATATATATATATGTATATATATATATATATATATATATATATATATATATATATATATATATATATATATATATATATATATATGTATATGTATATATATATATATATATATATGTATATATATATATATATATATATATATATATATATGTATATATATATATATATATGTATATATATATATATATGTATATATATATATATATATATATATATATATATATATATATATATATATATATATATATATATAAGGGCTCAAATAAGTATTCTTAGGAACAGAAGCAGAAAGTCACCACTGTTTCCAAGTAACATCTTCGCTTTACTTACGGCAGAAATTATGCGTATAAATAAGGTGGCGATTACTATTCAGAATTAGTGGGATCCCCTGACCGGTGCAGCTGCACGCTGAAATGTCAATTTCTGCTTTGAGAAGAGGTCATGAGCACGAGGAAGTAATCGATCCTTCAGCACATTAATCTACTGGTCACGGTTCATACTTCCCTGTACAAACTTGAGTCGTCCAGTTGACATGTATCACATGCAACCCAACACCATTTTGATTTCTAAGTGTTTTGTTGAGTCTGGGCTTCTGCTCTGCTTTGGTTTATGCCAAACGTGGGCAGGTTTGCCAGAAATTAAAGAAAATCGACTTTCTCTCCGAACAAAATTTGTCTCCATTTCGAAATACTTCAATTTTTGTGCATCTTCGTCCAGTCTAATCGTTTTTTTTTATGCATTGCTTTGGTTAGAACTATTTTGTCCTAGGCACATATGCCTTGAAACCGGCGTCACAGAGCATCCTTTTAACTGTTCTGGAACTACAAATGATAGACGTCGAATCACTCCATTCTCTTGCAAGTGTAGCAGAACGGGCAAATGTATTTTTTCGTCATACTCGTGTCAATGGAGCATCATTACGTTTCAAAGATAACCTCAGACAACCATTTATAGGCTCCTTATCCAAGGTTCCTTCTGTTTTAAATCTCTCTATGAGGCGTGAAACAGTCGACTCACTGCAGCCACACCGCTTAACTATCCTCACATTTGAAATGCTCTCTTGATGGAATAAAATAATAGCACCACACTTCCGAGGAGTTACGTCACACATTTAAAAAAAATGCACAGTTTAATTTTAAAATCAATGTGCAGTGTTACACACTACAGCAGCGCAACAGACCAACTGAAATTTTACGCAGTCAACTGGTATTTAATATAAACATCCAGGATGACACCATTGTTGGTGCAGATTGCATCAAAAAGTATGATGTAATAGCTTAAAACTTCTACAGCATATTGAAATTACATTAAAAATCAGTTTAATTTTAAAAATGTTATTTTTTTGCACTTCATCTTCAAAAAAAAAAAAAAAAAGTTAGAATTTTCTGTTAGTCTAGCAATACTTTTGGCTATTAGGGTATATATATATATATATATATATATTAAAAATTACATACACACACACACACACATACATCTAGAATATATATTCATGGACTAAAAATTTATCAAGTTTAATCCTACGTAAATAAAAAAAAAATAATTCCACTGAAAAATATTCCTATCAGCTTAAAATTTATTAGAATGAAAGCCATAATTCTAAATTGGAGCATTTCTTAAATTTAAATATGTTATATCAAATATTTAAAAAATATATAGTAAAATAAATTCAATTTCTGTCTCAAAACGCCCACACTCATGGATTTTAAAGTATTTCTGCAATCATACTTGTATTTTAATTAAATGGTATTAAAAAGAAGTTGTAAACTTCTTGAGGTTTAAATACTTTATTTGAGATTTTTTTATTCTATACTGAATGCTTAATTAGGCTTTCGTAAACTTACAAACAAGTAAATTTTAATTGTTTTTAAGTAGGTAGATTTAATTAAATAATTCATTCTGTATACGTTAAATGTAATTCCATTCTTTTAAGTTAATTTCTGCTATAAGCATATATTAAAAGAAAAAAAAATAAAAAAAAATAAAATATACATTTTGAAATAAGTTTTAAAGAGACAATTACATTAAACATATTTCTTTCTAAATAATTTCATTCACTCTAATAGTAAATTATTATTTTTCACTTGTTTTAGAAAATCATCTGAATTTTAAAATTATTTAATAACTTTAAAATTTAAATATATTTTTTTTCCAAAATGTTTAACGTATAATATAACGTTTGATTAAGTAAATCGTTCAAGATTTTCTTGATATTTTAAAAATGCATTTTTGAGACTTTTTTTAAGTACTTAATAAACATGCCTGAAAATTCCCTTTCAAATTCCTACTCAATATCAACGCTCTCATTTTATTATTCTATTCCTATTGTGTAATGAATTTTAAATGTCTATTTATAGAAAAAAAGAAATTGTGTAAATGTCTAAGAGTGAATGATTGAGGAAAGCAATAGATTAATAAATATCGCAATTTTCTGCTAGATACATGACGCTAAGAAGAAAAAAAATCAGCAAGAATTGGTAACAGTAAGTAAGGTTGATTTTTTGTAAATTTTATACCCACATAAAAATTAGTACATTTGACATTACAGTGCTGTTTGGGATCATACAATAATGATTCGACATCTGGTGTAAAAACAACAAATTGTTAAAGGCAATCGCACCATGTGTTGAAACAGGGAGATTGTACAAACCAGGAAGGAAAATGGAGCATTTCTTTCGAGAGGAAAGGTGTGTTAAGAAAGCAGGAATAACAAAGAAATGTAGAATGTTAAAGATAAGTACAAACAAAGGCGTTTAAAAGAAGCAAATTACAAAGTAATAATTAAATAAATGATGTGAAACACATTGTAATTGATAAATGTGAAATTAACAAATAAAAAATATATAACAGTTGGGGAGAGGGCGATAAGGATTAAATAACAAAAACTAGTCGTTGGGGGCCACCGTAATACTTAACCATCATGTATATGCATAATGTAAAATATTAAAATAAAAATGTGTAAACTACTTACAAAATGCATTGCAATTCAAATAAAATCGTGGCTTGATGACGTCATAAACTTTAAAGGCTCGGTTACTGAATTGCTTGAAAGAGGTTTTTCCTTATAACTCCCAAAATAATAATCCTATTAACTAGCGGTTTATTGCATCTGATTAAGCGTCAAATTTCCAATTAAAATATATCTTTAAAGTGAAATTTGGATGAAATACAGGGTCATGAAAAATCGAAGAGTGTGGAAAATAAGATTCCAAATATCTCGGCAACTAATTATCTGATCGACTTCATGCTTTATGTAAAATTTATGTTTTTTTATTGTCTTTTATATTCATTTCTTAAACTAAACAATTTCGAAAATTTTTATATACCTTTTATCAGAACGAATATTTTGACAGTCCGAAAAAAATAGTTCCGGTTAATCGAGGTTATTGAAATGAAATAGGCTTCTTCCCATTATTACATACTAAGTACATACCAAATTACAAGTCTCTATCTCAATTTTTTGGGGAGATAGAGCGTTTACAGGCACACACACAGACACACAGACACACAGACGAATGGGAAAAAAATTTTTCTAAAAATATGTTTTTCGGAATCTCCAGTGTCTGAAACGTGTAAATCCGTCAAATTTTTTTTTTCGATTTTCAAAACGATTACAAGACTTACCCTATACTACGTATGATGGGTAAGTAAAAAAGAGAGTTGAAGAAAGCAAAATAAGAAAGAAGGAAATGATAATTACAAAAGCAATTTCCCCTTTTTCGATACAAAAGGAGACGATGAGGGATCATTATCTAGATTTGAGGAATTTTTGAAGATGAAAAATTTCAAGAAAATCAAAGAGAAACTTGGGAATTAGAAGACGAGATAATGTTAGCCTTCTCAAAATCAAAACAATAACCAGATGTCCAACAAATTTAAGCAATTAAAGCTTTGGAATATTTTCGTTTAAAAACATACTGCAGGCACTCCTTTAATCTATACTTTAAAACATTCTGAGTTTGTGACAATATAACCAAAATTGAAATAGAAACGTAAAAAATAAGCACCACCCCGATTCTCAATTAGAATAGGATATTTTAAAAAACATAATTTAATTTTTTGAATATTTTTAAGTTAACCTTTTAGGTCACATCTCCGTAAAACTCCATCAATGGTAATATATACTTTCATATACTGTCCATTTTCGTATAGTTGTTTGTTGGGTAAACGTCCTCGGTTTTGAAAGAATATGATATTGCATCCGTATCAGTACTCGGTAAATCAAAGATTATTTCCAGATTTATAAAAATAAATGAAGGCGATTAAATAGAAAACAATGTAACATACAATTTAAAAAACAGACAAACATGTGAAATATGTTCTGGAACATCAAAGAAAAAATAGTAAGATGATAGCTTAAACACGCGCTGTTTTTTTAAGACTGAAAATATTTGATATTTGACGAAATTTTACACCTAACTTGCTCTAACATATCTCTGACACTTAGCGATTTATTGTCGGCAGCCACTATAACACAAAAGTACCCAATTTTTAAATAGGAGAATTATAGTTGCCATGTGAATAAACACGGGCTACTTAGCTTACAAAATATACTGCCTGGATTGAAAAACATAGGTTAAAAACGTTCGTAATTGGAAAATCTAGTAGATTATTTACATTTAATTTATATTTTAGGTTATCCTCCAAATAGACCAAAAAGCTTTCTATATTAAATGTTTCAATTACGTATTCAAATAATAATATTTCTAAATATTTTTAAAGGTACATTTTAAATGGCATGAGCAACGTTTGCTATAATCTCGTTTATGATATATATGTATACAACGTTTGAAATAAATAAGTTCAGCCCTTTTTTCCGTTTTACGACAGATAAACCTTTTTTGTTAGATTAGAAAAGTAAAAAGAAGCCTTTGCTTAGAGTATTGGGCAATCCTTTTCAAATTTTGGTAATGCTGCCATTTTCTCTTCAGTTTTGCATATTTATTTGCTTTTCTGCAAAATTTAATTTACGAGGGTGGTTTGATAAGTTTTCGTCCTGACACAGAGATGGAACAAGTGTGACAAACTGACAATGATGTTTGTAAAGTATGATCCTTTAGATAACATGCTGCCGAGTTTCAGACGCGTGAGTTTTATGGCTATTGCTGGACGATACAATAAATTAAACAAATTTTGACATTTTCTAATGATGGAAAAACTTGAAGTTCGAGCTGTCATAAAATACTTTGTTATAAAATATTTAACCCCCATGGACATACAAAAGAGTTAAATTCCAGCTTAAACGATTCTTGTCCTTCCTATTCGACGATAAAAATGTGGACTGCTGAATTTAAACATGGTAGGAAATTATTTCACGATTATGAACGCTCAGGATGTCCAAAAACCGCTACGACCAACGAAATCATCTCAAAACTTCACAATGCCGTATTGAATGATCGGCGATTGAAGATGCGCGAACTTGTTGGCATTGCAAATATCTCGATAGACCACGTCCGCTACATTTTACAAGATGTTTTGGGTATGAAAAAGCTTTCCGCTCGATGCGTGCCGCATTTGTTGAACGTCGCCCGAAAACGCCAAAAAATGAACATTTCTCAAGAGTCTTTTGAAATGTATTGTGCTGCAAGTTGAAAAATAAAATGAGATATTGTCAAGAATGTTGTATTTTCTTTGTCAGGCCGCGAACTTTTAGAATTATCATCGTACAGGACTGAACTAAATAATTCGCACGCAAGAATGTGTCTTAAATATATTAAGTTGCAAGGTTACTACATAGAAAAATAATATAAAATTATGTCAAAAACCTTGTGTTTTCACTGTCAGGCAGAGAACTTATCAAACCATCCTCGTATATTATTCCGTGAAACAAATAATTATTTTTTAGTTCTACGTAAGAGAAATTATAAAACTTCATGCTGAAATTTAAAAAAAAATTACAATAAGCACTTATTGGATCTACAGTTTAAAAAAGAAATTTTTTCAAGTACTTTATTTTCTGTATTCAATAATATGAATATTGAAATTGTGCGATAATTAGAATTCAATACATGTTCAGAACAAGTAACTCTATTCTCATAATTACCATACAGCTGTTACACATTGTTGTCACTATCTTTATGACATCAGCGCTAATAACGGACATGATTTTGTTTTATTCTGTAAATGAGAGATCATTTGCTGAAAGAAGTTTCGGCCTTCATACCGAAATTTACTAAACAAAAATATATTGACGTAACTATGAGTTTTGACATTTTACTAAATTTTTGTATATTTTGAATCAAAACATTCAAATATTTTAAATATATACAGCTGTTTTACAGGTTATCATATTTTAATACTTTTTATCTCTCAGCTGTAGCAGCAAAGTTATAGCAGCAACATTTTCAGAAATGTAAATAAATATGCATAACTAAAGAGAAAATGGCAGCATCACCAAAATTTGAAATGGGTTGCTCAATTTTAGAAAAAAATATTTTTAAAGAAAAATATTCATAAAAGAAAAGTACTTTTAAAAACGTCTTACTTGAAACGTTTATAAAACATATCATTAATAGTTAAAATGTATTTGTTATTGTTTTTCAGATATATATTGCCGTGATAGGAAATTTTATACCCCACTTACATCGTATATTTATATATAGCCATATTATTTGTTAATTTGTGTTTGTAACTGTTAAACACGTATCCCTTTTCCTGGTAATCTTCAGAATTTTCTCCCTCTCTACTCAAAATATAGTACTGTATGCAAAAAAACGATTATAATACTAACGTCTGAATAAAATATAAAGATTGATGTTCAATTTACCGGTTTGTTAGAGAATGTTTCCCCGTATGTTTATGCGTCTTATATTAATCTGGAGATAACCTATCTTACGAACGAAATGCAAAAAAATGATTGAAAGAGTCTATTTTTTTTAATTATTAGAATTAATACAGATTTTGTAAAAAAAAAAAAAAAAAAAAAATCATGAATTTTTTGAAATTTTATTTGTTTATTTGCATTATTTATTATTTGTATGCATAATTTGAATGTGAAAAAAGCATTGCTATCTAAGTAATTGACGATGCCTACGTAAAACTTTTATAATAAAATTTTTGTTCTAAAAAATCTGCTGCTTTCTGTTTTAAATGACGCTTTGCTCAATATTCTATTAAAAAACTGTGCTTCTACAGGATTTTTTCTGATAATTCTACTTCAATACTTTTTTTCAAAATCATTAAAAGGGTTTTGCGCAAAAGTATAGTTTTGTAACTGGTGGATATTTCAGAAAAATTAGTAATAAATATACCAATTTCAAATATCGAATGAAGCTACATGAAACATATACTTATCAGATGAACTGTTATTCTTTTTTTATGAAGTTCCTATTTTTTTTTTTAAAACGAGGCTTCTGAAAAAATCCTTACAATTTTAAAAAATATATTTTAAAAATTAAAAAAATAAACATAATGCAATATTTCTTTAGTGACTGGTTTGCCTTAGAGAGGCTTTTACATTTATTATAAAAATGGTAATAACTTTTATTTTATTTTTTTTTCAGAATCAAAGTTTCCAAGCAGTGGTCACCACTCAGAAAAAAGACTACGAATATATTTTCTAATTCTGAGCTTCCCGTAGATGAGAATAATTTTATTCTTAGGAAATTTGCTTTCAGTTTGTGTAGCAAGATTTCATGTAAATTCACCATTATATTTTAATTTTATAATTTAATGGGGTGGTTTCTGTTTGAAAATAAGTTGTCATTTGTTTTCGAAAATCTGTAAAAATCATCTTAATTAAAAGGGAGTTACGCTGGCATCCTTGCTTAAGAATAAAGTATACAATATCTGAAATAATAATAGAAAATGATCATCATTTCATAAAAAAAAATCTGTATTTAAATTATTGGATATTAAACATTGTTTCAGTTTTAAATTTGTTTATTATGAAATTACAAAATGTTTTTTGCAAACACAATAAAAAGCTCACAATTTATTTTAAAATGTATAGTGTATTTTTTAAGAGCGATATTTTCAAATACTAGTTGTGGTATATTTTTTTTTCGTCATGCCATTGATAGCGGGAATGAACATGAACTCATTTTCAATTTATTTTTCAATTTCTAGTTAAAGGAAAATATATTCATAATGAAAACGAAATTTCAATCTTTTTTACTTCTAAGTTATTTGTTTTTGAGAGAAAAATGCTAAAGCTTAAAATCCAATTTCCTTTCACTAACAATTATTCTTTAACATAATGCATCATATTTTTATCAAAAGATTTCTATAAATATTGTTTGTTTATCAAAACTACTTTACGAAACTGACGCCATAAATTTGCAAGTATTTAATCTGTACTTTATAAATGAATATTTATAGAAATAATGGAATAGAATGAAGTATTAAAAATATATATATAAACACTTTATTTATATTTTAATTTTAATTTATATATTTATCATCACTTTATAAAAATGTGTAATTTTGCAAATACGAAAAGAAAGAAAAAATGTTATTTTGTGGCCAACGCAAATTTCTTTTGTATAATTGAAATCAACTAAATGATTTATGTAGTACAAGAAATTACTTCAATTTAGGAAAGATATATATATATATATATAAACGTGTAATATTGTTATGGAATTGTTAACTTTTAAATATACACTAAAAACACTTTTTATTTTGCTTAAAAGACGTCAACATAAACATTAAAGATGTTAAAATTTAAAATTTACATGTTTCGATTTGTCCATCAAATCGTCATCAGAATATACACAAACCACAAATACAATGTACATAAATACGAGAGATTAAATTAATTTAAAACCAGAGAGTCTGAACAGTCACTATGTTAAAGAAGATACACCGCCCTTTATACTTTTAATTTTAACATCGCTCTTAGATCCATCTGCAGACCGCATCCCACTATTATTCAACCACTCAACCCAAATCTTCGGAATATTAAATGACAACGTATCATTACATGTTTTTGAGCTTCTTAAATAGATTTCAATAGATTCCCCCACAAAAAGTTGAAAATGTTTAAAAAAGTGTTTTTAGTGTATATTTAAAAATTAATTCTAATGGACGTATTTTGACTCACCACTTTATTTGAAATATAATAACATTGGAATTGTTAACAATGAAGTGTCTTTGAATTCTGTGCATTTAAACTGGTGATAGTATATTTTCATAGAGTTTTATATTCATAACATATTTCGAACAAATCATTGAATCTGGACACCCCTCTTAGATGGCCTTAGCAAGAATTGGATGACAAGCTATTCCTATCATGAGGACTATATAATATTTTGTTGAATTCTGCTCATATAAACTGGAGATATACGAATTACGCAAATAGAACAAACGATTTGCGGAACTCGCGCTTGGGGAATTTTTCCCAAAATCCAATCAGATCCAGTTCACATAAGAATAGAACTTCACATGAAATTTCATCCTATTTTACGTAGTAGTTCGTGAATTAGAGTGTCCACTAAATCTGTGGACAGACAGAAGACATTTTCTAAATTGGACAAATCGTGTTCAGTACCTTCTATAACGTATGTAAATCCTTCGAAAATCAGAAGTTGAATTTTTTCATGCTTCCAATATTTTTTCCTGGAATAGATAGACGAAAGAAAAAAAGTGAAAGAATAAAAACAAAATGTAGCTAACAGTTTTTATTTGCATGCGTTTGTTTAAACATATAAAATAAATGATACGTACAAGAGAAAATCTACTTCAGACCAAGGAAATGGATTTAGATGTAAACGAAAGTCAGATTCAGAGCAAATGTGGTAACTTCTGTCGCAATGCTCCAATTGTCGCTAATTTTATGTGAACGGACGTTGTTTTGTACAAAGAAAATATAGTATACTGTACTCATGAGTGACAACATTACTTCAAAAATTCAACTTCATGATAAAATGGATTGAGATATTTTCCTGTGGACCCTTCAAATCACGCAACCTTTTTAAAATTATTTTATGAAATATGAAATATTTTATTTAAAAATGTGTATTACTAAATAAAATGCATTAGAAAAAATCCCTTTCAGACGTGATTGACTAATTGAGAAGATATTCTTATTCTTAATTTATAATGTTGACAAATTTAATTTCCAATTTTCACTATGTATAACGTGGCACAAAACCTAACTGCTAAACGTAGACACTAATTTCTTAATGTATAAACATTTGAAAATTACATGATGTGTCCCTGGCATCAAGAAATTTGTTTTAACATATTAACCAACTTGGTGAAAATTTCAAGACGAGATCTTCCGTTTAAATAACAGCAACACGAAAAAAAAACTGTATACATGTAAATTCTCTAGATCATTTGCAAATTTCTAGAAACCTTTGTAATTTATGAAATGATTGTCTCGGTCGTTTTGGAACAGCACGAATGCCATATTCGATGATACAAACCCCGTGAACACTGGCATTGGAGACTTTACATTAATCTTACTGTTGATTATTACAACACGTTAACCATATATCTTAGTTCGCCGAACACAAAACACAGTTTTCAAAGAGTTACACGTAGTACCAAATTAGAAATTTACAATATATTAGATTTCTTAATTTATATTTTCTAACTCCGCTGAGAAGAAGTTCGCTTATCAGCGGTCAGAAATCAGTGAAATCTTCTTCAGAAATGCAATTATTCATAAGACAATTTTTGCTGAATGATCTGAGTCAGATATTCATGCTTTATCAAATAGAAGCTGGCAAAATTTGCTATTTTTCGGAAAAAACATTGACGATTTAATCTTAGTATATAGGTTTTGGTCGGTACCGCATCTAGACAGTTAGTCTGTTCAAAAACTAATTTTATTTTGAAAATTTCTAAAATTACACTCGGCTCAAACTAATAAAAAAATGAATAGAAAGTAATTTATTATTTCAATTATGAAAATTTAAATCAAAATTGTAACTCACTGATAAACGAAAACATCAGAAGATAAATACATACTGGACCATAATTAACTCAGGAAAAAATTATTTCTTAATTTTGGTTATAGTAGTCTGTGCAACCGCATTTACTTTAGTCACAATCTTGCGAACATCCCCAATCATTATGAAAAATTATTACCGATTATGAAAAATTATTAAGGATTTCAATGAAAAATTTCTGTTATCCAATATATGAATTAGGGATTCCATACATAATTTCAGTTATATGTGTTAGATACTGTCGGATTCCCTCTAAGTGCACCCAACTTAATCCGGTATTTTTTTAGTATGCTGCCACCACCGATATGACTACGTGATATCGGTCACGTTATGAGAGGTATGTTGAGCAGAAGACGAACTCTTTCAATTAAACTTAAACTAACACTTTATTTACAATATTTACACTTAAAACTCGGATTTAGTTATCCGGTTCAACATTAAATAAAAATACAGAAAATAATTTCTGTGTACTGCTAAGCTACGTTGGTTAACTCAGATCAGAGATTTCTATTCATCTCACACACACTTTATCTCTTCTCTCCAAGAGATATCCTTCAACACACGTGTCCCAGAGCTGGCTCTCTGTACAACCAACACGTTTCGCTCCCACGTTCAAAACTAACTCACCCTACGGTCCCCACCAGAGAAGCCTTTGTCAACGGGGCTGGTCCCCTGTTCGTAGGGGTTGCTTGACAGCTCGTAATCCCCTATGATGGATCTTTCATCTTAAAGCTTGGGTGAAGTCTGTCTTATTTATGAACTTACAATAACAATAGAAACACTTCTTCCACGATACTAAACATTATTTCAATTTATATCAGGTCACTCCCCTACCGGATTAAGATTTCAGTTAGGAAAATCTTTACAGTACACTGTAGATACGTACACAATAAAATAATACCACATAACAATAGTTTTTAAGCCTGCAGCTGCCAGGGAAACCTGACAGATACTTTCTACGATTTTTCAGTAAACGTAATTGAGATTTTTTTAATTTTAACATTTTTTTGTTTAAAAGCAAATTATGTATAAATTGTTACAAAATGACATTTTGCCTAACAATTTAGTTTCGTTTATGTCAATTAGATGTTAACAATAGCACTTGACTGTGTTTTATCTAGTATACAATATTTTTCTTTTGAAAATATAATAAAGTTTGTAGACAGCCGTAATGTGAACATCTTCAAACACAAACCGTAAAATATAATTTATTCAAATCCTTTCAATTCTTCTTTGAATTTATTTTGACAGAATTGTTTGAAAACTAGACTTATGACATCTCACTTCAGACAGATTACCTGTCAGATTGCTATTTATATTTCGGATGAAAGTCAAATATTCTACTCAATGAAAACGTCATTGAAGCTTATAGAGATAAAATGGCTTATTTAATTTTTTGAAACAATTTTATACATTGCGTATTATTTCAAAATAAGTTTGCGAGTATTAAATCTCTTTCTTACATTACATTTGGTCATATCATTGTGCTGCTCAAAAGCTTGTTAATTTAAATATTTACCTTTAAAATTTATCAAATTTCTTCGAATTTCGTACGATTGTATCATTTTATCATTTGATGTTCTAAGCAATTAATCGTACAAATACTTTTGTTTTAACCATTTGCCGCATCATTTAAAAATAAGGTTAAAGAATATGGTTAAAAAAGAAAAATGTTTGTTTTCGGATAATATTTTTTCCTCCTTTGTTTGATTTTGTATGGATGAGTGTATTCTGAGGTAATCCCTTATATGTTAGTACTAAAATACCAGATTGAAATTTTTCTTTAAGTTATGAGATATTCTGTTTTAATATTAAGTATTATTTTGTTTAATATTTGAAATAATAATAAAAGAGTTTAATATATATTATTATCAAACATTAACCTGTTTGTCTGTAAGAAACTAGTACACCTTGTTAAAAATTTTAAATATATGCTATAAAAGGAAAAAATAAATATTAGAAAAAAATATTGTACTTCACGTTTTTCGATATTTTGATTTTTATTGCATAATATATTCTTGCCTCCCGTGTCTTCAATAACCAAGCGTAAATATTTCAGTGTTTGTATATATAAAGTCAGAATAAGAAAAAAAAGAAAGATAGAAGTGAGAGAAAGAAATATAATCAGAAAAAGTAAGTAAGTGAGTTATAATAGGACAAATAAATTAATAAAAGCAAATTAATGTCTAATTAATTATGAATTCAAAAGTGTATAGCAGATAGTCAGAAACACAGATAAAGAAAATATATACTGGTCATTTTGTAAATCTGGGTAAAATTTAAGGAAGATTGCTTTTCCAAAAAATAAAAATTGTCGTTGGGGGCCACCGTAATACTTACCCATCATGGATATGCATAATGTAAAATATTAAAATAAAAATGTGTAAACTACTTATAAAATGCATTGCAATTCAAATAAAATCGTGGCTTGATGACGTCACAAACTTTAAAGGCTCGATTACTGAATTGCTTGAAAGAGGTTTTTCCTTATAACTCCAAAAATAATAATCCTATTAACTAGCGGTTTATTGCATCTGATTAGTCGTCAAATTTCTAATTAAAATATATCTTTGAAGTGAAATTTGGATGAAATACAGGGTCATGAAAAATCGAAGAGTGTGGAAAACAGGATTCCAAATATCTCGGCAACTAATTATCCGATCGACTTCATGCTTTATTCAAAATTTATGTTTTTTTATTGTCTTTTATATTCATTTCTTAAAATATACAATTTCGAAAATTTTTATATACCTTTCATCAGAACGAATATTTCGAGAGTCCGAAAAAAATTGTTCCGGTTAATCGAGGTTATTGAAATGAAATAGGCTTCTTTCCATTATTACATACTAAGTACATACCAAATTGCAAGTCTCTATCTCAATTTTTTCGGGAGATAGAGCGTTTACAGACACACACACACACAGACACACAGACACACAGACGGACGGCAAAATTTTTTTTCTAAAAATATGTTTTTCGGAATCTCCAGTGTCTGAAACGTGTAAATCCGTCAAAAAAAATTTTTCGATTTTCAAAACGATTACAAGACTTACCCTATACTACGTATGATGGGTAAGTAATATACTACGTATGATGGGTAAGTAAAAGATTTCAAAAATCACTATTCACATTGTTAAAAAAAGACAGTTGATTCTTAATGTCGAAAAATGAATGAAAATGCGCAGTAACCCCTTCCGAGTTACTAATGATTCCGAAAAGCATTATTTACATTTAAAAAGCTCAAAAATCTATATATTTACGATATTTAAAGAAACATTTATAAAAAGAAAGGGTTTTTTTGTTGTTGCTGTCATTGATTTTCCGAAACGTTTCCGAGTAGTTATTATAGTATATTTATCAGTTTTCTCAACTCGGAATATCGGTTTTTTGGATGCTGCAAATTCTCAAGTAAGCATTTCCATTTTCAAAAACTTTTTTTTTTCATATTCAAACATGATAAATTAACAGGATT
Organism: Maratus michaelseni; assembly: GCA_963931845.1. Classification (NCBI taxonomy): domain Eukaryota; kingdom Metazoa; phylum Arthropoda; class Arachnida; order Araneae; family Salticidae; genus Maratus; species Maratus michaelseni. Next base: position 200,666,388 of record OZ007593.1, on the reverse strand, counting down.
AACATTAACATTGAAAATAATATTACAGGGAGGTTATAATATAAGTATCTGCATCCGGAGCTGTCTGTAGCGTGGATGAATATCTCGAATGAAACCAAAATCGGTACACTTACTATTCGAGAAGGGGGGAAGAAGAATGGAACAATAAAAATAGTTGCATTAATTGCCAAAAGATGGCGCTACAGGGCGTGTCGGTGCAACCGCCGTTGTGTACCGTGGAGGTGCCGCAAAACTTAGTGACTTAAAAGATCGCATATCACGACATGTGGGACACATCACACCTGATACGTTACATTCCGCAGTGGAGCACTTCGTGCACCACCTGGTTTGTGTCCTCCAGCCCAATGGCCATGTGGAACCTGAACTTGATCGACACGGCCATGCGAAAGCATAACCACATTCACTGTGACACTTTCCAATGAATTAGGTTTGTCATCAGGTTTTACGCCTTAATTCTTTGTGCTTGTATTACACATCACATTTAAGATTCAAAAGCGCCATCTGTCGGCGATTATTGCAGTTACTTTTTTATTGTTCCTTTCTTCTTCCCCCTTCTCGACTAGTAAGTGTACCGATTTTGATTTCATTCGGGTTATTCCTTCAAGTTACAGACAGCTCCAAATACAGATACTTATATTGTAACCACTCAGTATTTTGTTACAATTGCATGTATAAGTGAATTTATGCAGCTGAAAATGTTTAATTGAGAATAAATAGCATCACAAAAAACGATGTTCCGGTTTGAGAAAACTGATAAATACACTATGAAACTTCTTCGAACATGTTTCCGAAAACCAGTGGCAGATAAATGATCTTTGCTTTTATAAATGCTTTTTGTAAATCTCGGAAACTTAATGGTTTCTTATGTTTTTATAGATAAAGGACGCTTTTAGGAATCGGGTGGTAACACGGGAGAGGTACTTGTATATTTTACTTCGTAGTTATGTTATTTTCTTAGATTAAGAAACATGTGTCTTATATAAGGTAGAGCCAGGAGAGATTGCGCACATAGAGGTTCGGGGGGAAGAAGTAGAGTGAGCGTGCAGCGACTGCGGGTAGTTGTACAACAGCAGTAGTGGAGTGTCTACTTGAAAGTGCACATTGATTGTTTTGAGCTTCTAAGATAAAGCATTGCTATTTTGTTTTGTTTTCCCAAAGTAAGTGCTTGAACTTTCATAGCTATTTGCCAGAATTTTTATACAATGCCAGTAGTACAAAATATTTTTAACTTAAACGATTTCTCATAAGTTACTAATCTAGACTAACAGTGTAAACACCAACGGTTCGTTTTAGTAGCGGCCATGTTTAAATAAAAGGCCGCGCAATCTCTCTTACCGAAATTGGAGAGTTTGCACATCTGTTACTTAGGAGATATGGCGCATCGTTCCCATTAGTTTTCATGCTAGGAGAGATTACGCAGCTTATTGGTAAATTTTCATAAAAAAATGAAAAATGAAAATGGACTAATTTTAAGTTAAACGCGTTATCAAGTAACTTAATATTATTTTGTAATCTTATCTGGACTTGCTTTTTCTGATTATTTAATTTTTTCACCTTTAATTAAAAATGTTTAATCTTTTTAAAAAATATTTCCTTTTTCTGGTTCTTTAATCATTAGGTTGAAATATCCACTCCTAATACAATAATATTTGTTCACAAAAACCTTACAACAATGCCATTTAAGTGTAATTATTATTGTTAACAATGTAATTGTAGTTATTATTAGTAACAATCTCTCCTACCCATTTGCGCAATCACACCAACCCTGTAAGGACAGATTGCGCAAATAACTTTCTTGGTTTTATTACAACCATTCTATTAAATTACAACATAACAACAAAATAGTATTGGAAATGCATAAAAAGCAAATGAAGTAAAAATTATTCATTGATAGTTTAGCAAAAAATTAATATTTAGATTTTTTTTTTGCTATTCTTTTGAATTGTGCGCAGACTCTCCTAGCTTTACCTTACAGTCTAATATGGAAATATTAAAACATTCGTTGCAGTTGTTACTGGCCTAATTAACTAGTCCTAATTTTCGAGTAACTTTAATTTTTAACTGTCAAAATTGATGTTTCTATTACTTTCTAATTTTTTTAATTAACAACTCTGCGGAAAACGAAGCCCTTCCTAAAATCACTATTTCTCTCTACAGAAAAAAGTTATTGAAACTGTTTACTTTATAATATGAAAAAACAAAAAATATCCTGCATCAATGATTGTGTTTTTTATGTAGCATAATCAGAATAAAAAATGTGTAAAGAATTCTCATATTGCTTTATTATTTAAATTTTTTATATCCTATTTATTTTATTTCTCTTAAAAATGCGTAACTCGAAAATTAATGTATATTTTTTAAGAATCATTTGACATATTTTTAAAAATAATTATAGGGAGTAAATAATAAGAAGGGCAAAAAACAAAAGATGATTTAGCAAATAAATCTAATCTTACACTCTAGCGAATGAAAAGGGAGGGAAATGTATTAAGCTTATTATTATTACATAACTTATAACGATCAATTGTTCTTCACATTTTATATAAAAAAAGTTAGAATTATTATTATTGTTTAAAGCGATAAACTGAGTTAATTTTCAGAATCCTTTTGTTCGTATTTATTATGTTGTGCCATTATTCATATTTCTTTATAATCATAATTAAGCACACATAAAATTCTGTAAGTAGCTATTCTTAAACAAATTAAAATTCCAGAGATAAAGAGAAATATACCTCACATTAATAATAGATAACAAGCTTTTTTTTTAATTAAAATTTAAAATTAAGTATAGTCTTACCCATTGTCTAAATAAAATATTAATAAAATTTATAAAAACAGAACAATGCTTCGGCAGCATTCGTTAAAACATGCTTCTTTATTGTTGTAAATTGAAATTCATAATGATTGTATATATATTTTTTTGTAGGAAAACAGCTTTTAAATATAAAAATCAATGGTTACAGGAACTTGATGATTAACCTTATTTTAAATAAAACTTCTCAAAATTCCCAGAAAGGTATGTTTGGAAGTGAAACTGACTATATGCGTGTATTGTTTGTAATTGTCTGAGTGCAACGAAGACTCATACACAGCGCAGTATTACTTTGCCCCATATATAGCTACGATGGATATTAAAACCTTTCGTCAAGCATAACTCAAAAAATATTTAATGGATTTCGTTCAAATTTTTACAGCAGGTACCTATAAAGGTGACAACGACGTCTATTTATTACCAAGAATAAATGTCAAACCGTTTAGAAATTATATTAAAAAAATAGATAAAAAAGCTCAATTAAAGTACATACGTCACTGAATTTTGTGCGTACGTCATTTTCACCGGCGGGAGATTTTCGTAGACAATCGGAATTGAAAAGTTCATGGAGTACATGGAGCAAAAACACATGCAAGCACTAATATTCAGCTCGATAAAATGTATTTCAATTTAATAAAAATGGAAAGTTAATCTGGATTTTTTTCTGTTTGAAAAAACAAAACCCGCAAAAACTTAGTATTAGAGATTTGGCGTAAATCACACCATTAGCAGCTTTTTTATTTCGCGTGTGTATATTATTATTTTCCTTTTTAGTATTATAAATGGATTTAGTGAAAGGCGCGTATTTTAAATTAAATGAGTGAAAGACGTGTATTTTTAATGTATGTATTTCAAATGAAATGAGTGAAAGATTTATATTTAAATGAAATGAATGCAATATGAAGATGTTATGAGAAAAATATTTGGCGATTTATCAACTGCGCCAAGTTAACATAAAAGTACCAATACATATGTTAAATGAAACAAGGCACAGATGTCATATACGCACCATGTTGGCGCGATTTTACCCCCCCCCCCCCACCAGCTTGGGGAAAACTTTGTTTTTGAATATTAGTTACAAATATTACACGTGATTTTTTATTTCAATATAAAAATAAAATAACGTAATAACTGAAACAGCTTCTATTATTTTAAACAAGAACGAAAAATCATGCGTCAAGCATAGATTATGTAACACTTTCCAACGCTTCTAAAATAATTTTACAAATCATACCGTTTAATAAGCTGAAAGATAACATCTAAGTAAACAATTTGAAAAACGTATAACATATTTAAAAACATAATTTCAGGAATTTCCAACGTATACAATATTCGGAAAAATATCCGAATACTTTTATTCAGCCCTGTATAGGATCTATAGATTTGTATATATACTACATAGGATGCTAAATTTTAGTTCAGTTAAAAAACGCGTAGCACAGTTTAAAATTCTCCTTCTGGAGTTTCTGTCAATAAACGGAAATGTGTTCACGAAGTTTTGTGCTGCCCTGTATATGATCTGCAAAATTTATACACACCAAGTAATAAACAAAAAGTGAGTTAAATTTAAAATCTCGTTCAGTAACTGAAAACGCACTTCCAGAAATTATTGTTAACAGATAGTAGAGAATTATTTTGTGTGTCCCTGTAAATGAACGATGACTGCTATACACACCATATTCTGTAGTAAGCCTCTTGTAATGCACCTTAGTGATATATATGTGGTAGGCTAATTGGGAAATCCGCCTCTTTTGCAAACAGCCTAGGATCTTTGCAAAGAGCCGGTTTAATTGGAGAATCATTTCCCTTTTCTCAATCAGCCTGATGTTTTTCAGACTTATTGCAAAGAGCCTAGACCGCGTTAGGCTGATTGGAATATGGTCATTTACTTCTCAATCAGCCTGACATTTTTTAGACTCATTGCAAAGAGACTAGACAGCGTTAGGCTAATTGGAATATGGTCATTTATTTTTCAATCAGCCTGACATTTTTTAGACTCATTGAAAAGAGCCTAGATAACGTTACGTTGATTGAAAAATGACCATGCCTATTTAGAAAATGACCATGCCTATTTAGAAAATGACCAGTTCTTTATCAAAATATGATGTTGTACCCCACACGAACCTGAAAATTCCATTCAAAGTCGACCCGAACCCGACAGAAAATTTCCATCGGACCATAACACGATCCTAAAATGACAAAATAAATTCCTTCGAGTCGTAACCCAACCCGAACCAGAAAATTCAAGTTAACCCGAAATCCGACACGAACCCGACAAAAAACCCCTCATCGAACCGTAACCCGATCCGAACCCGACAAAATATATTCCTTCATGTCGCAAAGCGACCCGAACCTAAAAATTCGATGTTAACCAGTAACCCAACCCGAACAAGACATAAAAATTCCATCGAACCGTAACCAGATGCGAACCGGATAAAATAAATTCCTTCGTGTCACAAACCGACCCAAAGCCGAAAATAATAGTTAACTCGAAACCCAACCCGAACCAGGAAAAAAATTCCTTTACGGTTTGATAGAATTTTTTCCTGGTTCGGGTTGTTTCGGGAATTTATTTTGTCGGGTTCGGATCTGGTTACGGTTCGATGGAATTTTTATGTCTTGTTCGGGTTGGGTTACTGGTTAACATCGAATTTTTAGGTTCGAGTTGCTTTGCGACATGAAGGAATTTATTTTGTCGGGTTCGGATCGGGCTACGGTTCGATGTTTTTTTTTTTTTTTTTTTTTTTTTTTTTTTTTTTTTGTCGGGTTCGTGTCCGATTTCGGGTTAACTAGAGTTTTCTGGTTCGAGTCGGGTTGCGACTCGGAGGAATTTATTTTGTGCTTTGATGATCGGGTTACGGTTCGATGGAATTTTTCTGTCGGGTTCGGGTCGACTTCGAATGGAATTTTCATGTTCGAGTTGGGTACAACACCATATTTTGACAAAGAACTGGTAATTTTCTAAATAGGCATGGTCATTTTTCAATTAGCCTAACGCTATCTAAGCTCTTTTCAATGAGTCTAAAACATGCAGGCTGATTGAGAAATAAATGACCATATTCCAATTAGCCTAACGCTGTCTAGGCTCTTTGCAATAAGCCTGAAAAACATCAGGCTGATTGAGAAAAGGGAAATGATTCTCCAATTAGAACGGCTCTTTGCAAAGAGCCTAGGCTGTTTGCAAAGAGGCGGATTTCCCAATTAGCCTACGACATATATAAATTTCAATGCGTTTAAAATATGAAACATTATTTAAATAAACCGCAGACGATTTTTCTCCATAGACGTAATGTAACGGAATTCTTTTGACTGTTCCTGTAAATTAACTATAAGTGCTATCCACACCCTATTCCATATTAAGCTTCTTGTAATACACCTTAGTGATATATATCAATTACAATGTGTTTGCAATTGTGTAACATCATTAAAATAAACCGCAAATTATTTTCCCCATAGACCGTCATGTAACGGAATTCTTTTGAGTGTCCCTGTAAAAAAACTATAAGTGCTACATACTTCAGTTGAAATAGGGAACGTGCTATGGATAACGACAATAACATAGAAAAATTGCAAGGCAATCCCAGCATATTTACGGGAGTTAGAGCATAGATAGACGGCAGACGGCAGACGGCCAGACAAACCGAAGTCATAAACACTTTTCGACTAGGTTGGAAAGTGTTAAAAAGGAAATAAAAATAAATAAATAATAGTTTGATATAAATAAAGGCGCGGATGTCATATACGCACCACATTGGCGCGATTGCAACAAAATGGCAATTTTATGCCTCACATGGTAACCCGGTTAATTTGTTTCAATTGTTTATTAACTTTTATTTTTTATTTTAATTCTATAAATTGTTTTTATTATATATATCAATATTTATTTATATCAAACTATCATTTATTTATTTTTATTTCCCTTTTTTAAATAATAGGAGCTATTTCATTTATTACGTTATTTTATTTTTATATTGAAATAAAAAATTACGTGCTATTATTGCATGGTATTTGTAACTAATATTCAAAAACAAAGTTTTCGCCAAATTGGCGGGGGAAAAATCGCGCCAGTCTGGTGCGTATATGACATCTGTTCCTAAATTAATATTGATATACATATAAAAATAATCTATAGAATTAAAATAAAAAATAAAAGTAAACAAACACAACAAACAGTTTTCGCCAAAGGGGTGGGGGGAAAATCGCGCCAACGTGGTGAGTATATGGCATCTGTGCCAGGATTTTTACCCTTTTATCTGTGCTTTCGGAAATATAAAAAAATTAAAAAAATCTTATATCAGGTTTATAATGTTTTGCATTTTTATACGGACCACTTCTCCATTTTAAGATTTTAAATGCTATTTATATCAGATATTTCTTTCCTGAGATTCCCACAAGTTATTTCCGGTAATTTTTTAGTTCGCTTATTAATTGTTCACAATTTGCCCCCCTGGCAATAACAATTATTTATCACAAAAATGGGTACTTCTCTATTATCCAGTGGACCACTTTTCATAACAAAAAACTATCGCCAAACTGTAACGCTAAATAAACGGGAGAACGTTGCCATTGAAATATCAAAATAAATAAAATATAAGAATTTAAGGACACAATTGTTATTTTAATCAATGAAATAACTAATAAATCAGTAAAACATAATGAAAAATACACGCAAATATCGAATTAAAAACCACTTGATGGTATACCAAACACGTATAATGCTTCTGGCATCAAGTAAATGGGACTGTATTTTTCGCGTTTAATCTTACAGTTTGGCGATAGTTTTTTGTTATGAAAAGTGGTCGACGAGATAATAGAGAAGTACCCAAAAATGGCTTAGTTTTGTTAAATTTGTTTGTTATGTATTTTCATTTCTTATTCATGACAATAAAATTTTATTTTAGCATCGTACTTAATTTTTTAAAATGGCTCAAATACATGGTTTAATAAACGTATATTTGTAAATATTTTAAAAACATGTTTTTGCGCTCTCTAGAAAAATTTGGTAAGATTCTAAAACTGCCTTTGGCACCAACCAGTACATGATACGGAACTTTCCCCCATTCAGATACGCAGAAGAGGTTGGTCACAAACAAGAGTAATGCTAGCAACAATATTGTTTTAACTCTATAAGAGTTACAAACAATAATGATATTAAATTCCCCGATTTGCTTAGGGCCCAATTACGAAACTTTCTCCTAGAAAAAAAACTGTAGAAGTCTTTTACGTTTGTTTCGAATGAAGCTCGATCAACAAAGTATTAATTAATAATACAAACAACACTAATATTAACATGGGGGCAAAAGTTTGAATTTAAGTGTATATATTTGGCACCCTCTTCCCCCCCAACCACCCACCAAAAAAAGAAAAAGAAAGTTACAGAAATGAATTTAAAATGGCGTGAAGCCACGCTTTCTGACATAAGAAATTGGCTGCGAACCCGATTACGGAACTTTCACTTAACTTAATAACATGTGTTTCCAATTCCTGGCAATTCCCCTTCCCAGTTATACGGACCTTGGGGCTTTTTTAAAAAGCTTGACGCAGTTCGGGTTGAAGAAGTTGAGATTTACTGTCAAATGACATAAACTACTATGAAAATAAAACTGGTGAATTATTATGCTGGTTTATGTATGTATTTAAAAAAAAATTGCATCTGATTACACTCTTTAGATAAATTACTCCTGTTTGCATTTAATAACAGATAAACGGCTTCCGTTTACTAAATTGTTTAAATATTGGGAAGAGTTGGCGAGAGGTAGATAGACGTGTAAACAAACGGGTAGACAGACGGGTAGAGAGACGGATAGCGACAGAGATAAGCTAACGGGTAGCGAAACGAATAGACAGACGGGTAGCGAGGCAGGTAAAAAAAAAGGATTGACAGAGGGGTAGTGAGATGGGTAGGGAGACGGGTAGCGTGGTGGATAGAGAGACGAGTACAGAGACGACTTGACAGAAGGGTAGAAAGAGGGGTATATAGACAGACAGACGTGTTGATAGACGGGTAGTGTAACGGGAAGCTATTCAGGTAGAGAGACGATTACAGAGTCGGGTAGAAAGACAGACGGATACTGAGACGGGTATACAGAAGAGTAGAGAGACAGTAGACAGATAAGTTCGGAGAGAGACACAGCTAAGACATACGCGTAGTTAGACGGGTAGACACGTTTGTAGCAAAGCATATTATCAATGTGGTTTGAAGTATACGAGTTTCTATAAATAGTTATACAAATAAACAAGGAGGAAATTTTTTTAATTCAAATATTAAATATTTGATTTAATATTTTAACATTTAATATTTTATTTTTTAATATTTTATTTAGATATTTGTCACAAAGAAAATGTTGCAAAAATGAAATTATATTTGCGTTAAACTACGCTTGATAAAATATGCTATTGGCTGCAAATCTGATTATATGACTTTAAAAACATCGTTTTAAAAGATCCGGCGGGTTTTTTTTTAAGTTTTGGGCAATTCCCGCTTAAGAAAATGAGATTATTTGCCAAATGTTATAAAAAAATGCATATGAAAACATAACAGTATATGAATTTATATATGATATTTTGTAATTATATCATTTAATTTGCTATTTTTCATATGTTGTATCTTCTTTATATCGCAATTTTTAACTTTATGTTCTCAGCAATATCACTCTTTGAGGGAAGCCCTAGTATAAACATTTTCAACATATAGATACGGTAACGAAAATGTTCAATATAAAAACTTAAAAAATATTCTGCTAAAAAAAAGATAAATTACTAAGAAAACAATATATTGCTATATAACTTTATTAAAGTGAATATTTTCTGGACGTACCTTTTAGTAGGACACGAAGAATAATAACATAAAAATACGCGCTATATATACGTGTCACCAATAGGCATTTTTTCTCTGTTAATTGTGGGAAACTACTCATATAAAGATGCACGATGCACTTGTGTTTGGTTAATTTTGACTTAACTTATTATTTGTTTAAATAAGTTGTGGTAACTATTGTTCATTTCTGTATATTTGCGTAGAAGAAGCAGATTGTAAGGGACCTCCATAGCCGAGTGTTTAAGGTACCACTCTACTAATCGCTTGAGAGCGTACGAGAAGGCGGCGGGCATGACTCCCGTCAACTCCGTTGCAAACACTTTGTGGAGTTTCCGTCCGTATTTCTTCAGTCTTGCTATCTCCTTGTGTCTATCCAGTCCTCATCTTGAAGTAGAGATGTTAGCAGATATTTTTAGCAAGCACAGAAGTCTGATATATATGTTCCATATACAAACAAACCAACAAAAGCAACTGCAGTTAATACTATGTATTTGTTCACAATACACATAATAGGCATCTAAAATAGCATGTTTTTCAATTTACGCACTACTTCTATATCCATGAAATCGAATTTGTGAAATCTTTGATTTAGTGAAAGAATGAGCAGTTTCATATAAATGCAAGAAATGGTCTTTGTATACTTATAGTCCTGCTTTTTAAACCTCATAAGTTTGGGAAACATCTGCAACATACATGTATATATACCACATTTTAAATAAACAACACATTTTATTTGTCGTTAAATATTTACATCCAAAAAATTTATTATAAAGATAAATTAATCCTCAGTTTAAAAAAGCTACTCTCATTGCAAATATATTTTCCGTTCTTTGGTTTTGATCAGAATAACATGAAAATATACGTATATAATTTACATCTGAATGCGCATGTTATGTTTCAAGATTTCAAGTTGTTTATAGTTTGGAAATGCAAATACAAATATATATGTATAGAGTGTCCCTGAATAGAGTGTCCCAATTTATAGTGGGTGATAGAACATGCCTAGACAAGCTCAAAACACTATACAAAGCATGGTCGAAACTCAAGCAGTGAAACGCTACAAGGTGCTTTCAGATTTTGAAGAGAACCATGTTTTCTACACAATATTTAACAAATGATTTCTGAAATTATTTATCCAAACTAGTGTTACTAAATAGGATGCTAATATGAATTTAAATTCGAAGAAGAAATAAAAATTAAATTAAACTAAGTACTTTATTAGTGCAAGTAACTCCAAAGAGTGAGGAGGGGGGGGGGGCTCTATATTAAATTGTACCAAATTTCCTTCAGGAACGCTGAGGATAATCGGAACTCATGAAAAAACTTAAAGGGGTGATAGAACACATCTAATCTGGCTATTTTCGTCGTACAATGCATGGTCGTACCGCAAGCAGTGAACAGGTAGATGGCACTGTCATTAAACACACAAAGCTCTGGTTTTTCACATACGTCGTCATTTATACAGAGGATGGCAGAAAGAATGGCTGGTTTTACTAATAATGAAAAAGCGGCTAAATGAATTTCATGCGTAGTATTGCGGTTGTGAGTGTTCTGGAAGTCCGAATTGGGTAGAAACCGGATTCTCACCATAATCAGAAAGCGCCCTGTATAGCTTTACGGCTTGAATTGCGACCATGCTTTGTATAGTGTTTTGAGTTTGTTAGGCGTGTTCTATCACCCCTTACTGTTTTCCCCATGAATTCAGAGACACACTGTATATAGGAATCTGCCTCCCTAATTTAATCAAACCAATATACGGGGTGGCCATAATTAAAGTGCACGTGTCTGATGGGCTCTACAAGCTAAATATTTGGAATATTCTTAAAAGGTTTGGTATTTTTACTGTTTAAAGCATAAAGAAACAAGCTCTGCAAAATAAATAAATAAAATGTTTACGAAAGGTCTGTATATTTTTATAGTACCCTGGATATCTTTAAAATAATAAAAGAAAAGGGAAAAAAATAGAGAATTTCCTACCAGTTAACTTTTAAAACTTTTTTACCACAAATTTCACAGGATTCTAGCTTTAGGTTCTAGCAATGAAAAGCCTTAAGAGCGCTAAAATTTTAGCCAAAAAAATCCGCGCTCTGTTAATAAAGGATTTTTTTTAGATCAAAATGGTAGTAATTACAGCGAAGAATATCGTCGGCTTAAAAGATTTTTATATAAAATGAGTATTTTTATTAATATGTGATAATAAACCATCCCTGACATATAAGAGTTATCTATTGGTAAAAATTCCAGTTAATCATTTTTACTGCATAGCTCGTTTTCGCATGCTCTAAAAAGTATAAATACCAAACCTATAAAAATAAACCAAATAATTTATCTTGTAGAGCCCTTCACACACGTACACTTTAAATATGGCCATTCTGTACTTATATTACAGAGATTTTTCAATTTCATAGCTAACACTATCTTCATTTTACATATCCAAAATAAAAATTCTACTATTTTTATGCTTTTATATCTTACATTTTAAAAATATGCACCTCGTCCATGACATAATGCTAGAATTATTGAATAAATAAAATAAACATTTCGTATAATTTTAAATGCACAATGGATATATTTGAAATATGCTCAGTATACATGTTCATCGCTCATAAAATAAATTCTGAAAGTATGTATGCATATGTGCAGCACATATGCATTTACTAATTCAAATATCTTTCATTCGTTTATTTTTTTGCAAATATTAGAATATTTTTCATTTCTAAAAAAACATTAAAAACACGAATAGTATGTTAATGTTTGAAGTAAAATATATTTGAAATAGTCGCAGTATTTATATTCATCGCTAATAAAATTTTGGAAGTATGTATGCATATGTGCAGCACATATGCACTTATAATATATGCACTTAGTCAAATATATTTAATTTGTTTATTTTTTTGCAAATATTGGAATATTTTTCCTTTGTAAAAAAACATTCAAAAAGCGAGTATCAGGATAATGTTTTATTCAGTAATTTTTTATTTATTCTAAAATAAAATTCAAGTATATATAACATAAATATGCGCATTTGTTTACATACTTATCTTCTTCAGTATGTTTTTAGAATATACTGTTAAAATAATATAATATTTGTTACTAAGAGTGACAAAAAAAATAACTTTTAAACACATAAAGAAATTATAATTGATATAGAAGAGAACTGTTGAAGAAAACGTAAAAAGGAAGAAAAGTAAATTTTGGAAATATTGCTATGTGCTATAAAAGATATAATAAGCAGCATGAATTTTAAAACTGCTATTTTAAAAATAGTAAAATTCGCAAATTTTGTAATTTGATTTTTAATATGCATTTTTCTTTATGTTTGAGAAATGTTTATTCTGACTGAAAATGTCGCAGTATATATATATATATATATATATATATATATGTTAGATTTTAGCTGTATGATTTAAAATTTCCCGAAAAACTGGCAGCTGGTTAAAGATGGTGAATGATTGCAGTCGGTAGATCGAGAATCATAGCGAGGAATGAAGGCTAGAAATGTACCCATTGTAAATTTCTCCATAAAGACGACGTCAGTTATCCAATAAAAGCATTTATTCTGGCACAGGAGAGATAACGAAACAATTGCCACAATACACATATGTTTTCTAAAGCCCCCAGACTTTAATATGAAAGATCATATCGTTGAGTTGATCTTAAATGGCTGTTTTAGAAATTCCAAGTCATCAGAACGCCAGATAACCTTTTGTTCAGCATTAAAAAACAACACAAAATTATGCTCACCAAACTCTTGCAATGGCTTTTTGTTATCGACGTAATGCGTACACGAACCAATCAGTTAGAAGCGAAATTAGTAACTTACAACACTGTGTACACTTAAACGGTTTATATATGTTTAAGACGTGTATAGGAATATACATACTTTTTTTTTCTTTTTTCAGCTGTAATCATTATTATACACTGAGGGGATAACATTTCATGACACTGAAAATTGGACTAGACCGTACAAATGTGTGATGATAAAGCAAACCCGATTTCCTAAAAAAAAAAAAAAAGTTTGCCCTTCGTCAGAAGCACCATTGAACTCTGCACTTTGTTTTTCATGGTAAAAAACAGATTTGAGGAAATTTGAAGGAGATATCATTGTCGGCGACAGAAACATTCCAGTTATCAGGAATTACTAGATTTATTGGCTTTTATCGTAGAAGAATGTCTGGAGTCTTTAAAGAATTGCATGTAAGCCAAAACATGTCTAGTGAAAAGTGAAATTATGGGTGATAAACCGCTTGTTAACAATATAGGTACAAGGTGACTGATATACATTGTTTGCAGCAGCAGAAGAGTGATTAAGTAAGCCAATCTTCAGAGTATTTGCGTTACATGACATTAGTACTACGTAATGGTTGGTCATAATATTTTGGCCACTCAGTGCGTGCTGATTTAAAAATAAAACATAAAACATTTATCTCTATAGAGAAACAGAACATGGGAACGTTTATTAATATTTCAAAAATGTTTTATTTTATTTTATTTTGTTTAAATCTTTGATAATAAAAACAGAAGTTGAAAAAAATACAGAAGTTAATATATTTGTTTTTCCATATGGTGAGTAAAAACACTTCTCTATAGATAAGAGAGCAATTACCATTAATGAGTTAACATTTCTCTGAGACAGATCATCCGAAGATGGAGATGGTTATAAATTACTCTTGAAACGATAGTAGTATGTTTATTTTTCAAAGTGTGAAGGAAAATAAAGTTATACCTGTATACATTTTAAATCGTTCTTAAAGTTTTTCCAAATATCTACATCGCACTTTGAATAATAGTTTTCGCGGTCATAAACGTACTAAAGTTGTATATCTTTATAAATATAGTAGGGAGCTCTTCCCTTTACGAGTTACGCTTGCCAACACCCGTTCTGACACCGCAAAATCTAAAAAAAACCACTAATTTGATCAACTTTAAAATGATTACGGAAGATTAATTTATATTTAAGCGACCAGTGTCGATCGGCTGTAATCGGGTGTCCATTCATTTTCCTTTTACTGAGGAATTTCAAGTGTGAATCAACTGCTGTTGAAAGAGAGAACAACTTTTTTCGTGATTGATTAAATAAGATCAACTAAACATTTGAAAATCAAAACTGCTAAAATGGTGTAAAATGGCTAAGTAATCAATATCGCTGTATCGAAGAATTTTATAATGATGTTATAAAAAATTGGGTACTTATCCGTTATCCCATCTACCAATATCCCAAAAAGAAGAAAAAAGTCTCCAAAATACAGAATTTAACGCTAAAAGTGCGTTACCGCGGCGTCACATTCAATTGACATCAGATTCGTTACACATGTTTCTTATGTGATCGAGAGATTTTTATTCGACATTTATGTGTATTTCTAATGATATTTTACCAATATATTAGTTATATCATTAATTTAAATAATAATTACGACCTTAAACGGTTCACTATGACATTCAAAGAGAAAAAGCTTCGAAAAGATTTTGCTATGCATAGTTACGCACAACAGATCTGTTTCAACTGATGTCATAAATATTTATCCATCAGCCGAGGGAGATAATTATGAAAAATATTGTATATAAATAAATATGTAAGATTACTTTTTTTTCTCTTTTCATTAATGTATTATAAAAATTTTATTGTTTAAAGTTACTGATATTTGACACATTAGTGTGTGGGTCTTTACATTCCAATGATAACATTTTTGCGTTGTATTTTTGCGCATTAGAGTTTGGCGAGTAGTTTGGTGATATATTATTTTTTTACTAGAAAGTTGTCAATGGTATAATGGAGAAGTACCGAAAATTGTTTTCAGTAAGACGTTTTAAATGTATCGTTTCCAATATGACGTAATTTTCAAAGTTTCCTTCCTATTTTAAAACGCAAAAATATAGTTCTTAATTGAAGGGAAATATTATTTAGGCTGTTAAAATTTGCAATAATAGTTAAAATATTTTGTAGAAATACGTGTCTCTCGTGTCTCGCGAATCTCTCGTGTAAATACATTTTGAATTGTAACTGTTTGGAAATATCGTATTTGAACATTTTAAATATGACGTAAATTTCCCCATTTAATTCTTTGAATGCGTAATAATCCAATTATTTATCTTTTTAATATTTACGCGCAAGTATATTTTCATTACGTAATTTTGTACAATTATTGCTTTTAACACGCGATCAGGAAATTATTTTTTTAAAGTTTTATTTCTGTTTTTGATAGTCACGTGGAAATACAATTTTTATGTGAAATGGAATATTTCTTAATATTTATTTTATTATTATTTGCGCTATTTTACAAATTGGCAACAATTGAAATATTGGACTTTTTTTAATGTGAAATAAATCTCCATCAAAATAATGAAAATTTAAGTAAAAACTTGAATTATAACCTCAATAAATTACTCAAATGAAAAGAAAATAATAATAATTTACTCTGCACACCGCAAACTTCTCAACTATACCTTTTTAAATGATGGTTAAATTCCTGCAGATAGTTTTCGTTCATATGAAACTTTTTTAAGAGAAATATTTTGACCAAATTTAATATTAAATATCGCTTAAAATAATTCTTCGATTTATAACTGTCTACTTCAGCATGTTTATCGAACACATCTTTATAAAACTACCAATTTGCATATTTTTATATGCAATAGTTTTCTTCATATTAGTCCAGAAAGTCCTCAAGCCACAAAATCTTATTAACAGTTGCTGCTGCGGCGCTGGTAACTTTTTTTTAAAATATAGACAGATAATTCTAGTATCACACAATATCATGTAAGACACACTACGCTGTTGTGTAAAAATGTATAATGCATCTATTAAAGTGCTATGCTAATATATTTTATTTATAAAATAATATGGATTATAACTATAAAATATGATCTAGGAAAAATTGTTGCAATTTTAAAACACAACATATTATTTAATAAGTAATCAGTACGAAAAATAATTTCCTGAATTGTTTGTAATTTTACATTCATAAAAAATAAGCTACTCGAGAAAAATGATTATTTCGTAAGGTGTCACTTCTTTTGTGTCAAGTACATCCATTATTTATATCTTCTAAATAAACCGCAGAACTTTCCTTTTGATATTTACAGAAAAAGAAAGTTGGTACACATCAATCATATTCAAGATCTGTGTTCAGTCCAAGATAGTATTATTACTGTCGACGGATACTTCAAAATGAAATATCAGTGAATTTTTTTGAATCAATATTGGGCAAATTGGGGTTTAAAATGTGTGTGATATTCTCTGTTTTTAGCCAAATAAATTTTGGTGTGAATAAAATAATAGATGTTTTTCAAAATGAAAATGTCAAATCTAAAATGCTTGAAAAATATTTTGCTACAGTGAACGTTGCCGACCACAAGTTACCCTTTGAACGCATTGTACTCTTATTCCCGTGATAAGTATGCTGTATACTGTATATCTTTGCTGTAATAAACTTATGTTATGATTCCACATGCTTATTATTTTTTCGTGGTTGTTACTTCATTTTTGAACTGTTAATTCAAAAAATCGCCTGTCCATGTACTTTTGAGACGCACTGTAGAGGTTCCAAACTTTAAACCTTCATAAATCCTAAATTATTTGACTGAGTGATTTCCCGTTTGGTAACCTAGAGTAAGATGTACCGAAAACAGAGTGTCAAAATAAGGTGTTCGTTGAAAATGTCGTACTTTGGAACAACATCAATATGTAAACAACCCCTAAGCATATTTTTTAAACATAAATTGAAAGAAGACACAATTTCTAGTAGAATGGTTTTATGTTCTTTTCTAAGGCAAATTGGCGTTTAAAATGTGTGTGAAGAACCAAGACAAAGAAATTGCTTTACATTTTTAAAAGGAGGAAGAAAAATCTATTCATTGTGCATAATTTTACATTTCATTTAAATATCTCACCTATTCTGTCGTATAAAGGAGCTTTTTTGGTACATTGATCAAAATTTACAGAAGCGCGTTATACGCTGCGCTGGGTGGAAAAATGAGAGATTTAAATTGGAGAAAAGATGAACATACGATTTGGCCTCTTTTTTGGCCAACTTAATTTTGGAGTGAATAAAATAATATTTGTTTTTCAAAATGAAAATGTCAAATCTAAACAGCTTGAAAAATATTTTGCTACGGTGAACATTGCTGACTACAAGTTACCCTTTGAACACATTGTTCTCTTATTCCCCGTGATAAATTTCATAAACTGAATATTCCAGTCTAAATTTAAGATTCGACTATCTTCTTTAGGACATATACCGGTGATGTTTTCTATCCAGACAGAAAAGTTATTTTAAATATAGAATACCAGAAAAGAACGTCACTGTAAATAAATTTATATCGTCCAGGAGAATTTCGATTTTTTCTTTGACGTGTATGGATTTGACGCCTCGGAATGAGAGTTCAAAAAATTGATTTGGAAGAACCAGAACATTTAAATATCTTACAAAAAGAAACTGTAGAAAGTCACGAAGATGTTAGTTCTAATTATTTCAAAAATAAACAGGAAATAAGATGCATTCCTAGTTTCAAAGTGTCATTAAAATTCATGGAAAATAGTAAGACAGTTTTCGAAAGGGAAAGAGAGGTACAGTATGCTTTTCGTGAAAAAGTTGAAAAATAATTATATACACTTGAAGCAATGACCAATGGATCGCATGGACTTATATACGGATACCTGCCAACCTCGCACTAAACTTCCGTACAATGTAGGTTAATTTAACCGAGGTTAAACACGTTTCACAGCAGAATTTTTTTAATGAAATGCATTCAATTAGGTTCCACGTAATAACATGAAACTTAAAATATATTTTTTTTTCAGATATATTTTCTGGTTAGAAATATCTTTAACCTGGATCAAATTAACTTACATTGTACGGAAGTTTAGTTGAAAGTTGGCAGGTATGTATACGCATACAAAGTTCCTTAACTGATATTTAGTTTATCGACTGACTATTTCCTTATTGAATAACAAAACTTCAGCAAAAATGTACTTACGATGCTATATTCTAATCAAAACTTGATGCCATTCGACCAGCTGAATATATGCAAAATGCACATTGTATAATTAAGTCCCGACAGTTAAACGTGGGAGAAAGAGTTTAAATTCATTTGTAAAATACAAATCAAGCTATATGGGAATTAGGCAAAATTATTGATAAATAACGCAAGCTAAAGTAAAAAGGGTATACCATAAGAAGACGTATGATGCTATATTCTAATCAAAACTTGATGCCATTCGACAAGCTAAATATATGCAAAATGCCCATTGTATAATTAAGTCCCGACAGTTAAACGTGGGAGAAAGAGTTTAAATTCATTTGTAAAATACAAAGCAAGCTATATTGGAATTAGGCAAAATTATTGATAAATAACGCAAGCTAAAGTAAACAATGGGTATACCATAAGAAGACGTATAAGGCAACTGAGAAGATCGGGGATCAGAAAGAAAACTCTTTCGTTTGTTACAAATACACAAAAAGAAGACAATTGAACAGAACCAGTTCCCATTCACTCTTTTTTGACGATATTTCCGGGTTTGGCCACTACAGCATAATATGCAGATAACTCTGAGAAATTTACTCAGCCCAAACAACTTTAAAAACAACAACTAACTGAATATGACCAAAGATCTTCTGAGCAACGCAACATTGATATTCAAATTCATATATCATTACGACAGTGTAGATTGCCGTCCTAATTAGAAGACTGTCTTATAGACTGATTATTGACTTTCTTTTGTTCCTGTTAATTAACTTTAAAACTTGGGAGAATCGTTGATTCTGGCAAAAATAAATTACTGTTGCATTTGGCAACAGTTCAAAATAAAACAAGAACTATAATTTAGTATTCGAAATTGATGTCAATCTAGCACGATATTGTATTTTACTTTCTATGTAACATTTATGTTAGCGTCTGAATAAAATAGTGTTTGTAAATTAACTGTCAAATGTTACCTGTTGTACTCCGAATCCAATCAATACAATAACCATGGTAAATCTCTGTAAAAGCCGTTTAACAGGTATTTTCTTACAAATGTATGAGCAGGCGAACAAACTTCAAAAGCACATTGTTACAAAACTAACTTATCTGCAGCTTGGAAGTGAGGTATGTTTACATTACAATTGTTCACAATAGTTTGACTTAAATGTTAAATTACAGTGCTTAGTATATAATTGTAAATTATAAAAAGTGGGAAATTGTTCTATAAACTTTAATTATAGAAACAAACATATACACTAATCGACTTGTTCTTTTCCAGACATGCCTCCTATTTATGTAAAGAAATGAATCATGATTACAAAATGACTTTAGAAAAAGTCAAGAAGAGTTTATGAGTGTATGCTGCTTATACTAGATGTAGGCTAACTAAATTTACCTTAATAAATCTCTAAATAATCTTCTGTATTTCTTAATATACCTAAAGTTACATATAGAGAGTTATTTTAAGTATTAATTGAAAAAAAAATAAACATTTCTTTGTTAAAAAAATTTACATCCAAATTCCCCCTTTCGCACTTGGATATTTGAATATCATTAATTTGTTATTTATATTGAGATAATAAAAGTTTTAATAAATGTAATATTTACATAGATTCATGTTTGGAGAAAACTTTGACTAAATGCAGTGTTGCCAGCGGGCTACTTTTTAAAAATTCAGATTGCTTGATTGTCACCACTTTTATGAAATGGTATAATTCGCCTTGTTCTCGCCTTATTTAATCTGTAATTAAATAATGGAGTTTTACTTTCTCAAAAAGAAAAAAAAAAAAAAAAAAAAAAAACAGGTGGTAATCAAGAAATCTGAATAAAAAATGTAGCCCACTGTCTAAATGAAACAGAAAAAAAAAAGAATCCCTGTCATTTATAGTATAAATTACGAACCTGTGATTTCTATACCCAAATTACAGATAAACATATATATTGATGTATAGATAGAGTTATCACAAATTTAATATAATTTTCTTATTGCATTTTTTTAACTGCTAAATTCACTCGGAGATGAATGCCTCCTAGAAAGTGTGAGTTAAAAAAAAACTCTTTGTATGGCCGACGAAGACGAAAAAGTCGTGTAGTATTTCACTCAATAAATTGTTTAAAATCATTTTATAATTTTCCACAGTATTACTTTATCTTCTACGAAGTTTTGTATAAGAAAAGCCTTAAAAGAGAAATATTTTAGTATTAAATGAAAATTGTGCTACATTTGCGTTTCATTTATTTGCAATAAAGTACTAGAAACATTAGCCAGAATTATAAAAATATTTTCAAAACAACTCCTAACTAATACGCAGCTACATTCCACCTTCATATTTATTAAAAACGTTTGTCAGATTTCACATTTAAAATCACGCCAATACCATTTTAGTATATATTTCAATCACATGTTAATATCCAAAATTAAGAAAAATAAAATTACTATTTCGACATCCATTTATCTTCAGACAAGTATTTTTACATTTATATATGTCTAGCTTCCAATTTGAACAAACGTTTCAGTTCATATTTATTGTGTACAAAATATTTTTCCAAACTAAACCAAACGAACTTTAATACGAAATACATTTTTCAAATGTGTTGAATGTAAATAAATGTTATTGAAACTAAATAACTAAAATGATATTCCATAATATGGCGTATGGTATCATTTTCATTTTTATCATACCATCTATTTTGCGAAACAAATGCATTTACCTGAATCGTAATGAATAGAATTTTGAAATATTTAAAGTTTAGAATTTTATATGAAAAGTTTCCAGTAAAACGCAAAAGTGTACCTATCTTTCTGATATGAAAGTAATTTAACTCTGGCGTTTTAAACCTCGATTGCGTTATAATGATTAGAATATAAAAACGACTGCGTATGACGGTTTTTAAAATAATGTTTTAAAATAATGTAACTATAATTAAATAATACGGTCTTATTTTAAAAGTTAAATTGTGTATAATCTGAGTGCGTTATTTATATTATTTTAGAGTTTTCTTCGTTTTTGGATTATTTAAAATATTATTATTGAATATTAAATACAGTATGCTGATAAAAAAAGCTGAAGTACAGTTTGGAATTTAATTTTATTTCCAAAAATTTTTAAAAGCTTTCTTCTTATGTTACTGAATTACATTTTTAAATTCAGGAGTTTTCTAAAATGCATGAATTGTTTCATATTTATGTATTTTTTATTCGGTGATTTTTTTATCCATTTTTATCGTTATTAAATACTGTGGAAGATGAGTAGAATGTTGAAAATAATTTTATCTTCTACAAAATGACAAAAGTGCTTGTTCTGTAAT
This sequence comes from Maratus michaelseni, assembly GCA_963931845.1. Taxonomy (NCBI): domain Eukaryota; kingdom Metazoa; phylum Arthropoda; class Arachnida; order Araneae; family Salticidae; genus Maratus; species Maratus michaelseni. The sequence goes on along the minus strand of OZ007593.1, from coordinate 200,644,489 downwards.
GCTGAAATGTCTTTTTTCTATGTTATTGTTTTGGTAAGAAATCGTTTTAGTTAAAATTAATATATTTTTACTGTTTATCGATTCTGATCAAACAAATTGCGGCTTCATATCATGTTGTTTACATTAAGTGATAATTTGCTAGTAATCGTCAAATAGTCTCCACTTAAATATATCTCAGATTTTTAAAACGTTGTCGGAAAATAAACAAATATTAATCTACAATCTTTTATAAATCGTCTTTAGTATGTAAAAAAATAATTTTATAAAATCTTATTCAAATAAAAAGAAAATACTATGGAAAGTAAAATTCTACAAAGTAACTTTTGACATGCTGCGATTAACGCAGTTACATCTATTTTAATTTGTGTGCGAAAATAGAGAAAACGACGGAATAAAAAAACAAGTTGTAAACTGTACATCAAACGTTAGAACTGTTTTTTAATTCCAAAATTTAAAAACATAAAATTTCACCTTTTCTAAAACATATACACAAATAAAAAACATATTTTACTTAAGCAAGGTATCAAATACATGTAAAACAAAATTTCCAAACTTGACATGTTTCGGTTTCAAAGTATAAAACCATAATCATAAGCACACAAACATCGTTAAAAACAAACCCAAATGACACTGGACAGTACAATATATACAAAATATAACACAACAAACACGCAATGTCATTCAACAATGTAAACAAATCAATGTCATTGCGAAACCCCCACATAAACTAAAAGAGTTACTTAATAGATTTGATAAAACAGGTGTATCTTTCAGGAGTATATGAGATTCCGTATGTTAATGAGGTGGGTGATATCAGTTATTATGTTGGTATGACATGCAGAAAATTAAGTATAAAAAAGAGGGAACATGAATCTGACATTAAATTTGGCCGCATGAAAACAGCTTTGTCTAAGTTATATTTGGAGGGGAGGGGATTAAAATTTTATTTGAAGATATTAAATTGATTTTTATTTCGAATTATTACCGCAAGTCCCTTATAAGAGAGTCCATCGAAATTTATTTGCGGAAAGGCTTAATCTGTAATGATACTTTCTCTTTTGTTATTCCACCTTTATGGTTAGAGCTATTAAATCTGTTAAATAAATATTGTGGGGCTAATTTGAATAGAGGGAGGCACTTGTGCATGCAAGCTTGATTTGATGTTTGATGTTTTCTGTTCTTTTACTTTTTGTGTTTAACTGTAGATGGCGTATTTGTTGTGTTATATATTGTATATATTGTATTGTCCAGTGTCATTCGGGTTTGTTTTTAACGATGTTGTGTGTTTATGATTCTGGTTTTATAATTTAAAACCGAAACATGGCAAGTTTGGAAATTTTGTTTTACATGTATTAGACGACTTGCTTAAGTAAAATATGTTTTTGATTCGATATATGTACATCAAACGTTGCAAATGAGCTGAGTTTGTACTGTTATTATTTCTGTAAAATGAATTACATCGTCTGTTATTATGATATGATTAAATTCCGTAATAAAATATGTACATTTTATGTTGGCAATATTTTATCATTTGTTGACATATACTGAAAATTCTAATGGGAAACTTAAGCTTATATTTGAAAATTTCAGAACTTGAAATCCATATTTAGAATATTTTTGCATTTAATACCTATTTATTCGGAAACACTATCCAAAAAACTGTCGGTAGATTATATGATTGCTATAATTAAACAATTTTAATATATATAAATTCGGTTTTAATTTCAGTAATACGGTAATAATATGACTCCTTCTTAAATATGACATAATGACCATGGCAACCTAGAATCATTACTTAGCATAGGATATCATTGAATTAATTACGTATGATAGGATTTAATGGAATGAAGAAATTTTTTATTAATATATTTTTAAATTTTGATTCAATTTTCATAAAATTTGAAAAGACCCGACAAAATTTTGCAACGATTATAGATATTAAATTTCAAACCATTCTGTTATGTAGTTTTTGCGCTGTTATATGCAGACAGATGGACAGGCGGACGGACCAGACGACGACTACAGGTGCTACGTATTTATACAATTATGGACGCAATTAAAAAAATCTAAGTACGGGTTGCGTTTCTAAGATTATAAATGTACATAATGTTTATTTTTTCTTTGAATTCCAGTGCAAGTTTTTAACTATTAGACGAATATTGCAATAAAGATTGCCCTCACTATGAAAATGAAAAAATCAAAATGCATTATAAGATAATCTAACGTTTTGAAGTCAAATACAATAATTGTTCTACTGCAGTTGCGCTTAAAAATTTATAGCAGGTCTTTTTGTGTCTGTAAAAAAGACATTTTTTTTTAATAAGTTGTACTAAATATTAAAATGACGACTAAAGCATGGATGTCCCCTTTTGCTCTTTTTTTGTGCCAATATTTAATGAATTTTTTCAATTATTTAATAACAGAAATATCTGATTAAATAAGTTAAAATTTTTCATTAAATATTAGTGGTAATAAAAGAGCATGTATGTTGGTAGCTATGCTAAATACAGTATGCCTAATGCTATCGAAACCGAGTGATTTATTCTATGCTAAAAAGTTTGTACCATCACTACTATATGCAGTTGCATATGTTTTAGAATTACACATGTTTACGATGCTGTAGCATGTCTTTTTATGCCTGATGCAAGGAAAACAAGTTCTTAAAAACATGCAATGTTGTTAATTTTTTGCGGAGTTGTAAAAATTTATTTATTTAAATAGCGCTTTAAACCATTATTGATTTTTTTCACTAAAATAGATCTAGATAGATTAATTTAAAATCGCCTCATGTTCTGAAACTGTAGAATATGACAAAAAATAAAAATACCTATAAGAAGAAAAACAAATATAAAGCTAAAATAATATCGTATGCGCATTTTTAGTTAAAGCTGTTTGGTTTACTGTCAAAAATTCTAAATCCCTTTTACCAGTTGGTTTTCACAAAATTCAATTCCATTAAGTGAAATAGAATTGCATTAGATTACGATGCTATTTAGAGGATTATGATAGAAATGAATTCGAAAACTTCTTTCATCACTCTTTCTAAATACAGCACTCAATTGTTATTTCACTCTAGGACTTTAAAGCAATATCCGGATTATTTGAAATACATACATCACTCGCAGTTGTTTACCTTTAAAAAGTTTTAAAGATAGAAAGCTTTTACTGCTTTCATAGAAATTGTTTAAGCACTAAAATAAATGTTTTTCTAAATGTCTCGCGAACCTTTTTTTTCATACACATAAGTTAGTCATACAGAAGCTGAAAAATTTGTATTTTCTCCTTATATATAAATTTATTTTACGTATAGTAGATATTAACAAGAGGTTTAAAGTTGTCTGTGTCAGTTGTCTAAACACTTTTATCCTTATTTGTGTACTTTTATACGTTTATAGTGATTTTTTTGTTGTTGTTCACTTTATTATGGTACTTTATTTATATAAAGTACTTGCTAATGTATATTTTCTACAAAATATTGCACTAAAAATTTTGCATATGTAACAGTTTCTTATTCAAATGAGATAAATAATTTGTTAAAAAAAAGCTTTTCAATAATTTTAATATCATAAAGAGCAGTGTAGTGCTTACATTTTTTCAAAGAAATTTTTATAGACTTATTGGGAAATCAAATGACATTTCAAATATCATGCATTTATTTCTTTAACTCTTTTCGTCTTAAGCAACAATACGAAAGAAAAATCTTGCGTCAAGCATGGATCACTAAACACTTTCCAATACATACAGAAAACTGCAGCAAAACTTAATTTTTGAATAAAAGCAAACAGTTTAAAAAACGCATGACACATTTAAAACCAAATTTCAGCAATCACCTCACATAGTCATAATGTAGTCAAATCATTTTGTGCAGTCATGTATATCATCGGGATATTTACATATATACTGCAACGTATGGTAACATTTAATTTTGTAGTAAACGCATGACACATTTGAAAATCAGCTTTGCCAATTTGTACGAATAGGCAAAAATTCATTCGCCTTTTTTCCGCAGCCCTCTACATTATCTGCAGATTTTTATAAATACCATATGATAAGTTAAAATGCAATTCAAGTAAAAACGCATAACGCAACTAAACACGAACATCCAGCAACCACCGTTCATATACGGCAAAGTAACAAGTTATTTGCGTAGCACTGTAAAAAAAATTATTTATATTCTACAAATATCTTACTTATTATACTATCTTTAAGTAGTTCACTGCCTTTTGACAATAATAATTACGAATAATTTTGTACAGACTTGTATTTGATTTAAATAATTTATAAACACCGCATATTATGCAACAAATTAGTTAAACATAAAAACTGCTAAAACTGTAAAGACACTAACATCATTTGAAACTCCTAGACAAAATATTAACATAATTTCTTATTTGTACCCTGTAGCTGAATATTTAATGCTATGCAACCAAGCTTTACAGTAAGCACCTTGTAATTCAATTCAGAAACGTATATGAATTTCATTATGTTTGCAATAGCGTAACATCATTAAAATACACTGCAGACGATTTACTCCGTAGACCATTATGTAATGGATTTTTTTTGCGTGACCCTGTAAATGAATGATAAATACTTTGCACTCCATATTCCATAAAAAAAATGTTTTAGTGCATCTCACAAATGCATACAATTTCATAATGTTTGGAATAGTGTAACACATTTAAAATATACTGAAAAGGTTTTTTACTCTTTAACCATCATGCATCAGTACATTTTGAGTGTCCCTGTAAACGATCTATAAACGCGTTTTGTTTGATAAAGTTTATTAGGTAAATATCCTTTTCTGAATGATTAGAATATGGTTTGATAATTATTTTTCTGAGAATATTAAAATTTTTGAAGTGGATTTTCTGGTGATTTTGTCAATTTGAGATGGTGGTGCGGGATTTAACACTTGAGTACTTACAGGGGGAGGGGTGAATGAAGTGTATAATTTTTCATTGCGACTGTAATGGATATATATTTTTAAAGTGCTCTCTGGATTTTAAAATTCAATGACTAAATTTTCTTCTTTACCGGTTTTGAAAAGCACAATAAATTTATTATTTTCGATTAACTTAAATAATTTAAGACTAAGAGAAAGTACAGCTAAGAATTTTCCGTTCGCGGATGGAGGGAGGGGCTAAATCCCTAATGGAGATTAATTTTCAATTCTATTTTTCTGTTTATGTGTTACAAATGTTTCTCAAATGGGTGGTTGAAGCCATTGGGGAATTCAGGCAGCGATGGCCGTGCTAAGACATATCTTCTCCTACTACCCTCATTTTGAAATATAATAAACTAAATTTTCCATTTCTTCAATTTGGAATGATATAGCACATTATTGTTTTCTTTTCGAATAATTTAAAATAATTAAACACTAAGATAAATAATTAGGAATTTTACGTTAAGGGCAGGTAGTTTCCGTAATCCCCCATGGAAATTAATTTTTATTTCTGTTTTACCTTTTGTGTTTATGTTATTCAGGGTTGTGTTAAATGCAGGGAATAAATTATTTTGTGTTTACATAATATAACAACAGACAGGATGAAACGTATTTTGCCAACACTCCAGTGGGATGGAAATGTCTTTTATGAAATATAGTAATATCATAGGAAATACATCACTAATACACCTTGAAAAGTTTTAAGGATCTTGAATATTCACATGCATAAGAAGAATGCAAATGTGGAGTATACAATTTTTTACATCCATAAAAAACGTGTAATTTTTGCAAAATTGGAATATACAGACTTTTTTTTTTTTTGCTTAAAAAATGCATATTTTTTTCTAAACAGAAAATATGCATTTATTTCATGGAGAAAATATGCAAGGTTTTTGAAAACATATAATATGCACTTTTTTGTATGCATTAAAAATGCAGATAAATTCCCCTACAAGTGTCTACTTTTGATTTCTTCAATTACACAATTGCATACAATACATACTTTTTGGAATAGAAAGTGTAAAAACTTTTTAATTTTAAAGAATAGTCATAAACACTTCTTAAGTATGTTGAAAAGCGTTAATAATAAATAATGTTTAATCAGCACACATAAATTGACATTTTATACCACTTGTCGAATTATATTTTAAGCATACTTACTAGAAATTAATCTCATACTGCAAGAAATGATGTATCTATCTCATACAATTAAAGGTTATGTTTCGAAATGTCACTGCAGTATAGATCCAACTATATTCTAATTTGTCAGCATTATGCGATTGAAATGCATCTGTTTGCGAATATATTATGACTTCTGTTTGCATTATCGTTCTACCGGGATATTTGGGATCTTATAGGTACTCGAATTTATTATATCATACAATAGCTACGCAGTACAATGCAAACCCTCCCATTCACAAATCTGTCGTTAATTGCTGCTCATAGCAACAGAAGTCACACCTAATATGCAACTGATGTCTAAATCATACGTTTTCGCTATATTAGCGCTTTTTTATAGTTTAAAGTTATGAATCGTGTCGCTGATTGAATGATCTTTTACTGCTTAATAATGTAGAATTTTATAAAGATGCAAAATGAGCTTAATTTAATAGGAATTATTTTAAAAATAATAACAGCAGTTAACACTTTAGCATATAAAGTTATTTCAAATCAAGGGAGTTAAATAAAATGAGAAATTATATATTTAGTACAAAAGTAGAGAATTAGGAACTATTATCCGATTAGCAAGATAATTTTAAGAAAATATTAATTTATTGGCTACACTGTACAAAAAGGACAAACTTAATATATTAATCTAGGAAAATATAATATAATAACCACAAAACAAAAATATACAGTAATTTCTTCAAAGTTAACCACTGTTCCGGAAAGCCTTCTTTATCCTTTGAAACATCAGAAATCAATTTTTTTTCCGACATTTAATGAATGATTTCTAATAACAAATTTTCTTTTGCTTCCACTGATTTTCGAAAAACTTTCCGAGTAGTTTTCATGCTATATTAATCAGTTTTCAAAACACTTAATATCAGTATTTCGGATCATATCCATTCGCAAGTAAATATTTTAATGTTAAAAAAACATGTTTTACTGACACACATTATAAATTAACAGCATTCGCATTAAAATGACTTTCATTCTGTTGCTATTGCATATATAAACTCAATTACGCAGCTGAAAATTTTAACCAAGTTCTCACTTCTATTATTTTACGTATCGCAGACAGAAATACACATGGATGTAATAGAGTCTTCATGAAGGAGATGAACTCATCAGCTAGGTAATATTTTGCAAAACTGTTTACTCGGGATTTCAGAAGTCATACTATATAGACGTATTGTTTTATTTTATTTCGGTAAGTGTTTATAAATATATCTTTTGAAAATCTCATAATTACAAAATAATAATAATCATAAATAAAAGAAAGAAAGAAAACGTGACCATATGTACTGTAGTTAATTTAAAGAAGGGAGCTTTAATGAATACTCTCTATACAACGTTATTTATGTATTTTCAATCTTATTTTTTGAATAATTGTTTTATATATTCTACGTTTCACCTGAATTTATTTTTCCAATATGTTTCATTATTTTACAAATATTTTGTAAATTTTTTGGTCGACGAACATAGAGCTCGAAGCCGCATAGGTTTTCAGTAGCTTCAGAGCCCACGAGCCCAACCCTTTTCGCTTTTCGAGTTGTTTAATTTGTTCATTTTTCCTTTTAAATTTGTCCGGTTTCAATTTTCAGATTTTTTTTTTTCGTTTCTACCTGCCTTCCGCAAGTGTCTCGGTATAAAAAGGATAGTAGCAAAGGACCATCACGCGAAACACCGCGCTCTGCGAATTCTGGGAGACCGCCGGTATTATAGCGTATTGGTCCCGTTGAAGGGCAGTAGTTCATTTTTGCACCACTTAATTTTAAATCCTAAATGCTACATTCACCCCTGTGTTTTGTAATGAAAGTTTTCATTCAATTTCAATTTTTTATCAAGTACGTGAATGAAACCTTTTACTTATTTTCAAATAAATTTGTTTGCAATTTCTGGTGTCATTGAAGGATTTTATCATTTTATGAATACAAGTACTTTTCCCTTGAAATAATTAATAAAATTTACTAAGAAAGACGAAAAACATTTTATTATGTGATTTCATTAAGTGTTCGTAATCACACCTTGTATAATTATGTTAATAGTTAAAAAAACATAAATAAAATTAAAATTTTATGAATTTAATGAACTGCAATATGAAATTTATAGCAATGTTGCAAATTTAGCGAACATTTTTAAAACCAAATTATCTCCCTGATTTTTTTTAATATTAATGTTAGCATTACTTAATTACATACACACCGTGATTAAATAAAGCGTAGATTATTATCTGAAATTTTTGCTAGATTTTTAATAAAAAAATACCAAATTTGCAACACTGGTTTATAATTTATATTAGTTATACTGTGCTGCATATTTATTTTAATTCTAATTATTTTTATGAGATCTTTTTTTATGTTTTATGTACATTTAAGTTTTTAAAAGTGTAGTTTAATGTTTTATGAATGTTTTAAAATGATAATAAAACCATAGCAGAGAAAGATGATCAATAATGTTTAGCGTATATTTACATATACTAAATTATATACGTGTTATATACTAAATTTACAATTTAGTGTCAAAACCTTTTTAAAAATAACAAGCTGTTTCATATCATTTTCTTCATTTACAATAATGATATTTGATATAAGATCAATGCTTTGTTTTAATTATTTTCCTTTCTAATTACGACCGATTTTTCTGTTGTTTTAAAATAAAACAAATCATTTAAAACATGACGCATTTTAATTAATACTGTTTTCTAACAGTGAAAATACTTAATGAAGCAGAAGGAAATATAAAAATATGCAAAATAAGTTATTTATATTTATATATTTTTTCAAAGTCATTATTATTATTTTTCAGACGTAGCAATGTTTTGTAATTTCAAAAATAATTAAAATTTTAATTAATCAATTTTTTAAAACATATATATATATATATATATATATATATATACTTAGGAACAGGATATACTGTAGGGTAACTTTAACCTTCCGAAAACTAATTACACTGTTATTTTTATTAACCGTATTTGAACAAAAAGTTAAAATATTCTGTTTAAGCAAATTTTAATTGGTCTCTGAAAACTTCTTACAATTATTTTTTTATGTATGTTACATTGTTATTTCAGATTTTATCATGTTATTCCATTTTTGTAAATAAAATTAAATCCTTTATTCGAAGCAAGTTTTACAGAATTTTTTGTTGCAGATTTTATCGATGTATCATTAAATCACTTTAAGTAACATGTAATATAATATATAACAGGTAGGGAACATGCATGAAACTATTTTCTTGACAATGTATAATTTAAAACTTCATTCTAAATATATTGACACTCAAAATTCAATATTCTGTGAGAAAATTAATAAAACATATATGTGAATAATTTTTCGGTTTAATATTCAACATAAAATATTACGGACACTGTTAACGTCTAAATGTGGTTTTAGTTTTAACGAGTTAAGTGCAATTTTACATACATTTCCAAAATAAAAAAATGTATATCAAAAATATACTTCTGTATTACAAAAACGAATAGCATTGAAAAGTTTTTATAAAATAAAAATCCTGCAGTAAATCTTATTATGATGAAAATATTTGACTACTGTTTTTGATGGGTTTGCACATTTTAAAATGTCCTTAACACGATTTGACTAATTTTCAAAATGCCTGCCTGTCAGTCTGTATGATACAATTTTATGGCCGATCTATCTGAAGAACTAATGTACTGAATTTCATAAAACTATATATTGTGTTTGATCTAGACAGGAATTGGTGCTGATTACGCTAGGGTGTATATTACCCAACAGGTGCCTATGCTGAAATTTTCACGATTTTCGTGGTGGCTTTATTCAAAGAACTAATGCTCGAGATTTTATAATGCCGCATATTCTGTTAGACCTTAACATAAATAGATGATGTTTCGATTTTGACTTTGATCACTCAACACAGGCACTGCTATCAAATTCTTGGGAATATTTCCTACTCAGATCTACAATCAATTGATGCAATTTACTAAGCGTGGTGTGCAGTACTATAACTCCATTATTTAAACTTTCATACACATTGTTGGTAGAATCGCTTCTTTTGACGTCAAAATTTATATGTAGACCCGATTACGGAATATTAACCATATGCTTTTTGCGATGAACATTATAGCTGTATTTTATTTTCTACTGTACACAGTTACAACAAATTTTATATTTGAATTTAATAATTCAAAATGTATATGTGATCTAATTTTAAAATTTAATACCCATCAAGGTATCTGGTCTTGTTTTAATTTAATGATCGTCTTAAATTCGAAAAAAAAATTTCTATTCTTTATATACATAATCTTTTAAACTATTAAAAAATAATAGATTATAATGCTATATAAGAATATTTTGTGATGGTCAAAGAATACCAGTTTTTGATTTAAAATTAGAGTTTAAGGAAAACATTAAATTTTCTCCAATGTCTGCTTAGGAATAATAGAACATGAATCATTGTAATTTTGTTTATATGGCTTCATTTAAACTTAAAATATCTCATGTACAGGTTAGAAAAGAGTAATTTTCATCCCTGACATCCAATGAAATTTAGAAGAATTAAGATTGCCAATTTATTTTACTTAGTGACTGAGCTTCAAGTTGCTTATGCTATGTAACTTCTATCTGATATTGAGGACAGTCAGTTTCATTATTTAAAACAATGTTTGTATAGAATGATGTAAACAGTCACCTTCAAAAGTCTGTTGTTAATATCTATAATCTGCTGATAGTAATATTGCTTGTAATTGATAGTTTAGCTGATGCATATTGAAACATATTTCTAATTCTATGCCATTTAAGATTACAAAATTATGAATTATTGACTGGCAATGTGACAGTCTATCTTAATCCCTTCAGGGGCACAGTACTCTGACAGCTAAAATATTGAAATGATTGATTGACACCAGAATTCACAAGCGAATTCATTTTAAAATGAGTAAACGCTTTTCCTCATGTACATTATAAATTCAAAATTTGACTATAAAATTCTGGTGTCATTGTGGCATTTTGGGATTAAAATTAAGTGGTATATATTATATACCGGTGCCTTTCAAGGGGTTAAGTAGCTTTCATTATTAGATAGATTTTATTACTAAAAGCAACCTATTGCAGCCGTTCGAAAGAAAGCAGTTCCAGAAAATGTTGATATATTTTCACCGATCATGACCCTCAGACAAAAAAAAAAACACTCTCCGTGCAAATGTTGATATATATATATATATATATATCTGACATTTGTTATGCTGTCACTCTCTAATATATGAAGCGATTTGGATGTGACTGAGTGCGTGCATACAACACACCAAGGTCTCGACCCAGTCTTTTGGCCAGCTTCATATGCCATTTTGTTTCATAATAGCGGCCAGTTAAAAAAAATTTACATTTTAAATTTTTTTTTTAATGTAAAAAATTGAAAATTGAAAACGTTGTTTTCGTTAAGTTTTAGATCGTGATACAAGGATTCCAGAGCATTTTTGTTTTGGTTATACCTTAAGAAATGGCTGAGATATGGCAGTTTTAAATTCTAGTGTGGCTGAGATTTTGAAACAAACTGATTTTTGTTATGCTGTAACTCTCGTATTTATGAAGCGATATGAATGTGACTGATCATGTGTACATGACATACCAAGGTCTCGATCGAGTTCATTAGCCAACTTCATCCGCCATCTTGTTTCAAAATTGCGGCCAGTTAAAAAAAAATTTATTTATAAAAATTCAAAAAAAGATGTACAAAAAATTATAAATTGAAAAAATTGTTACCATTTTAAGTGTTAGAACGTGATACAAGGATCCCGGGACATTTTTTGTTTTGTTTTGGCTACATTTTAACAAACGGCTGAGATATGGCAGTTTGAAATTCTAGGGTTGTTGAGATTTTGAAACAATCTTATATTTGTTATGCTGTAACTCTCGTATTTATGAACCGATATGAATGTGACTGATCATGTGCACAGAACGTACTAAGGTCTCGACCGAATTCGTTGGCCAGCTTCATGCGCCATATTGTTTCAAAATGGCGGCAAGTTAATTAAAAAAAAATCAGAATTCAAAAAGATGTATTAAAAATTATAAAATAAAAATGTTGTTTCCGTTAAGTGCTAGAACGTGATACAAGAATTTCGGAACATTTTTTGTTTTGGCTTTATCTTAAAAATGGCAGAGATATGGCTGTTTGAATTTTTAGGGTGGCTAACATTTTGAATCAACCTGAGTTTTGTCATGCTGTAACTCTCATGCTGAATTTCGCATTAAAATTCAGCATTAACGAAACCCGGTATTGAATCTTCTTTAATTGTTTTCCAAGAATTTTAGTTTCGGGTGTTTGAGTAAAATGAGTTGAATTTTTAAAAACATGGAATATGGAAGCTACCTTTTCCGCCCGGTTCAAGCCGGAAGGACTTTATTTTAACAAAATGCATTATGTGAAGCGAATTTTTTGTTGCACATGATTGGTAATCTTGATCAATATGACAGTACATCTAATTATATTGTTAGTAGAAGTATTCGAAGTTCATCATAAATGACCAGATATTATCCTATTACATTATTAACGTGTTTGTTTGGAATCATCATTAAAAAATCGAATCTAACACATCCGTTTTGACAGCTATATGTGACTATATAAAGCTGTATAATATAACTTCTATGTTTGACCAGGTAATTATGGATACTAAGATTCATTATCTAATACAATGCAAACTGTCTACTTAAAATATATCTTGTTAATCGCTCTCGTGCATGTATAAGTCTTCTGTAATTGGTTTCCAAGCATTTTAGATTCGGGTGTTTGAATAAAATGAGTTAATTTTTTAAAAAAACATGAAATATGAAAGCTTACCTTTTCCTCCGGGCTCAGGCCGGAAGGACTTTTTTTAAACAAAATGCATGATATTTTGTTGCACATGTTTGATAATCTTGTTCAATATGACAGCATATCTCATCCAATTATTAGTAGAAGTATTCGAAGTTCATCATAAATGACCAGATATTGCATTATTAACGTGTTTGTTTGGAATCATCATTAAAAAATCGAATCTAACACATCCGTTTTGACAGCTATATGTGACTATATAAAGCTGTATAATATAACTTCTATGTTTGACCAGGTAATTATGGATACTAAGATTCATTATCTAATACAATGCAAACTGTCTACTTAAAATATATCTTGTTAATCGCTCTCGTGCATGTATAAGTCTTCTGTAATTGGTTTCCAAGCATTTTAGATTCGGGTGTTTGAATAAAATGAGTTAATTTTTTAAAAAAACATGGAATATGAAAGCTTACCTTTTCCTCCGGGCTCAGGCCGGAAGGACTTTTTTTAAACAAAATGCATGATATTTTGTTGCACATGTTTGATAACCTTGTTCAATATGACAGCATATCTCATCCAATTATTAGTAGAAGTATTCGAAGTTCATCATAAATGACCAGATATTGCATTATTAACGTGTTTGTTTGGAATCATCATTAAAAAATCGAATCTAACACATCCGTTTTGACAGCTATATGTGACTATATAAAGCTGTATAATATAACTTCTATGTTTGACCAGGTAATTATGGATACTAAGATTCATTATCTAATACAATGCAAACTGTCTACTTAAAATATATCTTGTTAATCGCTCTCGTGCATGTATAAGTCTTCTGTAATTGGTTTCCAAGCATTTTAGATTCGGGTGTTTGAATAAAATGAGTTAATTTTTTAAAAAACATGGAATATGAAAGCTTACCTTTTCCTCCGGGCTCAGGCCGGAAGGACTTTTTTTAAACAAAATGCATGATATTTTGTTGCACATGTTTGATAATCTTGTTCAATATGACAGCATATCTCATCCAATTATTAGTAGAAGTATTCGAAGTTCATCATAAATGACCAGATATTGCATTATTAACGTGTTTGTTTGGAATCATCATTAAAAAATCGAATCTAACACATCCGTTTTGACAGCTATATGTGACTATATAAAGCTGTATAATATAACTTCTATGTTTGACCAGGTAATTATGGATACTAAGATTCATTATCTAATACAATGCAAACTGTCTACTTAAAATATATCTTGTTAATCGCTCTCGTGCATGTATAAGTCTTCTGTAATTGGTTTCCAAGCATTTTAGATTCGGGTGTTTGAATAAAATGAGTTAATTTTTTAAAAAACATGGAATATGAAAGCTTACCTTTTCCTCCGGGCTCAGGCCGGAAGGACTTTTTTTAAACAAAATGCATGATATTTTGTTGCACATGTTTGATAATCTTGTTCAATATGACAGCATATCGCATCCAATTATTAGTAGAAGTATTCGAAGTTCATCATAAATGACCAGATATTGCATTATTAACGTGTTTGTTTGGAATCATCATTAAAAAATCGAATCTAACACATCCGTTTTGACAGCTATATGTGACTATATAAAGCTGTATAATATAACTTCTATGTTTGACCAGGTAATTATGGATACTAAGATTCATTATCTAATACAATGCAAACTGTCTACTTAAAATATATCTTGTTAATCGCTCTCGTGCATGTATAAGTCTTCTGTAATTGGTTTCCAAGCATTTTAGATTCGGGTGTTTGAATAAAATGAGTTAATTTTTTAAAAAACATGGAATATGAAAGCTTACCTTTTCCTCCGGGCTCAGGCCGGAAGGACTTTTTTTAAACAAAATGCATGATATTTTGTTGCACATGTTTGATAATCTTGTTCAATATGACAGCATATCTCATCCAATTATTAGTAGAAGTATTCGAAGTTCATCATAAATGACCAGATATTGCATTATTAACGTGTTTGTTTAGAATCATCATTAAAAAATCGAATCTAACACATCCATTTTCACAACTATATGCGGCTCTATAAAGCTGTATAACATAACTTCTATGTTTGACTAGGTATTTATGGATACTGAGATTCATTATCTAATACAATGCAAACAGTCTATTTCAAATATATCTTGTTAATCGCTCTCGCGCATTTATAAGCGTTCTGAATTTCAATAGATATTTTACATATAAATTATACCTATTCGGGTGTCATATAGAATTTGAAAGTTTGGGGTAATATTGTTGTTAATGTAACGGATATTTTCTTTAAAAAAATTTGATATATATATGTATATATATATATATATATATATATATATATATATGTGTGTGTTATATAAAAAATTTATTTCCTTCGCATTTATTTCGCATTAGCCCTTTAAATTAATCTAACTTCTGACATCATTCCTTAATTCTTAATAATATTTATTCCTATTTAATGTCCTTTTAAAAGTAAGTACCCGTATATTAATAATTATCTTATTCCAAATCTTAATCTAAAATTTTAAGTTCATTTATAACTTTTATCAGATCCCCAATCTATAAAATTCTGAGAGAAGCTTTTGTCATTTCAAATGTTTTTAAAAGCCATATTTTTTTATTCCATGCTCTGCTTCGCGCGCTAGGTATTTTTCACTTCAAAATTAATGCGCGGCTACGAGAGGAATTCTTTCGCGTTAAATCTTCTCCCTCGCGCCTCATTCCCTTGGCTTTAGCTCGCCTCTCACTCATTGGTTTGTGCACTCGTGACGTCGTATTCTGTATCTCTACGCGCCGTGAACGAACTGCCATTTTTCATGGAATAAAAAACCATCTTCGTAAAAACATCACATATATATATATAGTTTCTTTTAACGAAAAACATGTATTAATTTTAATACCATTTTAAATGTATACAAAGTGTTTTAAAGGCAAACTACAAGAGGTTATATGCACTGTAAACTGAAATGTCTGAAAATTCAAACACTTAAGTGTCTGAAACGGATGGTTAAAAAAACAGACAATTTAAAGTGTCTTACAATTTAAAGATACTTATTTGTGTCTGAATTTACGACATTTGAAACGTCTGAATCGCGGCCATTTTTGTGCTCTAATTTGTCTACAATAGACAGCCATTTCTGACCACAATTTTTAAGCATTAAAGGCAGCCATATTTGATCACATTGAATCCTTAATAAATGGAAAAATATTTGAATATAAAGCAGGGCTGAGGATTGTTTCAGAAGCAGAACCCGATTAAAGCATGGGAAAACTGGGCGATGGTACTGCCTGTGTTTCCACCCCCCCCCCCTCCCGATTTTAAAGACCCCCAAATTTGATATGCAATTTTCGTAAAGCTGATATTTTAAATCTCTTTAGTTACTGTACTGATTATATTGAATGTTTTAAACATTTACAATAAGATTGAAAATATGTTTTTTAATCTAAACTAGGGGGCTCTGCCCCCTACGAGCTGCGCTCGCCAACCCCCGTTCTGACACCGCATGATTTAAAAACACTCTGATTTGGTCATCTCTAAAACGATTACGGAAGATTGTATATAATTAAACAACCAGTGGCGATCTGCTGTAACAGGGTTTCCATTCATTTTCCTTTGACTGAGGGATTTTAAGGTCGAATCAACTGCTGTTGAAACAGATTACAACTGTAACTGTCACCAAAATATATGATTTAGCGCCAAACGTGCATAATCGTGGCGTCGCGTCACTTTCAGTTGACATCAGATGCGTTACACGAGTTAGTTTTTTCATCGGGGAATTTTTAATTCAACGCTTATTTGTCTTTTGATACTTCTCCATTACCCCGTCAATCAATTTTCATTAAAAAAAAAAAAAAAAAAAAAAAAAACTATCGTTAAACTGTAACACCAAATAAACAAATAGAAGAATTTTGACATTGGAAAGGAAATATTATTATTTACGCTGTTTTAAAATTTGCAATAATGGGTAAAAGATATGTCGAAATAAATTGATCTCTCATGAAAATATAATAATTAATTGAAATTGTTTGGAAATATTGTTTTTTTTTATCATTTTAAATGTGACGTGAATTTCCCTAGTTACTCGTATTTCTCTTTGTAATATTCACGCGCAAGTATATTTTTATTACGTCATTTTCTACATTTATTGCTTTTAACACGTGATCATTTAAATATTATTTTAAAGTTTTATTTCTGTTTTTAATAGTCTCGTGTAAATACATTTCTTAATTGAAAGGGAATCTTATTACGTGCGCTATTTTACAAATTGGCAACGGTTCAAATAATGGAATTTATGAAATATGAAATAAATCTTCGTTAAAATAATGAAAATTTTGAATAAAAAATTGAAATATAACCTGAAAAAATTACTCAAATTAAAAAAGTGATTGCAGTCTGCACTCCGCAAACTTGTCAACTATATCCTTACAAATTATGGTTAAATTCCTGCGGATAGTTTTCGTTTCTATAAAACTTTTTTTCAAAAAACTGTTTTGACGAACTTTGATTTTAAATATCTCTTAAAATAATTCTTCGATTTAAAAACTGTTTGCTTCAGCGTGTTTATCGAACATTTCTTTATAAAACTACCAATTTTTAAAATTTTACATGCAATAGTTTTCTAGATATTAGTCCAGAAAGACTTCAAGGCACAAAATCTTAATTGACAGCGGCGGCAGCGGTGGTTACTTTTTTTTAATATAGAGAGAAACAGCAAAACCTCTCAATAGTGGACACTTCTGTGCCATGGCAGTTGTCCACTATTCGGAGGTGCCTTCTTTTCAGAAGTAAAAGTATGTAAATATGTATGCGTCGTGAATTGAAAAAGTAGTTCGCAAGATAGAGGTGTCTGATATGGAGGTTTCACTCCGCTGTGAAGGTAAAACCTCCATAACAAACATTCCTGAATGGCGGACACCTCTATTTATCAAACACCCATATTTTTCAATCCCAACCCACATATATTTACATAATTTTACCTCTAAAAAGCAGACGCCTCCGAGTAGCGGACAAATCCCGCGGTCACGAGTTGTCCGCTATTGAGAGGTTTTATTTTTTAGATAGGCCTTTTAAAAAAAAAAATCTTATCTTGCTGTAAAAGGTCAAAATATTGATTATAATCAGTGCAATGTCAAAAAAGATTTCAAATATTAGCGTTACTAAAATTACACACCAAATTTGGGGCCTCCTAAAATCGGGGGAAGGGGGGGGTAGAAAGGCAGTGCCATAGCCCAGTGTTTGCCCATGCTTTAATCAGGTTCTGCTTCTGGAATAATCACCAGCTCTGCTAACTTATTCTAATATTTTCCCATTTATTATTATACAATCGCAGAAATATAAAAAATTCATTTAAATATTAATTTATTTTACATATTATTTTAAATATTAATTATATGAAATATTTATAGCTATGGAAATACATATTCTTAACGAAATTATCTATTAAACAATGGAAAATTTGAATATTAATTTTATTAATAATACAAAGTCACAAATATTTGTTTCTTTTCATTGTAAAATTTATAAAATGGAAATAAACTGGCTATAACAAAGCATTTAAAATTTGCTTTCAAACATTAAGGAATAATAATAAGGATAATAATAATTAAATAAGGAGCTTAATTTGACACTTTTTATAGAAATAGTTTTAATGAAAATTTTAAATTAAGAATGTAATTATTAAAATATTTAAGAGACAAAACTGTGGAAAAAAACGGTTTTTATTTCGAAAATTGTGCATTAAAAAGAAATATATATACACTGCTCAAAACAATTAAAGGATATTGCAGTTTTAGGTGGATTTTGTATCTGGGAAACTTTTTAGCTGATTGATACATGGTCGACAGACTTAGTAGGTTATATGAGAATAAATTACACATGTTTGGCAGAAAAAATGCATTTTATTGCTGCCCCACTCTTCCAGAAGAGCTCTTTCCAGTTCTTGGAGAGTTTGTGGGGGTTGTTGGCGGCCAGAAACTCGTCTTCCTAGAGCGTCCCAAACGTGCTCGATTGGATTCATGTCTGGAGAACACGCTGGCCATTCCATTCGAACGATTCCTTCCTCGAAAAGGAAATCCTTCACCAGGTTTGCACGATGTGGCCTGCAGTTATCGTCCATTAAAATGAAGTTATCTCCGATTGCTGCAGCGTAAGGGACTACAATAGGTCAGATGATCTCATCCCTATATCGGCGACCAGTCAGAGCTCCATCTCGAATGATGTAGAGGTCAGTGCGCCCGTCAATGGAGATGCCACCATACACCAACACTCCTCCACCGCCAAATCTGACACTTTCGTGCACGAACGCAGGATTATTCCTACTGCCACGGTCCTTCCAGATGAAAATACGCCTATTATCCGGATGCACAGAAAAACGGGACTCGTCAGAAAACAGAATATTGCTCCATTCATTTCTCCTCCAGTTGACATGCTCGGTTGCCCACTCCCTGCGGTCGCGACGATGCCTTGATGTTAATCTAACACATACCATCGGTCGGCGAGCATACAGACCTACAGCATGGAGCCGGTTTCGGACAGTCTGAGTTGAAATCGTGGTGCCTGTAGCCGAGCGAAGGTGTTGTTGGAGAAGAGTAGCGTTCATGTTTCGGTGTCTCCGAGCTGTTAACGCTAAATACCGATCTTCATTGGGCGTTGTTGCCCGTCTACGACCTTGCCCTGGTCTTCGGCCTGCACATCCACTCTCCAAAAAACGGTTCCAGATCCTGGAAATGACACTTTGTGACAGTCCAATGGCTTGCGCTACTTCGGCTTGAGTTTGGCCCCCTTCTAACCTACCAACAATTCTCCAAGCTTCTGAATCTGTCAAATGACTTCGCTGAGACATCGTACTCATCGAAACAAAGCAATCACTGAATGCCGAACATCCTTGTCTTCATTCGCTTTTATCCAGTTGAAAGTCAAATTTCATTCGCTGCCGCTGAAGCGACGTTTTTGACGTCGAACTCAAAATTTGCATACTCCACAGTTTGAAAACCAGAAAAATTTGCATTTGTGATTCTCTTCTTCTATTTTCGGCAAAAAAAATTTCGTTTATATCTTTATTTTATATAAAACTTCAAATATCCTTTAATTGTTTTGAGCAGTGTATATAAATTAGATCTCAACAGATGTTTAATCATTTAAATAATTTTAATCCAATATTAAAAATTGAATAATTTACACGTATTTCATAGCAAAAAACAATTAAAATCAATTGTTAGTAAAATATTGTTTCAACCGCAACAGAGAATGGTATAACGAATTAACTTTTTTTTTCTCTTATGAAGAGTGTAATAATAAAAGCACTTCTTCTTTAGCAAAAGATTCAACAATTTTCCGTTTCTACTTTTTTAATTAAAAAAAACTAAGATATACTAAATTAAGCAATTTATGCATACTGTTTATATACAATACTGTTTTTGAGTTAGATAAAATGCATGTAAATAGTCGTACATATTTCGAAGAATGTTTTTTTTTAGAATTAATGTGTTTTTTTACAAACCGTTTAAAAAAATTACATTTTAAACATTATTTTATGTAATACTAGTCCAGAATATATGTCAATATGTAAAAAATAAATTAATTAATTAATTTAAAAAAAAATCTATCACTTACTTGAAACAGTGTCACAAGAAGTAGATAAGAAAAAAATGTTCTGTTTGTACTGCATCAGTGAATGAGAGGAAGGAGGTTTTGCATGATTGTAAAAGAAAATCCCTTAAAATATCTGGCAAATTTATATTGGAGAATGAAAGGCTTTCGTCTTTCCGAAATAAATCAGCGAGACAAAAACGTTCTGTGTATAAAGCTTTCATTATGACTTGACGAAGTGATGCGAATTAAAGTCAGAAAACTTAACATTCCATAAAACCAATTAAATCAAACTAAAATATTAATTAGTATTTGCGCGAACATGCACTTAAAAATGAAAATCCAGTTTCAGTTACAACTCGCATTAAGTTTTAACGAAGAAAATAAGTCTAAAACGCATGCGTAGCTTAGGTGGCCATCTGGTGGTTTCCCCTGAATTGATATTTCATAAAGAAGGAGACTACGAGGCAAACCATTATTGATAAACAGCGAAGCCATTGCCGTAGAAAGAGTAACATGCACTATGCAAATGCATATCCAAATAGGTTCTGTTCGTCTTTATATATTGCAATAAATCACATTTCCATACATCCAATATTTTAAACTAAAAAATCAGGTGTTCATCTTCAGAGCACTCTTTGAAAGAACTTTAAAACATTAATGACTTACACATCTTATGTCAGCATTTCTTATACGTTAATGATAAATCTCCGACCAGGGTCGCTGACTAGACTTTATTTTCAATAGGTTACAAAAAGGTTAAATCAAATCATTATTTTCTTAACAGCGGAAAAAAAATATGGGAATGCAAACTAATTTTTTTTCCTTATTTTGTATTGTTTTTTTAATGCGTTACAATAATAAATTATGTGAATATATACTTTTTAAAAAAACATTTGTCTTCACACTTTTAAATAATTTATCGAATTTAGTAAATTCTTGTAATGTTTCTTTTTTTTTTTTTTTTTTTTTTTTTTTTTTTTTTTAAGTTGATATGTTTAAAAATTATCTTGCAAGATGCGGTTTGTTAAAATATTCTTAGTTTAGCTTTTTTAAACTTTAAAATCTGCATTATAGGAAATCGATCTAGGCTGTGTACCACAGGGCATTGCTGTTCCAAAATCTTGCCACCCCTGCATTTCTTTCTGCTGGCGTTCATGTCTCTTTGTATTTCAAACAGTGTTGAATTGAGACACTTTTATCCCGGAGGGATTTCTGCGGCTCTGGAAGGATATTATAACGTTCCGGGGTGAAAATTCCACTTTTTGACCATTGAAAGCATAAAATCTCAAATCTTCTGGGGGAGGGCATTTCAAAACTCTGGGGGGAACGACCCCCTCCCCGGGCCACTCCCGGAATTCAGACCAGATTTAAAAATGTATATATAACTATTTTCATATATTTACGTAGATGGAGGCGTCCTTCCTGCACCCTCGTGCGTACATCCGTGAGTGCAAGTAATTTTTGGATATTTTCATTAAAATAATTCTGAAGTTAATGCTCAAAAATAACTTATTTTCCATATTTATAATCAGCCTTGTAAAATTTTGACATATATCTTACTGTCTAATCAAGTTACCCCTTCTACAAAGTAATATTAGATAGTAAGTGGAAAATAATTTTAACTCCTTTCATCAATTAGAAAACATTCTTTGATGATACTGACATGTATACAGCGATACAATGGCATCACAATCATCGCATGTAGAACACAATTGCGTTAAATTCAGACACTTAAAAAACTCGATTTTTAAATGTCTTATTTTCAAACATATCATCAGTATTCAGACATTTTTCTGAGCTCGTTTACTCCATGTTCATAGTAAGACACCTGTATGTCTTAATTTCAGACGTCTATGATGTCTGAAATTTCACATTCAGACACTTAAGTGTCTGAATTACTTTTTCAGACGCATATGCGTCTGAATTTAAGACGCCTCTATTTGCAGTGTGCCTAGCAATTTTTTTATAGGAAACCAAGGTTTTAGTCCATTCATTCTGTTCAAGAAGTGTTTCATTAATATTCTAATTTGGAATGCTTTTTGTTTTGCATTTTAACATTAAAAAGGGTTTTTATAACACTATTTTGAAGATATTCACCTTGCTTTGCACAAAATGTCACGAAATAGTCATAAATGGTAAAAGTAGCCAGCATTTTCATTTAAACAACTCTAATGTAGACGTTCACTATTTAGGAATTTATTTAACACTGCATGACCCAACCCAGGATTCCCGAGTTACAAAATATACACTAACACCGAAAAGAATTTTGTATGAAAGATATAAATTATGTATTCAAATAACGTTCCGAAATTTATTAAAAGCGATAATTTCGTATTAGTCACATAGCCAGACATTATAGCAAATGAAATCACTTAAGATCTCGCTACGTACATTAGCCTTTTTGATTCTGATAGCATCAGTTGTTTAAGTGTGTAGATCGACTACAAGTCTGTTATGTTTTTGTTTTATTAATACTATTCTTATATTTCTTTATTGATAAAGTTTTAATTTTGTTTTGGCATATTATCCGGAAACAAATACTGAACTATTTATAAAGTTTTAATTGCAGACAGGTTAATCTTTCGTAACCGGCCTGCAATGATAAAGATTGATATAGAATATAGAAAATATAATATCATACTGAAAAATTATTTTAAAAACAGTAAAAAATAAGCAAATACAATAAAGTATTAAAACTACATTTGAATGAGCATTTTTTCCTGTTCGTCCGTGTAATTGAAATTGTACGATGGCAAGAAAACAAATTCCAGCAAAAGCGAAATTTATTGGTCATGTGTTGCCACTTTTAATGGGAAGTCAGGGTTTCTCACGAACATGTTTTTGCTCTATAATATAGATTATGCAGACTGAATTAGATTACTGACTAAACTTATATTATTTATGCGCATTTCTATTGTTTTCGCGATATCAGAGCATTCCACAAAAACTAATTAAATCTGCTAAATTCCGATTAAATTTAAAACAAACAAATACTGTTGTCATTCAGAATCGTAAATCCCATATCTAGAAAAAATTGTATGACTCTTTGAACGTTTCATTAAAATATCCGATTATGCTCTTAAAATATTTCTAAAAGTATAATAAAGTCTTTAAATATATTAAAGGATTTCTTTAATTTATTTCTGTAAGCATTTTTTTTCATGTAAGCACTTTTCAGAAATAGCCGTGATAGCTTTCATACAGAGGCTTTTTTGCGATGATCCATCAGTCTTTTACATTTCGTTCCTAAGTACTGTTCTGGCGCCCTATATTGGCAATAAATATAAACGAAGGAAATTTCTGTTGAATAGAATATTTTATATAACATAATAATAATAATAAATTTGTAAAATAATATAAAATGCATATAAGCATATTTTTAAACTAAGAAAAATTCTGGGTGTATTGATTTATTTTAAGATCAACTTTTAAAAGCTTCAGCTTAATATCATTTCTTTCTTTGAAATTTAACTTGGTTAAATCAAATTTTAATCGCCTAGCTCATATCCAATTACATTCTGAAATTTTGCTTGCATTGTAAAATCAATATTTCTTATGAAACACAATTAAAATATAAGGAATATATAGTGCCGCATATCACATATGTTAATTATATCAATGCAAATGAAATTTTGATTTTTAACATAGTAAATTTAAACCTAAATTTGTAGTGTAAAAAATTGTAATTTAAGAAGAGAATGTGAAAAGATATTTTTCAGTTATACTAATGCATTTAAAAATTTCAATTTACTTATGAAATAAAATAATATGATTTTTAATGATCAAAATTTATTATAGGTTTCTCAGGCTATTTTTAAAATAAGACAAAATCAGGTTTTAATATGATGAATACTTTTAAAAGTTAAAGTTATATAATCTACTTTCATCGTTGTATTTATTTTAACTATTTCTTCATTACTGGAAAACATTGTTTTTCTGTCATTTTAAATGGGATATTTTGCTACTGTGAATTAAGGAGCTAATATCCATAAACATGAAATTTTCTGTCTCTTTTTCTGTCTTTCTGCTATGTGTTTGTTTCTTCATGTCTGGAAAACTTTGTTCTTCAAGAAATATTAAAATTCAACTCTATTATACTATTAACTTGGACAATTTAAAACGAACAAAAATTTAATGTTTTGAGCAATCGTTAAACCATTTCAGAATTTGCATTCATTTTTTTTTTTATGTAACCAAACAATCAGCTATAAGTCAAGTTCTTTAGAAACTCATTAATATATATATTTTTTTTAAACCTTTCGCACATGGATTATTTTTTAAATATTTTTGAATGTTTTGTCCAATCGTTGAACTATTTCAGAAATTGAATATTGGGTAAAAAAAAATAAAAAATTCTCATCATTTGTATTTGTAGAAATCATTTGTCATTCTTAAAATGTACTTTTCTACAATACACACCTTTCAATAACGAAATCTTCATGCTGTTTGTTTGTATGAAGTCTTATGAAAATGAAACGCAGATCAACATTCCGTCATTTTTGACGGGACTTATATACTAGTATTTATATAACTAGCTATAGTACGAACGCACCTCATTTGTCACGTTTGACGTACAATTTCCAACTTGTTATAATCTAAAGGAAATTTTGCATTCAATGTCAAATACGTACTATGCAAGAAAAAAGTTTCATTAAAGTAAATATTGAAAAGGCTCCTTTATCGACTATCAACAAAACTATCTTTAACTATATATCCTTAACTACACATCCTGAACTATATATATTATATATGTGTCAGTTATAGGACTTAATATACCCAGCTAAAAATGAACTGCAGTGAAACTTAAAACAAACTGCAGTTGTAAAACTGTGGTGATTTGGCACAAATCACTGCAGTGTTTTTGAAGTTGATACAACTGCAAAATAACTACAGTTTATAAACTACAGTAATTTTGCAAAAAAAAATTATTTCGCTTTTCTTTCTGTTTTTGGTGGCGCCATCTATGAGTCATCTTATCATATTTCTTTGTAAATATTTTAAAAGAACATTTTCCCCCACTTGCCGAGATGAGATTCGATCCGGGGTTGTAACGGTTGGAAGTCGAGCATCTTACCGACTGAGCAACTGGCTCTTATGATAGGTTTGTTTGAATGGGGTCATAAGGGAAGGGTAGTCAAACAAACAGGATTACTTCTCGTTTTTAGGTGATTTCACGGCGTGAAATATGGGATTTTGAAGTGAATTTTTATAAATGCTCTGTGCGTGTGTACTTCGAAATTAATGTATTATTTAAAGGCGTGGAATAAATATCTTAGTGGTTATTTATTTAAATACTGAATTAATTTAGGAGATATATATATATATTTTAATTTGTTACATATTTTAAATTGAAAAAAATAAATATTAATTTCGAAAATGAAAATTATTAAAAAATAGTATGTTATTATAAAAATAGGTTTTGTGAAGAGTCGTATTTTATTAAGAAAATTTTGTGTGGGACACTGTTTTATTAATAGTAATTTTGTGAAGTTACTATTGATAAGGTTATTGTGAAGGTACCTGTTTATATTTTTATAGCTTGTGAAATAATTTTAATTTAGTCTTAATAATTAATAACTTTTAAATTAAATAAGAAAAATAGTTGCTGCTTTTTATATTAATGCGTACTTAAAAAAAAAAAAAAAAAAAAAAAAAAAAAAAAAAAAAAGTTGAATTAATTTGCGAATTAGTTTTTTTTTTCTGTTTTATATATATATATATATATATATATGGCAAAGAGACAGGTTTATATTGTTATAGCTTGTAAAATAATTTTAATTTAATTTTAATAATTTTTGCATAAAATAAGAAAATTAGTTATTGCTTTGTAAATGAATACGTAATTTAAAAAATAAGGTGAATTAATTTGCGAACTAGTTAGAATTTCTTTGTACGATTAAGTTTTAAAACGTTTAAGTATATATATTTAATTATTTTATATAATTAGGCGTTTTAGTTGAATTTTATAATATGAATTATAATATGTATATGGTTCATAGCACTTTAATTTTTTTTATTAATGCGTAAGATAATGATATAATACTGTATGAATAGTAAATTAGTATAATAGACGAAATGGTTTTAATGCAATAGTTTTGCACTTAAATTGTTATAGGGGGCGCTATTATGTTTCTGCGCAGGGCCCACGAAATCTGTAAGTCGGTCCCTAGTTAGCTCTAACATTTTAACGATAAACAATATTGATTGATTTTTAATGTATATTTGTTTTGAATTTTAAAGTTTGATATATTTGAATATATGTTTTGTTTCACTTAAAGAAGGGGGGAGGGGAGGACTTTCACAGGTGTTCTAATTAGGTCCTTAAAATAAAGGTCTTGAAAACAGTATTAATTATTATTAATAAAGTAAATAGTGAGTCATGCAACAATAACAAAAACTGAAAAGCTTTAACATCACTTTAAAAACTGCAGATAAACTACAGAAAATATAACACGAGCTTTCCATAAAGTAAGTTCTGTAAAGTTACCTCATAGTAACTACAGTTAAACTGCAGATACATCAGAAAATATACTTCTGAATTAATAACTGTAAAAATACTTCAAATTTACTGCAGTTTTACTACAAATGTAAAGTCTCGTTATTTTTTTAATTGATGGTTGTAAAATGATTTCACATAAACTACTATATTTTTGCAGATAATAGCTCAGAGTATTTTTGAAATAAATTACTGCAAAATTACTTCACATTAGCTACAAAATAACTGAAGTATTTTTGCAGTCAAGATTTCAGTGCAGAAAATCTACAGTTGACTGTAGAAAAACTTCAAAAACACTTCACTTCTGTAGAAAAACTGCAGTTAATTTTTTGCTGGGTATATATTATATATATATATTAAGTTCATTGTATATGTATATATATATTTTTTAAACTAAATTTGCTATTTTCTAACAGTCAATACACATTTTTAAAAACATTCACTTTAACAGCTAATGATTATCATTGCTATTTTTTCTAGCAAAGCATATTTTGTCATTTTACCCAGTATATTTTACCTCTTCACATATTAACACTGTTAATTTTTTTAGGAATTGCAAATTTCAAAATGGGGGAATAAAAAATTTCCCGATACATTAATGGTTATCAAAAAACAACTGTACGTGATAGCTATTCCTTTAATGACATACATTTTAACAATACACTGTAATTAAGAATATCTGGTATTTTATTTGGAAATGTAAAGAAACAAAAAATATATATATGAGATACCATTTTTAATAAAAATTCTAGAACTTATTGTTATAGAAATGTGTAAGAAATCTTAAATCGTTGTAAAAGTTTCAGATTAACAGGTTTTCGAAAATGCTGCCACTTTCTGAAATTCATAAGAAGAAAAATCGTATATGATGTCACTGACACAATATATTTCATAAAACATTTATATCATTGTATCTTTCTTCTATGTCATACCTTCCCCTTCATTAACATGATTGATTTGTAAAAACGTAAGTTACGTTGTGGTTATTAATGATAATTAAATAATTTTGTATTTCAAAAGAATTGAAATAAAATTACCACCTTTATTATGATTCTTTAGCAATTTTATGAAAATGAAAAGAAAATGTTTATAAACGTATACTAATAGCAGTCAAATCCAAATGTAAATTTATATAAAATGACAGATTTGTTTCTCAAGAATGTCGACACCAGGTATTGATCTATTTATGTCTGCGAAGCAGATTTGTGAAGTCAATATTTTATGCATTTTCTCTTGCAATAGTAAAAAAAATTCCACTCAAAACACAAAATTTCGTACACTTTTCTATAAAAGATAAAGCATGTAAGAGCTATATAAATCTCAAAAGTATTGATCTCTGTTTCTGATGTAATTGTTCTAACCCTTATATCCAATTGCAAAGTGTTAATAATTAATCATTTTTGGCGAATTAGTATAATTAGATACTAATGTATATTAAGTAATCATCAAATATTTGCAACCGAATTTATTAATAATATCACTTAGTACATATGAAATATCTAAAAGCTTTTATTTATAAGCTTTTTTTATTTTTCAATTTTTTCATTTATATTTTCTCGTATAAACTTTATTTTTACCTTAAAAATTATGTACACAGTTTTGTTTTTAAAAACTGAAACAGAATTCATTTTTCATACAGGAAAAATAAGTTTAAACATTCTAAATGTATTTTTGAAACTAATGGAAATTAATTAATTGAAATAAAACCATTTTTAATTATATCTTCATATTTTTCTTGACACTGTATAGTACTTTCATAGATTAAAACGTACATAACTACAACATTTTTGTAAAAAAATTATAAATACGTAACTTTTGTATTCACAAGTGTTGTCTGCTATAAAATGTTAAAGCGGGTTGTTTCATCAGATACATTTTTTTAATTATAAAGAAAGAAAATTTGGAATAGTTAATGCATTCATTCTTTTACAAATCTTATGAGAATGACGTCACAGATATCAGCTAGTTTTTAATATTGGAGTGAAATAGAAATAAAATTTATTTGTATTTAACTTTTTATCGGAATTTAAGTATAAACTATCTTATTTTGTCAGTATAGTGTACTAAAAGTATGCTAACAAATTCTCCTATTTTTTTCCAAATTTATGCGATATTGTTTTTATGTAACTACACTCTAAATATGACATTTTCAAAACTGAGCAAAACATACTCAAATCTGAGTATGTCGCATATTCAAAATAGCCCTGAATCAAATTTACTCAAGTTTGAAACATGTAAATACTCATTTCTGAAAACATGCACACACTCAATAATAAAACATAATGTGCTCATGTTTGAGTATGTCCATGTTTCAAAAATGAGTATGAACTGACTTCCATGTTCTCATTTTTGAGTATTTCCATGTTTCAAAAATGAGTTATAACTGATTCTAATTCTTTTTCAGTATGACCATTGTCATGCCGGTGACGTCAGGTTTATGGCAACCCTTTTTTTTCTCTCGTCTACTGCTGAGTAGGAGAGACGTGGGGAGTTGTTGGCGGGAGGCCAGAGTGACAGGTTGTATGGTGCTATGGGCACGGTATGAAAATAAAATATAGTTGGTAAAAGAACGAATAATAATATTGTAACTGCAGCTACTGATATTCATTATATATTTATGTGTGTCCATGTCTGTGTGATGTTTCATCGTGTTCAATAAACTGGTTTATTGCAAATTAGTTGCATTCATCTGAGCCTATAGAAATATAAAGAACAAAAAATGGGATATTAATAAAATATCGGTTCTAAATTATAAAAAGCTATGAATGTAAAAGAACCAGAAGTAAAGGGTTTTAAAGGTGTATGACACGCTCTCTTACGAGAACCAGAGCTTGGATTTATTATTGAAGTAAGTTGCATGCTTCTCTATGTTTATTCCTGAAGTAATAAGAAAGAACTTGAGTGAATAATGTTTGAGAAATATTTATGAAGATTTATATATATCATTATTGGTAGCATGAACTTTATTTGAAACGAGATAGTATAGATATTTATAGAGTATATTTAGAGTATTAGTAAATAAGTGTTATTAAATAAGTGTTGAGAGTTAAAAGCAAAATGTTTAACATTAACGGATTAAAGAAAGAAGACTTAGTTGTTGTTGCCACGGAATTGGGCCTAAAAGTAGAGAGTGAGCACAGGATAATTGATTTAAAAACATTAATTGAGGGAAGTGATCAGTATTCAAAAGAAAGCGAATTTGTAAAAGAATTTTTAAATACAACGGTGTCAGACCGCATAGAAACAGAGATGCGTGAGGCAGAAGTCGCGAAAGTCGACAAAGAAAAGTCTAAGACAGAACAAGATACGTTATTAGAAATTGAAAGAACCAAGCTAGAATTAGTTAAAGCTCAGATAGAAATGGCTAAAATCCAGAACGAGTATAAAAATTCTGACACAGGGGGGGATGGACCTAAGCCTAATTCGTTAGAAACACTGATCAAAAGCGTCAAAACTTTGACTATTGCAGTCCCCAGCAGGCCTGAATCATGGAATTTATTTTTTACGTCGCTCGAGAAAGCATTCGAAATTAAAAATGTCGCAGAGGAATTAAAGGTCGAGATTTTGTTTAATTTGGTGGGTGAAAAAGCAGCGCATTTGTTAGTGTACGCAAACACGGAAGAAATGAAAGATTATCAAAAGGTTAAGGCGTTAATCTTAAAAGAATTTCAACCCACACCAGAGGCCTGTCTCGAAAAATTTCTTTTTGCAAAACGATCGAGAAACGAAAATCATATGCAATTCGCGAGTAGACTTAGAGCCAATTGGGATTTCTATTGTGAATTGAGAAAAGTAAATGATTTTGACACGCTTAATGAGTTAATTGTAAGCGATAGATTATTATGTTCACTAGATTCGGAGACGCGAAGCTATGTTAGGATAAAACAATTAGATAATTGGTTAAAACCAAGGCAAATAGCGGAAGTATGCGACCATTGGTTTTCGTCAAAGGGCAGAACATTTTCGGAATTATATGATAAACCGGTAAAACCCCACAGTGACGAATCCGGAACTGGAAATTACAATAATGGAAAATATATACCGCCCCATGTTAGAAATAATTTCACTTTTCGTAGTGATAGAAAATCAAACGCGTCAAAAGAATGTAGACTTTGTAAACACACGACGCATTTGAGATTTTGTACGAATAATAGAGAAAAAGATAAAATTGGAAGTTTGCAAAATCAAACGAAAAAAGATTCTTTTGTCGGAAAAAATAAACACGATGATAAAATAGTCGCCAAGGTGGAATGTTTTGGAAACGAGCCAATAAGTACGCAACCACTTCAATTTGAACATTTGTGGATAAAAGGGAAGGAAGTAAAATGTATTTTAGACAGCGCCGCAGAAATACCTGGAATAAACTCTAATCAATTACCGGATTCAATTAGAAATAATGAAAATTCAAAAATTCAGCTAATATCGGCTTTTGGAGAAAAAATAATTGCTAATCTTATGACACTACCTGTAGCCTTAAAATCCGGAGAGTCAAGTGTCATATTTAATAACAATGTAGTCGTACTGTTTGCCGTTACGGATAAATTATATGGGACATGTATTATAACACCGACAGTTTACGAAATCTTACAGTTAGCTAGTAACGAGGGGGGAAAAGAAAGTTCTTTGGAAGATGATAGACAGAAATGGTCTTTGGCGCAAGTAAATGATACGCGATCGGAAAAGGGAAATGAAATTGAAAGAAAAGAGGGGGAAGGCAACCAAACAGAGGGGGATGATATAAATATTAAAAATTTATGTTGGCGAGGCGAAAATCAAAACGCGGAAAGAGAATTAATGATTAGTTGTATTGAAAAGAAGGATAATAATGGAGATTTGAATGCAGGTCCACGATCAGATGCAAGTATATACAGGCAGCAACAGAAGAGTTACGAAACGTTACAGGGTGCTTTCAAAGACGCGGAAAAATGTAAAAACGGGTTCGTTATAGTAGATAATTTGCTTTATTATAGAGAAAGAGTCACGGGGGATTGTGTTACGCAATTAGTTGTACCAAAGGTAAGGAGAGGGGAAATTAAAAAAATTGCTCATGAATCGATTTTCGCTAATCATCTCGGCATGAAGAAAACAAAAGAAAGAATTCGTTATTCATTTTATTGGCCGAATATGTCACGGGATGTAGAGGACTATTGTAAATCTTTTAAAGACTGTCAGTTAAGGAGTATAAAAAGTGCTAGCGATCAGATACCCATTGTCCCAATTGAGAGGCCGGAACTTCCGTTCGGCGTTGTGAATATTGACATAATTGGAAAAATTGAACCACCTTCAGCGCGTCGACATCAATATGTACTTACCTTAGTGGATCAACATTCGCGGTGGCCGCAGACGGCCCCGTTAAGAACAATTACGGCTAAAGCTACGTGCGACGCATTATTAGAGATATTTATTCGAACAGGGATACCCCGCGTAATAGCGAGTGACCAGGGCAGAAATTTCGTATCAGGTTTAATACAGGAGTTTCATGCTAGGCTAGGAGCGGCTCCTAGATTTGAAACGCCAGGACATCCGCAAAGCTCGGGATTAGTGGAGCGATATAACCAGGTTCTGAAGCGCAAGCTACACTATATAATTCGGAGCGATTCCAAAAATTGGGATAAACACATTCCTTATTTATTATTTGCCTATAGAGAAATTCCGAATAGTACCACGGGGGTATCGCCATTCAAATTAATGTACGGAAGGGAGGCGAGGGGCCCATTAGCAGTATTGAAATCTACATGGTCAGGAGAAATACCATTACCTATAAATCTTGGAAAGAGCGTGACCGAATATCTTCAGGAGCTAAAAATTAATTTAGAAAGGGCGGCGGAGCAAGCAGCAATAGTAGCGGAAGTTAAGCAGGGCTCGTATGCGAAGTACGCTAATCGGAGAGCGATTTACAAGGAATTTAGACCAGGGGACCAGGTATATCTATTAATCCCGGATTCCACGAACAAACTTTATGCTAGGTGGACGGGACCAGCCGAAATTGTAGCACGCTGTAAACCCGATTCTTACAAAGTAAAATTAATAAACGGGAATGTTAAGAATATCCATGTAAATAAAATAAGAAAATTTATTCCTAGGGTACGGGCGGTGGGAGTAATCTTCGAAAATGAAGAAGAATTAGGAGAAATTCTTCCCACCCCTAGTGTGAATCATAATCCAAACTTGTTTAACGTTGAAGAAGTAGATCTGAAGCATTTAAAGAATACAGAAAGAAAACAGATGTTCGATTTATTATACAAATATAAAGATTTATTTTCAAAAAAGGTACAAATAGCTAAGGTAGGCGAGCACAAAATTAGATTAAACGGCGAAGAAATGAAAAAGCCATATGTTTATAGAATTCCAGAGGCGTTGAAGCCACAAGTAGACAAACAAATCGAAGAAATGCTAGAGTTAGGGCTGATTGAAGAGAGTGATGCGGAGGCGCCACACCCGGTAGTGTGCGTGATGAAGAAAGATGGGGCTTTCCGACTGTGTGTAGACTTTAGAGCATTGAACGCAATCACAAAAGCTGGCGATTTTCCGATGGAAAACGCAACGGATCTTTTGTTCAATATTGGCAGGGCTAATGTAATAACTACAATCGACTTGCTAAAAGGATATTGGGCCATACCTCTGGAAGCAGAAAGCCAGGGTTTGGCATGTTTTAAGACTCACAGGGCTCAATATCGTTTCAAAGTGATGGCCTTTGGGCTCCGGAATGCAGCTGCGACCTTTCAGAGAGAAATAAATAAAGCGCTTTCCAAATACAGAAACTTTGCTAGAGCTTACATCGACGATATCGCTGTTTTTTCAGAAACGTGGTCTGAACATATGACGCACCTTGACACGATATTTTCAAAATTACGAGAATTACGGTTCTCAGTGAACCTGAAGAAGTGCGCCTTTGCAAAAAACCAGATTAAGTATATAGGACATGTCATCGGGTCCGGCAGCCATCGAACCGACCCAGATAAAGTGGAAGCCATCAGAAAATTAGCCGTCCCACAAACAAAAAAACAACTTAAGAGTGTCCTCGGTTTGTGTAAGTATTACCGCGATGACCTGCCTAAGTATGCCGAAACAGCATACCCACTGACATAACTTACTAAAAAGAACAGTCCTGAGAAATTGTGCTGGTTGGAGGTACATGATAAAGCATTCAACGAACTAAAGAGGGGTCTCGTTGAGGCACCTAGTCTTTATACACCCGTTGTGGGGTTAGCATTCACCATTCAATGTGACGCATCTGCAATAGGCATCGGTGCATGTCTATCTCAAAAGAAGGATGAGAGACTATATCCAGTCAGTTATGCCAGTCAAAATCTCACCAAAACTCAACAGGCTTGGCCGACCATTGAACGGGAGGCCTATACGGTTATCTGGAGTTTAAAGAAGTTCGAGACTTGGATTTTTGGTTCACCCGTGGAACTTATCACCGATCACAATCCACTGACTTTCATCACCAAAAATGCTCCCCAATCTTCCAAACTGCAGCGATGGGCACTGGCTTTGCAGAAATATGACATTACTATCTCACACTGTCCTGGTGCTAAGTTGACGAACGCTGATGCACTGTCTAGACTGGAGACAACAGACTAATAAATTGACTGTGGACTCTTCGTGAACAATCAATGACTGTTTAAAAAAAATAACTTTTTGATAATTCACTTTTGTGTATGCTGCAGCTGTAATTGGATTTCATATTAACTGTATTCTATATTCCATTTGTTATTTGTATTTAGTATTATATATTATGAAACATTAATTGTATTTTTATATTGCAGTAGCTAGCAGGAGTTTCCAGAATTTTTCCGGAAAAAGTATAAGTATTGTTGTTTTGTATTTCTTTATATGTATATTGAGTTCCTCATGTTCATTAGTAGTTTAATAGTAAAGAAGGAAGTGGTGTGACGTCACCAATCTGGATTTCAGATTTTAAAGTGGCATACCCCTTTTTCAATCTTAGGTGGGGGGGTGTCATGCCGGTGACGTCAGGTTTATGGCAACCCTTTTTTTTCTCTCGTCTACTGCTGAGTAGGAGAGACGGGGGGAGTTGTTGGCGGGAGGCCAGAGTGACAGGTTGTATGGTGCTATGGGCACGGTATGAAAATAAAATATAGTTGGTAAAAGAACGAATAATAATATTGTAACTGCAGCTACTGATATTCATTATATATTTATGTGTGTCCATGTCTGTGTGATGTTTCATCGTGTTCAATAAACTGGTTTATTGCAAATTAGTTGCATTCATCTGAGCCTATAGAAATATAAAGAACAAAAAAATGGGATATTAATAAAATATCGGTTCTAAATTATAAAAAGCTACGAATGTGAAAGAACCAGAAGTAAAGGGTTTTAGAGGTGTATGACAACCATGTTTCAAAAATGAATATGAATTGAACTGTGATCGCTCAGTTTTGAGTATGTCCATGTTTCAATATTCTGAGTATTTCTGGTATTTCAGAATTGAAAGCATTGGGTTGTCATACTTGAAACATAAATTTTCATAACAAAATGAAAACATCGATTTACTTAGATTTGAAAGTGTCATTTTTCTCAATGTATAACATTTTCTTAATAGTTACGTATTTCCATTTTACTACCTATGTTTTGGTTCTTTTAAAAAATGTAATTACAATACGATAAAATATAAAAAAATATTTGATAAATATATTTTATTGCTTATTTATAACTTTTCAGCTTAAGTAGTAAATTTTAAAGCATATTGTGATTAATTAATTCTTTAGATTTATGTTGTTGTTGTTTTTGTTGTGAATACAAAAATGTAAATATAACATATTGCGTGAAAACAAGATCAATATTGGATATGATTGATGAATAAAAATCCTTCTTTCATCGTTCAGTGTAAAGTGGAATTTCTGCAGATTTCTCATAAGATAAAAAATAGAATTCATATAATGTTTCACAAAAACGTATATCACATAGACAATGTTGCCTTTTTCATTGCCAGTATGTGGGACGTGTGTGTCTATGATTGTATGCATTTTAAAGTATAGAAATTTGAATGAAAAGTATAATTGGAATTTTTTAATAAATTACAAGTAAATACAAATTAGATAATAATGGAAAGAATTTTGTTTCTTTAGGGAAAAATGTATCTTTCCGTTTCGTTTATTATATATAAGGCTAATTTTATTGTTATTAGAAAAAAAAATCTTTATTGTATTCTATATAACGCATTTATTTTAGCATCATAAATGTGGTATGAAAAGTCTTCATTGTTAGGGCTTTGTTTGTTTAATTTTAAATCTCTCGTCAACAATATGTCAAAAGACAATTGTGTCAGTACTCTCGAACAATCATACACATTTGATCTAGGGGCGAAAAGAATTTTCCTTTAGAACACCAGACACAATACTTGGCTGGCATTTTCATAAATTTATTACTTGTTGACACAAATAAACATAACAGAAACGGCACATTACACATATATATACGACTGAGAATTCAACGTTACATTCTTGCAGAACAAAACAGCAAAACACAACAATTTTCATAGTTACATCACTTCTCTACGAAAACGAAATTATTTCCACTAAGCACACGACCTGATCAAAGATCTTTTTCTAGATGACGTGATGCGCTGAGGCGGGAAAGTCTATTCCTCCTGGTACGGGCTTTCTGAGTGATATCCTCCTCCTCTGTTTCCGACATACGTCTCGGAGTGGAAACAGGATGTTTTCTGGGTCTCCCTCTTTTTCTCAGAGGTGCATCTGGAGTAGTTTTAGTTTCTTGGAATGGTGTCAACGCTTTAACATGATAAGACACAATTCGCTGAGTAGGATTATCTAGGCTGGCAATGTCATATGTCACCAGTGATTTTTGAGTCAAAACTATATATGGCCCATCCCTCTTAGACAAAAATTTAGCTGTTTTCTGGTTACTTGCCTTGCTCACAGGGTGTAAGTTAACCCATACTTTTTCACCAGGTGTAAAATAAACTCTTCTACGATTTTTATCATAATATTTCTTACGCTGATCTTGTTTTATATTAATTTGCTCTTTCAGTCTCTTTGAAACATCTGCAAGACGTTTAAGATATGGAGTTATTTCAGGAACAAAAATGTCATTTTCAACAACTGCTCTAAAATCGTTCACCACATCATCGATTGTTATTAGTTCTTGACCAAAATGCAGAGAGGCGGCACTTTGGCCTGTTGTATCAGATTTGGCAGAGTTCATAGCAAATCTAATAAAAGGAAGTTTATCAATACAGAAATCGTGTTCATCCCCAACAAGGATTGATATTAGAGGTTTCAGGTCTCTATTTTTCCGTTCGACCGGGTTGGCTGGGTTCGACTGAGTTTTGGG
Source organism: Maratus michaelseni (assembly GCA_963931845.1). Lineage (NCBI taxonomy): Eukaryota > Metazoa > Arthropoda > Arachnida > Araneae > Salticidae > Maratus > Maratus michaelseni. The sequence goes on along the minus strand of OZ007593.1, from coordinate 200,607,184 downwards.
AGGAGGTATCGCTTTAATTGCAGATGCCTTGTCTGGATCTACTTTGAGACCATTTGGTATTATCCAGTGCCCAAGGTACTTGACCTTTTCGCAGGCGAAATGACATTTTTCACGCTTAGCATCTAATTTAAGTTCTATGAGTCTCTCGAACACAGCCGTAAGATCTGAGAGATGTTTCTCAAAGGTGTCTGACAAAACGATGATGTCGTCTAGGTATGGCAAAGCAAAAACATCTTTAAGACCACTTCTAAAATGATCTAACATTCTCTGAAACGTAGCAGGAGCATTTTTTAGTCCAAAAGGCATTTTTAAAAAACGAAAAGTACCGTAAGGGCAGACAAATGCAGTTTTATCTTGCTCTGGTGGGTAAACTTGAACTTGGGGATATCCTGAACAAAGATTCAAAGTTGACATATAAGAAGTATGCTTGGCTTCATGCAAAAAGTCGTCCATTCGAGGTAATGGATATTTATCTGCCACTGTAACTGCATTTAATTTTCAGTAATCGATGCATAACCTCATACTACCACCCGGCTTTGGTACGAGAACGACCGGTGAAGCATAAGGTGATTCAAATTCCTCTATCATTCGATGAGCTGGAAGATTATCCATTTCTTTCTTAAGAATTTCTTTCTTAGCAGGAGTCATCCGACAAGGTGGCACAGCAGTAGGAGCACTATCACCTGTATTGATACGATGCTCTACATACGGGGTTGTCTCTCCTCCTAGTTGAAAGCATTTTTCATACCTTTTTAGAAGAAAATTAAATTTTTCGCTTTCGTTAGAATTTAAACTTTGCCTTCATCTTTACGTAAGGCGTATGGACTGACTTCGACCGCACCAGCTGACGAATTATTTTCTTCAATATATTCATCTACAAAATAAACTTTTTCGGATTATTTTTATTGAAATACCACGTTTTGTTGGCAGTATCTAACACCATGTTAGCATTGTGCAAGAAATCCTTGCCTAAAAGCTTTCTGTTACCCTTAGCATTTGGCAATACAATGAACTCCGTTTTAAAGACTCGACCTTCAATCTCTACTGGAACTGTAGCATATAAAGTTTCTCTGGCTATTGTAATTCCGTCAGCCAACGTGACATCATGAGTATGAGGGTTCAGTGCAACACCAGTTTTTAAAAATAGCTCATACATACGTTCTCCCGCAATGGAACGATTCGCTCCCGTATCTGCACAGACTAACACTTTCTTATTGCCAATCGTGATAGTCGCATTTGGAGCTGAAACTTTTGAAGTACTTAAACTATACAATTGAAGACGTTGTGTTTGCACATTTTCTTTTTTATCCGAAGGGGTTCAATCAGGGCATTTCTTCTTTATAAATCCCAGTTCCCACAACCATAGCAAACAATATCTGATTCTAAGCGTCGAATAGCAAACTTAGGAAGAGATCTGTCTTCGTTTGGAAGTTTACTCTGCTTCCAATTATTATCGCGACGAGAAAAATCTTTTTTCACTTAGCCTACAACCGAATCTCTTTTAGGGAACGTACTTCTTATAATATCATACGCATCTAGTTTTTCGGAAAGGCCGACTGGCGAATTTAAATTTTCCCAATCATCTAACAACATATGCTGTTTGCATTCAACAGGCACGCAACTTTTCATTTGACCAGCTATGATCAGATCCTGAAGAGTTTCAAAAGACGTTACAGATAATTCTTAAAGCCAGTTTTCAAAATAAGCTCGAACTTCAAAATAATATCTCCAAGTGATTTATTTTGCCTTGCGACGAGCAAAGAACAGCTGTGTGAATTTTTCGTCACTAATTTTAACCCTTTGAGGGGAGGTATATATTATATACCACCTAATTTTAATCCGATTCAAACCAGAAACTTTTAATTAAATTTTACTTTTTTAACTTTGACGAGAAAAAGTTGAAAAATTGCTTATTCTTATTTTGAACTAAATTATTTCCTAAATTCCGGTGGGAATTCAACGTTACAGGAACACAAGTGCCTGCCCCTGAAAGGGTTAAACCGTTTTAGAAGTAAATTTTTAACATGTGGAAATTTTAAAACGTTTTCTTTTGATTCAAGAGTGATAAGCGTAGAAATAGAAGATGGAACAACACTGAGTAATAGGGTGGTGCGAAAAAAGTGAATTTGGTATTACAGAGTCGCTACAGTGCCGAAAAGTTCGATTGGTAAATACAAGAGATAAAAAATATATATTCAAATCGGACTTTATCTTCCAATCCCGCAAACCGCTTAAAAATTAAAAAAAATTAAAATTTTCGATATTTTAATAATTAAAAACAAGTTTTACTTATATACAGTGTCTCACAAAAGTGATGGGACACTTGTGCTTTATAAAAAGAAACTGCAATAAAATAAATAAACAAACATGTGCAAAAATTTTTTGGGTGTGTTTCATATTTAAAGTTAGTAACAATTATTACATAACATACATTTTGTCAAAATATTAAAATATTAATTTAGTAAAAATACAATTGTTCAGAACGGAGCAAAAAATGGCTCACATAAGTGATGGGACACTTACTTTTCCATCAAATATTTATCCACAAATTTTACTTTTTAAAAGGTTTTAATATTTTGTTGGATTTCCTTTTACTTTTAAAACATGATTTAATCTTTTTGGGATGGATTCGACTATTTTTTTTGTGATTTCTGGAGTGATTTTACCCCATTCTTCTTGAAGCACCGATTTTAGTTGTTGTTTTGAAGAAATGGTGTGTTTGCGAATTCTTGATTCCAATTCTTGCCAAATATTCTCTATGGGATTTAAGTCTGGAGATTGTGGTGGTGTTTTTATTATTTCAGGACAGTTATATAGCAGCCAGAGTCTAACGTTCAGAGCAGTGTGCTTGGGGTCATTGTCCTGGTAGAATTTAAAATCGTTATGAAGGTTCAATTTTCGTGCTGAAGATTTCAAATTTTGCTTTAAAATATCAATATACTTGTACTGATCCATTATACTGTCAATAAAAACAAAATTACCAACTCCAGCGGACGACATACACCCCCATACCATAACTCCTCCTCCACCATGTTTTACTGTTGGTACCAAGTTCTGTTTGCGAAGTTCTTCCCTGGGTTTTCTCCACACCAAGATTCTACCGTCAGAACCAAATATATTAAATTTACTCTCATCAGCAAATATAACTTTATTCCAGTAATCAGAATTCTTATTTATGTTGGATTTTGCGAAAGCTAGTCTGAGTTTTCTATTCTTTTCACTTACGAAGAATTTTTTCCTGGCTACTCTACCGTGATATCCAGCAGATCGAATTACCCTTCTAATAGTTTCAGGATTAACAATTATTCCATATAATGCTTGTAAATCAGCAGCAACTTTTGAAGCACTAATTCTTGGATTTTTTTTAATATTTCGAACGATAATTCGCTTTATTCCATTGGATAGCTTTGATGGTCAGCCAGGTCTTCTTTTATCCTGAATCATATGATTCTTTTTATATCGTTTAATGATATTGAAAACTGTTGAACGACTCAAGTTAACTGTTTCAGCAGTTTTTCTAATAGATTTTCCACGTTCAATATGCAAATTAATAACTAATTTTCGAATTTCAGGCGAAGTTTCTTTTCGTTTAGCATTCATGACTACACAGAGCTAAAAAACACAAAAATTCCAAAACAAACTGGAGAGAAATACTGCAGACGATTTTATAAATTATTGCCAATTGCTTTTAAGTAAAAATAAAACCCCAAAAAATATTTTTATTGCTTATTTCAGGCGATTTTTGTTGCATATATAATGGTGTCCCATCACTTATGTGAGCTATTTTTTGCTCCGTTCTAAACATTTGTATTTTTATTAAATTAATATTTTAATATTTTGACAAAATGTATGTTATGTAATAATCTTTACTAAATTTAAGTATGAAACACACCCACAAAAAAAATGTGTACATGTTTTTTTAATTTATTTGATTAGTTTCCTTTTGTAAAGCACAAGTGTCCCATCACTTATGTGAGACACTGTATATATTTTATCACTATAGTGAAAAAAATTGCAGATTGTATTGCTTAATAATAATAATTTAAAAAATTGCGTTTAGAGAATATTTTCCGATCACACAAACAGCCTAAAAATTCAAAAAAGTTGAGAATTTCCGATTTTCTATTTTTTGAGGATTCAAAAAAAAATTTGCGTATATACATTTTTTATCGCTATAGTGAAAAAATATTTGAAGATTGTGCTGTTTAATAATAATAATAATAATAAATTGCTTTTAGAGAATATCTGTCAATCGCACAAGCTGAATAAAAATCGGAAAATTTTCAATTTTGAGTGATTTTGGTGAATTAAGAAAATAATCACATCAGGTCAGTTTGCGTTCCAATGCTAACAGTTGCATATAAATTGTACAGCTCTTTCCTTGTTTAGATGTTTGATAATATTTAAACATCCCAAAACTCACCACGGGGAGGTTGCTGCACTTCGAGTCCCACCCACACCCTTTACCCCGTGCAACTAATAAGGGTGTTTGCAACTTATATTACTTAAATACATAATTTGTTATTTCATCTTTTTAAGTCTGACTTTTAGACGCAACTTTGTACTGCGATTTATTGGTAAAGATTGGTATCATGGACCTTCATTTCAGCGTGGCCCTGATGAATTCATCTCTTGGTTTGGGCCCACATACCTTAAGCGAGGCTTCCGTTAACAATTTACGCGCAACTCGACAGCTTGCGTGTGGTAGGGAAATGTTTTAGCATTCCAATCTGGAATATCCCCTGATTAAACAAAGAAATGTGTTTTTTCATTGGTTACTCTCCGTAAAAGAGTTGGAGATGATAATTTTGCTGCATTCCAATCAATTAGTTCTTTATAGTCTACCGCACCAAAGTTTAAAGTAAGAGTGTTAAAGTTTCTGATGACCTTCCCTTTTCAAACAGTCTACTTGACTTTTAACACTCTTCTTAGCCCTAGTTCTCTATTTGTCTCATTTTAACAAGGACTATTGTCATCAGTAGGTTTTCCGGGTGGCCAAAGAACGAGTTTCGTTCAATTACAGGGAATACCACTTTCTTCATGTCGTCAGGCAAGTATCGAGACGTTTCTATTGCTCTGTACAGATGAATAGTCCCATCTGTAATGTACTTACTGCATTTTATTTCAAACAAAACTCGCATGTAAGATTTTAAAATAAGTGTCACTGTGGTTTTTAAGCCATCCGATGGGTTTTCTACGTTCTCGTTAAGTCGAAGGAATCTATTTGCCCAAGTGAGCCATCTGGCATGTGAATTTGGGCCGGGGTCACGCTTTGAAAAGTCATTTGGAAAGTTGCCACTTTTAATTGCTTGACTTGCGTCAAAAATATATCTTTGGTCCAGTTGTCTGCCCACTTTTTGAATTTCACAATCGATTAATTGAAAATTTTTCACTGAGAGTTTTTACCCAACCAATGAGATTATACCCAATTTGTCCATTAAATGACCTTGAGCCAGTTGTTTCACCATCCAAATGTTGAAAAAGATGGCGGAAAGGTAATTCAACAAAATGGAATAAAGAAACAATCCACTAAACTGGTCGTCCGAGATGCACTTCATGGTGTCTGATAGCACCACTTTTGCATCCTGTATTGGTATTTGTACCACTACAGCACTACCAAATTTAAGTATTCTAGTGAAACCCTTGTTCATTAATAAGCTCAATAGTTCAGATCAATATTATTAATTTACATTTAAATCTTAACCTGAGACCACAAACTCACCTCAGTTGATTATTTTCTTAATACATCAAAATCACTCAAAATTCATATTTTCCCGATTTTTATTGAGCTCTCGGAAGCGCGATCCAAAGATATTCTCTAAACGCAATTTATTATTATTATTATTATTATTATTATTATTATTATTATTATTAAACAGCACAATCTGCAAATATTTTTCACTATAGCGATGAAAATGTATATACGTAAAAAAATTTTTTATGCTGAAAAAATCGGAAATTCTCAACTTTTTTGAATTTTTATGCGGTTTGCGCGATTGGAAGATATTCTCTAAACACAATTTTTTTAATTATTATTATTAAATAATACAATCTGCAAATATTTTTCACAATAGTGATCATATATATATATATATATACGTAAAACTTTTTTTTTAATTCTGACAAAATCGGAAATTTTCATTTCTTTTTAATTTTTAGGTGGTTTGCGTGATCGGAAGATAAAGTCCGATTTGAATTTTTTTGTTTTGTTTTTCTTGTATTTACCAATCGCAACTTTTCCGCACTATAGCGACTCGGAAATACCAACTTCACTTTTTTCGCACCACCCTACTGAGTAAGTACCGAGCATCTACCCATAGATTCTCGGGTACCTTCGAGAGCTTTAAATGGCGTTCCAGCAGAACCAATAACAAAGTTAAATCACCCGTTTCTGGCCTGAATGTAGGCAACAACCTTTGGATATCTATCTTACTTTCCGCGCGAGATATTATCCCTGTCGCATTACCACCTACCACTCCACTGGAAACACTTTGGCTCTGAGCCTGTAGCTTAAGATTCTCAATCTCAAAATTCATCTCAAGCGTTTTAAACTCCAACTCTTCTGCCCGATGCTTCTCTTCTAATTCCAGCTTACGCTGTTCTAACTCTATTTCTTTTTGTATATCCTTTAACTCTCGCCTACGTTGTTCTTCTTCCTGAGTTGCAATTTGATTCCTGATTAATGAATTTACAAAGTCAACATCGAACGAGGGGGATGATTTAATTTTGCCTCGCAACATGACAACGATCATAGCGTTTTGCACTTCTAAATTCATTTCTATCGCAACCTGGATCAAATCTTCTTTACGTGCTTTTTTAAGTTCAGACATTTGAAATTTTAGCAAAACCACTAGCCGAAAACCCTATAAATGTCAAAATTTCGTTTAAAGCGTACCCCAGACGTCAGCTTTACCGTTACAAATCATATAAACTTTAAATAAAACAAAACAGTCAGCTTTAACCATAATAAGAACTCTTACTACAAAACAGAGCAAATATTAAATCTCTTTTGATTTAAATTAAACTGAATTTCATAGCGCGACACTTAATTCAATATTTCAAATGAGATTAAAAAAGAACATAACTGAATAGTTGTCACTTAAATAATATTCTAGATGAAAACAAATCACATAACTGAATAATTGTCACTTAAGTAATATTCTAAATGAGATAAAAACACATAACTGAATAATTAAATTTTCAACCAATATTATTTTTAAATTACTAAGACAACTTCCTATAGGTTTTGTTCAGTACAACTTAAAAAGGAGACATTCTACCTTAATAAAATCGAAAGAAACAAAACTTGCATAACTTACTCATTCAATTTTAAATTTCACAGCCAAGGCTTCTTTTCTCAATAAATCAAGAACTCAGAATTAAATACTTACGTTCAGCATTAAACAACAACAAACATTAATATAGTAACTGTAATCAATTCTTTTAAAACCAATAATAATAAAAAAAGTAATCAATTCTTTTAAAATCAATAATAAAAGAAAACCAAAAAGTAATCAATTCTTTTAAAACCAATAATAAAAGAAAACAAAAACATCTTCATGATAATTGAGATAAAATTACGAATATTTATAATAATTTGACTTGAAACTGATGTCAGTTTTGCTTTCTTTTTCTTTGCTTTTTTATGAATCAATATAATATCTTATTTAAACACAGTCACAATAAGCATTCATGAACAAAATCATAAGTAAGGGGGGGAGGTGAAATATATAATAAAAATAACAAACTAATGTAAGAATGAACCAAAATGATGTTAAGAACGCATTCTTTGTATTTATATAACAAAAATTACGGATCCGTTTTAACAGACACACATAAACAAATTGCAGCACTTTGCAAACACAGACAACGTATTATTTTCTTGGGAGTACACGAAACATTTTTTAGAACGTTAAATCGAAGATTAAGAACACAAATAACAAATCGTATGACGCAATGGCGACCGATTGCACCATTTTCTTGGTCGTAGCTAATGAAATCCGAACAAGCTCCGAAAGCTTAAATAAGATCCTAAGACACTTCTTTATTTAAAACTGTATCACTGATTTTGTAATTGTAGAAATAAATCACTTTGGAAATTTACTTCGGATTTGTAGCCCGAAGTTGGGAAGTAAAATTTGTGTATTGTACTCTCGAATAATCATACACATTTGACCTCGGGGTAAAATCATTTTCCTTTAGAACACCAGAAACAATACTTGGCTGGCATTTTCATAAATTTATTACTTGTTGACACAAATAAACATCACAGAAACGGCACATTACATATATATATACGACTGAGAATTCAATAATACATTCTTGCAGAACAAAACAGCACGACACAACAATTTTACTAGTTGCATCACTGCAGTACAAAAACGAAATTATTTCGGATAAGCTCACGACCCGATCAAAGGTCTTTTTCTAGATCACGTGATGCGGTGTGCCGGGAAAGTCTATTCCTCCTGGTATGGGCTTTCTGCGTTACGCAATTTCTTTGCTCTTCAAGATACAAATTAATTTATTTTGTACATACATGTCGCATACTATTTGCTTCATCATGGATCATAGTTAAAATATATCTATTATTTTATGTAACACGCGTAATGTAATATGTTTTTTTTTAACCTTTCTTCTTAAACCTTTAGTATTTCTTTCTATGTTTTGGTTATATAAATAATATTTTAAACCTCTTTTATTAGTGGTTTTGTTTGTAATAAAAAAATAATATGTATCACTTCAGTTGATTTTTGTATGTAAAGGAAATGTAATCCGTGTTTAAGTTTAGAAGTACGGTAAAATTCCATTATATGCCGCTTGTCGGGAGATAAGAAAAATGTTCAGTATATCCGAATGTGCGATGCACCGAATGCATTAAAAATTAAGGAACATATTTAAGATACAGATAGATTTTGTTTTGGTAAATTGAATACTTATTTATTTAATTACACTGCATTTAATCTCCTAAATCCTCAGTGACTCCCATTTAGTTCATCTGTTTTTATTTTAGATTTTTCAGATGAAGTAACACTAAAGAAATACGACTATAAATAATATATTTGAAAGTGACATTAATTATAGTACAAATATTGACATTTATTTATCAGGTTATAATTGCGCACAACAGTGTCCTTGTCTAAATATCAGACAATATTGTCAATATTTAAATTTTAACAAAGAAAGTGTGCAACCAATAATATGTATCAAGTTATTGATCTTAGATGGTCTTATCAGCTTTGTATGGAAACAAAATTAAATAGCTTAAAATGTATGTATATAATTTTTGAAAAAAAAAAATTACAACACAAAATAATCTACACAGTTAAACTATTATTAATGCTCTATTGCATTATTCAAGTATGTTTTTTAATATGGTAATGAACAATTAAATACAACTGTGTTTCATCAGTCAATTAATATCCTAGATTAGAAAACTGTGCAATCAAATAATAGGCAACCTTTCTCAAAACTACAAAAGTTTATTTTTCCAATACTATTTTTACAACATTTTTAATGTATCCAAATGATAAAACAATTAAAATAATTATAAACAAATCTTATACTTAACTTTTGTATAGGGTTTGCTTGAAAATTTTAAATTATTTTTTTTTATTTTTTTTTAGAAAATGTAGCTAATATTCGGTGTTTCCCCCTTTAATAAACTGTCTTTAAAGGAATTCGAAAATAATTACGTTTTAAATATTTCATCGCACTACTAAATTAATAGCATTACCTTATTTATGACTTTAAAATCGGAATAGGTGTATTATTATTATTATTATTATTATTATTATTTTACATACTACTTCTTACAAGAAATCAGAATTTATGTATTTGTATATCATTTGCTTTAAACATTTTCTTTCATATAAGTTAAATTTTCAAATCTATTGAAATAAAACATTTCTGAGAGCAAATTGTTGTAAAAATCTCAAGTACAGGAATTTCACATACGAAAAAAATGTAACGGGAACATTCGCTGTTCTGAGTAAAGGTACTCTACGAATACTTCCTTTGTATACGGAGGTCCAATCTATAATTTAAACCAATGCACGACGTTTTTTATATCTATCATTTTGATCAATTTAACTTTGTTTTGTTGTGTATGTACACTCGGCAAAATTTGATTGATCTTAATAGTATTCGAAGTACCATAATCATATTTACACGTAGTTATTTCGTTATTATTAAATGAGTCGATTTAACCTTATTAGGTGGTGTACCAAAGACATTTAAGTAGAAATTAGCTGTTACTCAATACTGTTAAGATACTGAAATATTAATATTTTAAGTGAAGGGTCACGAAGTTTTATAAGTCGAAGTGAGGATATTGTGTGTTTTCGATCTTATTGAAGCGAATGTGAGATTCTATATATTTTTTTGCTTCAACACGGGTATATTAGACAGGGATTTTCTACAAAAGTACAATCAATTAATTGAAAATACTTTTCTGCATCTAACATGTAAGTGGAAATAGTGAAAAGGAGATAAATAATTTATCAAGTGTAGAAAAAATCCTTATCTTTTTAACATGTTTTCCAGAAGTATAATCCTTTATATACTTCATGTTATATTAAATTTTCAGTTTAATTATATGCGCTAAATTAATAGGATTTCCATAGAGAGACAGTTATTTTATGTTTCAAACCTGTTAAAAAAAAAAAAAAAAACAGGGAAATGTTCACAAATTAAACTGTTTGGCTATACTAATCGTCTTTCTGCACTCTAAATTTAAATTAAAAGAAGAACGAAAAACCATTCGTCAAGCATAGATTATGTAACGCTTTCCAACGCTTCCAAAATAATTTTACAAATCGTTACCGTTTAATAATCTGAAAGATAACATCTAAGTAAACAATTTGGAAAACGCATAACATATTTAAGAACGTAATTTTAGGAATTTCCAACATATATTTCCAACATATACAATATTCGGAAAAATATCCGAACACTTTTATTCAGCCCTGTATATGATCTATAGATTTGTATATATACTACATAGGATGCTAAATTTTAGTTTAGTTACGAAACGCGTAGCACAGTTTAAAATTCTCCTTCTGGAGTTTCTGTCAATAAACGGAAATGTGTTCGCGAACTTTTGTGCTTCCCTGTATAGGATCTACAGAATTTATACACACCAAGTTATAGACAACAAGAACGAAAAATCATGCGTCAAGCATAGATTATGTAACACTTTCCAACGCTTCCAAAATAATTTTACAAATCATACCGTTTAATAAGCTAAAATATATCATCTAAGTAAACAATTTGGAAAACGCTTAACCTATTTAAAAACATAATTTCAGGAATTTCCAACATATACAATATTCGGAAAAATATCCGAATACTTTTATTCAGCCCTGTATAGGATCTATAGATTTGTATATATACTACATAGGATGCTCAATTTTAGTTCAGTTAGGAAACGCGTAGCACAGTTTCAAATTCTCCGTCTGGAGTTTCTGTCAATATACGGAAATGTGTCCGCGAACTTTTGTGTTTCCCTTTATAGGATCTACAGAATTTATACACACCATGTAATAGACAAAAAGCGAGTTAAAATTAAAATCGCGTTCAGTAACTTAAAACGCACTTCCACGAATTATTGTTTACAGAAAGTAGAGAATTATTTTGTGTGTCCCTGTAAATGAACGATGACTGCTATACACACACTATTCTGTTGTAAGTCTCTTGTAATGCACCTTAGTGATCTATATAAATTTCAATGCGTTTAAAATAGTGAAACATTATTTAAATAAACCGCAGACTCTTTTTTTCCATAGACGTAATGTAACGGAATTCTTTTGACTGTCCCTGTAAAGTAACTCTAAGTGCTATGCACATCCTATTCCATATTAAGCTTCTTCTAATGCACCTTAGTGATATATATAAATTTCAATGCGTATAAAATAGTGAAACATTATTTAAATAAACTGCAAATGATTTTCCCCCATAGACCGCAATGTAACGGAATTCTTCTGAGTGCCCCTGTAAAAAAACTATGAGTACTACACACTTCCGTTGAAATACGGAACGTGCTATAGATAACGACACTAACATATAAAAATTGCAGAGCAATCCGAGCATATTTACGGGATATAGAGCACGGACAGACGGCCATACGACAGACGGCAGACGGCAGACGGCAGACGGCAGACGGCAGACGGCCATACGACAGACGGCCATCCGGCCAGACAAACCAAAGTCATAAACACTTTTCAACTAGGTTGGAAAGTGTTAAAAAGGGAGTTAAATTTAAAATCGCGTTTAGCAACTTAAAACTCACTTACAGGAATTATTGTTAACCGACAGTAGAGAATTATTTTGTGTGTCCCTGTAAATGAACGATGACTGCTATACACACAATATTCTGTAGTAAGCCTCTTGTAAAGCACTTTAGTGATATATGTAAATTTCAATGCGTTTAAAATAGTGAAACAATATTTAATTAAACCGCAAACGATTTTTTTCATAGACGTAATGTAACGGAATTATTTTTTGACTGTCCCTGTAAAGTAACTATAAGTGCTATGCACACCATATTCTATATTAAGCTTCTTGTAATGCACCTTAGTGATATATATCATTTACAATGTGTTTGAAATTGTGTAACATCATTAAAATAAACCGCAAATGATTTTTCCCTATAGACCGTAATGTTACAGAATTCTTTTGTGTGTCCCTGTAAAAAAAACTATAAGTGCTACACACTTCAGTTGAAATAGGGAACATTCTATAGATAACGACAATAACATACAAAAATTACAGGGCAATCCGAGCCTATTTACGGGAGTTAGTGTACGGACAGACGGCAGATGGCCATACTGCAGACAAACCGAAATCATAAACAATTTTGAACTAGGTTGGAAAGTGTTAAAAACCACGCGTTATCACAAAATGAAACAATACAGCAAGAAATTAAAACTTTAATCATAAAACTAATGATGTTATGAACTAGTTATGAAAATTGCAGAATAAATATGATCACATAATAATTACATTTATGATTTTAAATATTTCTCATCAAAATGTGTTTCTTTAAAGAACTGTCAAATATTTATTTTCGCTCGAACATTGAAATTTTCAATAACAAAATCCGATATTGTTATTATTTCTTTATATATGCTATCTTATTCATTTATAGTAAACATGAATTGTTAATATTAAATAAATACTGATTGGTAATTATATTAAGTAATGCAAACAAATTGCTAATATATTTACCTGTAACATGAATAGAATGATCAATCCTTTTATAATACGAATAGAATATATTCCCATCTTTAATTATTCTAGTTCTCGATTCTTCAGGATATTATTATCGAGAGGTTAAAACAAATATTTATTTAGCGAAATTGTTAATTTGAAATTCGCTTCCATTCATGTATTTTATCATTTTTTTTTCTAAAAATAAAATTGCATTCTTCAAGCGATGCATGTTTAATATAAATAAATGCACTGAAATTTCAACGCATATTTACTAATATCTAATGACAGTCATATACAGAATGAGAAGTTTCTTTGATATTACTTTCTCTACATGGAAATTTAATGCTATACTTATTCAAATATGTAAAGCTACATTTAATGAAACTTTATTTTGAATGTCATGACAAAAGTCTGTGCAAATATTTAAAGAAGGGGAATACAATATTTTTGTTTTTATGTAAATCAGCACTTGGAAATTTAATACTCTTTATGGAAAAAACTAGTACAGAAGAAATAGAAACATTATAAAATTTATGAGAATGTTTACATGAACATTGTGTTTCTATTCATTACAGTAAAACTAATTACTTTAAACGTTTAGATATCTGAATAAAGTTTAAATTCAAGCATACAATTTTAATTTATTACTTTTTAGGGTTTCGTTCATCTCACGAAACCCTATTACTCCCGCTGCGTTGTCTGTCTGTAACAGAGCCATTCTCAAAAACTATGTAATTTACAGGGTTGAAACTTAGTGTATAAATCTGAATAGCAGCTGTGAAGAGCTCAAAATATTAAAATTTGAAAAATTCGCATTCTTTTAATAAATAGAGATAAAAAACCAAAATTCTAACAGCTTTTTCCTAATGAATTTAAACATTTTTCGTTATAGCCGATGTCAAAAATTAAAAATCCACGATGAAATTCTTTCTACAATAATTAATTTTCTATCAGACGATTTCCACGTGAAAAATGAAATAAAAAGTTTCACCAAATGAAAAAAAAAGATTAATATGAAATAAAATTTATTGACGTCATAGTCGTAATAAAACGGAAAATGTCTAAAATTTCTCAATAATACAAGGAGTATGAGTATGTGTAAGTACACAAAGCAGATTAATATCACGTCATTAGAGAATTAAAAAGAAAATCTGACGTCATATAGGAAGTTTAACTAATTTTTCAAATGTTTGAGAATAATACAAAGCGAGTATCAATATAAATAATAGAGAATAGTAAATATATCAGTTTGAAAAACATATTGAATCGTGATAAAAATCCGATTATGGAAATATTCGCCTATTTTAACATTTTGAAAGTGTACAATTTGTTTAATTTTGAAAGTATTTATTTAAATATTGCATTTAGTCCGTATGACGGATATTAGTATGACAGAATATAATAGCGGGTTTGGCTTGCTATCCGGCTGGTTTAGATTTTCGAAAAAAGGAAAAAATAGACCGGTAAATTTTTACTTTATAAAAAACATGTTTTTTTTTTTTTTTTTTTTTTTTTTTGATAAATGAAATTTGTTTGAATTTATTAAAGAAAGGATAAAGTATTTTGAAAGGAATGTTAAACGAAACCCTTTGAGCGATCTTCGATCACACTTACCCACTTTTTTATATAAATATGCAGGATATCTTAAAACAATATTCCTGCTGTAGAGTAACGTGTGAAGTCAAGTGTTTTTAAAACTTTGTAACAGTAAAATATCGTTATGAATTCGGTTTGTCTGGTCGTCTGCTGCCTGTTCGTGCTTTAACTCTTGACAATATACTCGGATTGCCCTGTAGATAATATATGTTATTGAGGTTTACCATGGCATGTTTGGTATTCAAATTGAAGTGTGTAGCATTTATAGTCAGTTTATAGGGATATTAAAAATAATTTAGTTACATTACTGTCTAAGGGAAAAATCGTTTGCAATATACAGGGTGATTATAAAAAAAACTATCCCGATATATGAGCCCCTAACTATCATACCGTTCACAGAAACTGAATGAAACTTTGGTTTAAAGTATTTCGAGGTATGCGCTCAAGAGTCATATGAAAGACAAAAGTTAAATTCTAACAGTTACGGTTACAGTGACAAAAATTTTAAAAATGTCAAATGGCAACACCTACTTTTTTTATTTGAATGTGATCTTCATAGTGAAAAACCATAAAAAGCGTTGGAACGGTACCTGTAGCATGAAAATCGTCGGCGATAGACAGACTAAGAAGAAAAGTGAAAACAACCAATAAGGACAGAGAAGCAACAGAAAACAAAACATTTTATTGTGTTTCATACATTTTCCATTTTACACACGACGACACTTTACATGCGGCAGATGGTCGATAGCACTGAACAATAAAATGTTTTACTTTCTGTTGCTTCTCTGTCTTTTATTGGTTGTTTTCACTTTTCTTCTTAGTCTGTCTAGCGCCGGCGATTTTCGTGCTACAGGTACCATTCCAACGCTTTTTATGGTTTTTCACTACGAAGATCACATTCCAATAAAAAAAAGGTAGGTGTTGCCATTTGAAATTTTCCAAATTTTGTCACTGTAACCATAACTATTAGAATTTAACTGTAGTCTTTCACGTGATTCTTGAGCGCATACCTCAAAATACCTTAGGCCAGAATTTCATTCAGTTTCTGTGAACGGTATGACAGTTATGGGCTCATATATCGGGATAGTTTTTTTATAATCACCCTGTATTTTAATAATGTTACACTATTTCATTTTTTTAAATTGATATATAATTGAGGAGCGCTACAAGATGTTTTCTATAGAATGTAATGTGAATAGCAATTACTGTTCATTTACAGGGACAAACAAAAGAATTCACTACTGTATGTTAACAATAATTGCTGGAAGTGCGTTTTCAGTGGCTGAATGCGTGTTTACACGCAATAGCTTCAGCGCTGTCTATGAGCCATAATTACTGAATGTGCGGTTTAAATTTTGGTATGAGTTTTTTAATTTAATTAATTTCATGCAAAATACTTGGCGTGTATAAATTCTATAGATCATATAGATAGCCGTACAAAATAATTTGAATACATTTACGCTTACAGACTTGAATTACTGAAGAACTATTTTCAACTGTGTTATGTGTTTCTTAACTGATTTAAATGTTTTCATAGGATGTAGTATATATATAAATTTATATAGATCATATAAAAGGTTTCACAAAAATGTTCGGATACATTTCCGAATGTATACGTAATCGATGAAATTGACAGAAAAATTCGAAAAAAACGAAATTGAAGTGGACTGACATATTCACCTTGTAGTTAAAATCAATAAAATACACATTAAAACATGCTTAAAAGGTGACGAAAAAGTTGTTAAAAGATGTTAAAACATATTTATTTACACCCACATTATTTATTTATTACAGTTAAAACATATTTATTATTTTACATAATAAATATGTTTAAACATCTTTTTCGTCACCTTTTAAGCATGTTTTAATATGTATTTTATCGATGAAATTGGGTTTTCAAATGTGCTATGGGTTTTCCAAATTGCTTCAACTGTCATTAATGTACAAAACAATATTATAATAGGGAAATGAAAACGTAATTTGCTGGCGTTTCAGCAGATAAACAAACTGAAGTGTAGAATGTAAGTGGAATGTAGAAGTTTTTATAGGATGTTTTGAGTGATCTAAGAGTTTAAGAATACCACATCGCCATCTATTGGTGATATATTAGATAATTCCGTAGAAGTATAGTTAAGAAATTCCGGGGTGCGCAAACTGATCTATTAAACAATAAATTCAGTAGCTGTCACCATTCATTTGTTATTAAAGTTTAAAAACTGCTGTGCTTTTGAGGACACCCTGAGCATAGATTACAAACAAGATGGCAATTGCTCGTGAAACGTGACAAATGAGGTTCGTTCGTAATATAACTAGTTTTTATAAATATTCAGATATTGGTGCCACAGCTATTTGCACTCTTATGCAAAAATGCATGAATACAAAATTTATTTTATGTGCAGATTTTCTTATTATAGTTATTAATTTTATTTTATGAAAAAATGATTCAAAACACTTTTAAAAATAATTAATTACAATTCCTTTACATTAAAATTATATTATGTATATATATCCAATACAAGACAACGTAAAAAAAAAATCATCATTTTTATTTCATTGAAATGTGTTATATCGTGTGTTATTATTATACTAGTATATAACACCCGTCAAAAGTGACGGAATCTGCATTTCATTTTCATAAGACTTCCTACAAACAAACAGCATGAAGATTTTGTTATTAAAAGGTTTGTATTGTAGAAAAGTACATTTTAAGAATGGCAAATGATTTCTACAAATACAAATGATGGGAATTTTTCTTTACTCAATATTTAATTTTTGAAAGTATTAATGAGTTTCTAAAGAGTTTGAATAACAGCTCATTGTTTAGTTACATAAAAAAAATAAATGAAAATTCTGAAATGGTTTAACGATTACACAAAACATTAACATTTTGTTCGTTTTAAATTGTCTAAGTTAATAGTATTGTGCCAATTCGGCGGGATAGTAGATGTTATGTGGTAGCTGTACTGGTTAACTTGCCGAAATAAAGCACAGATTATTTAGCCTATGCAAATTATATTTTATTCACAAATAAACATGTGAGTATAAATAGTGTAGTGCACAGGATAATAATTGAATTAATGTAAATTAGAGTTCGTGATACGGACAGATACTAAAAGAAGGTGGCAGCAGGAACTAATTCGGAAGTCCTCTTGAAAACAGTTTGATCAGAACAACCTCTCCTCGAGGTCTCAAAAATAGGTACAGTCTTAGACTTATAAAAAAGGCTCTCAATTACTAAGGAACAAAGGGTTCCTTCTAATCTGCTCTTACTCACCAATCAGTTAGAGCTTCAAACCTCACAGCGATTTCACTTCGCTGACGACGATTCTCAGGGTGAGAACCTTTTCTAGAGAGACCTTCTCTCTCTTTCTCCAAAACAACAACTGACAATCGACTCTCTGCTCGTTTTTCCAGCCCCCCTCACACCTCGCGGGGGTGGCAGGAAGCGAGGGGTCTTTAACCTCCGACAGCCTTCCTTCTCTATGCTGAAACCTAGTGAATACGTTACAGCATCACCCCTCTGGTTCTGTCAGATTTTTATTTCTGAAGAAAAATCTAACTGCAAATTCCCAGCACTTATTCCAACCTTACAATAGGGGCTTACCACCATCCTTGTCTGTCATTAATTACATTTTAACACTTAAACAGCACATCATAATGACGCAATAAATTTTACACACTTAAAAACACTGTTACAAAAATAAAAGAACTAAGAAAAAAAAATATCTATATACACATCATTATCTACTTTATCCTTATTTTTCTATACCCAACGCCGATATGCGGCAGTGATGGAATTCAGTTTTCCCAGGTTTGTAACCGAAAGATTGCCTGTCATCTAGCGATCTAGCGAATTTACTGATTTGAATTTACTGACAACTGGTAATTTTTCTCTAGAACTATCAGACAACTGCTTAATTGGGCCGAATTCACTTTCACTCTTGGGAAAATAATCAATAGAGGCTCGCCTTTCAGTTTTTGCGAAGATCGCTTTACTACCCTTCTTTCCTATATCAGATTCACGCCTGGGCTTTCCTTAAATCACCCTATCTTTTTGGGCTAACTTTCCCCCGCTCTCTCGTAAACAGATAACTTCGTTTCCGGAGCTGTGCCCGCTCAAGTTTTGTCGGGGGGTCAAGCCGGTGTTGACCTCAGGTGGTTTAGAATTCGTTTCGTCCAGTTGCGCTTTATTCCCCCTCGAATAATGAGACATTTCCGTGCTCTTAGCTGTTAACGCGGGTTTCTTCTCAGCGCACTTAATTAACTCTGGTGGGTTCTTCACTATTTTTTTGGCTCCATGACAAGAAGGGAAAATAGTCTCCTCACATATTTTTTCTATTTCGGAATCAAGTTTCGTTTTGCTCGGTAACTCAGGGAGTAGGCTATCATTATTCTGATCCCTTTCTGTATCTTCGGTATTGTCGAACCGTGGGGCAATTCCAGTCTTCTTCCCCCTTCTAACATTGGGATCAGAACGACCTGATAATTTATTCTGGTCATCCGCATTATCTTTTTCGATTATCTGATGAATCTGCCTGTGGCGCGATTTGCCATTTAATATCTCCACCCACATGCGTTTTTTTAACTTAACGAAATCGCGTACTTTCGATTTCATAGTTTTCCTATCTAACCTTTCTCTTATCCAACATTTTTTAGAAATCTTAACATTTGTCTCGCATTTCGGGAGAACAATCGGTTCAGGGTTTCTCTCACCATGGGAAAAATGACACTTATTGTTATCAGCGTCCGGACCAACTGTGGACGTGGGACTTTTCACAAATTCTTTGACCTGTTCACTAAAGGGTTTTCTTTCTTTTCCCGCAATACAGGATTGTGAGGAGGGAGTTTTAGTTTCGATATGTACGCTCGTTACGGGCCGCTCCCTAGTTCGGGCTAACGCGGAGCTTATCAGTTTGGCTTTTTGAATTGACTCGATCGATTAATATCTGGGTCTTATTTCCGAGTAAATAATAATCCATCTCCACGTTTTCGTCTACAATTCCTGCACGGGTCGTGACAGTTGTCCCGTCTTGTGTTTTCAAATTTATTCGTGCGAGGGGTGTGCGCTTCAAGGCATTTTCTAACGGTGACCTCACATAAACAAATTCTCCGGTATACTGATCATTATTTACATATTTTGCACTTAAAAGGTCCAAGGTGCTTCCACTATCTCTAAAGCAAATCACCTCTTTCTCGTTTACAAATCCTCGGCTCAAATAAGGCGTGAGGCTTTCGTCGGCCTCTTCTAAATTTAGTAGCAGGTTCACGCTTTCGAATTTCTCATTAGTTCTTTCTAATTCGGGGAAACTTGCTGACTGATTCTCTCGGGTTTTTCATTAACTTTCTTTATTTCTGGGCAGTTGTAGCGTAGGTGGGAAAAACTTCCACATCGATAACAGGCTCTATCCCTTCTTTTATCAAAAATTTCGTCTCTGGAATGCTGGCCATTCTTATCGCGCCAGTCTCTTTTTGCTGCTGGCCTCCGTAGTTCGGTATTCTGATTTTCTACAACTATTCTCCTCTCTGCCCTTTTCTCATTTACTGGATTTCTAACAGAGGGGGTGGGGGGCGGTCGTTTCACCGATTTACGTACCGACTCATAACTGTCCAACCTTTGGGTTAACTCTGCCGGCGTGATTATGGTGCTCCACGAATCAATAAAATGATTTTTAACATCTGGCGGTACTTTTCTTTTCAATTGGTCAGTGATAATGAGGTCTCTTAATTGTTTAAAATCGGTGACCTGAATACCACTCAACCACTGATCGAAATAGTTGGTTATCTCGTACGCGAAGTCCTTCCATAATTTACCTTCGGGGCGATTCGTGTTCACGAACTTTATCCGGAAATCTTCCGCCGAAATTTTGAATTTTTCTAGCAGTTTGTTCTTAATATATTCATAATCATCGCTTAGATCTAACGGCTCTCTCAGAATAATTTCTGCTAATTCAAACGGTAGTAGTCCTAATAAATTTGTCACCCACTGCGATTCGTCAATCTGAGCCTTAGTCGCCTGCCTTTCAAATAAGTTAAGGTATAACGATATTTCTGATTTGCCAGATTCAAATTTAGGGAGTACGTTTTTTAACAAACTTTTTGTTCTCTTTCCCCTTGACTGGACGTCAATAACGAATCAGTCTCATGTTCAGCTCTTATTTTGGCTAATTCGTGTTCCTGATCACTTTTTTCTTTTCGGTCACGTTCAATTAATTTTAATTGAGCTATCGCCAGCGTTTCATCATACTCGGACGTCTCCGTGATTTTTTTTATTATTTTCGGAACAGTGTCATTTGGTAACACTTCTACCTCGAATTCTACAGCCAACGTGGCCAAATCGCATTTCCGAAATCCGGCAATCCCTGCCATTTTCACTATTTTCAATTTTTCTACAAAATCCTACACTTCCCTTAACATAGATAACAATAATATTCCTCCCACTATAGGCATGCAAATTACACATAAAAACACAATATTAACAGCGACATAAAAATATACAATGTGCAACAATTCATAAATTTGAGACTTCTAACACTCTATCTTCCAGACATATTTGTCTTCCCGGAAAACCAAATTCCACACGTAACAAATTCTGTATTTCTTAATTATTTTTTTTTATTATTATTACAACTCTGCATCTAGCTCATAAATAATAAATCATTCATGAATTCCCTAAAAAAAACAATTAACAGTGCTTGGTTTACCTAGCAATTTCAATAACAAACAAATCTTAACAAAAGATTTTCTCTGCTCTCATTTTTCTTTTCAAACTCAAATTTATATTTTAAAGTTTTCTTTATCATTTCATCTATGCAAAAAAACCGATATTAACTTTAAACACATTTAATTTCATCTACCTGAATGATTTTAGTTTAATTCTTTCATTACTTTAAAAATTCGCTGAATTTTACAGAAATTTCACGCAATCAACATAAAAAAAAATCATATTATACTAACAGTAATAACAGACTAATTTTTTTTAAACACTTTTAAGACTTTGTTACACACCTCAGCCCCTACTGTAAAATATTGAAACAGTGCTTACCTGGGGTGCAGCTGTACTTCGGTGGTCCAATCCTGGAATAGCGGGTGCTGAGTCATAGATGATGTATTCGGCGGCTATTCTGGTCCGGCTTCAATTTACTGGGTGCAGACTCTGGCTCTGATGCTCTGAATTTCTTTTATTATTGCATTTGGGGAGCAGCTGTGGTTCAGTACTTGATTAGCTGATGCTGTTTCATAGATGCTGTATTCGGCGGCTCTCCTGGCTCTGATTCACTTTACTGGATGCGGCCTCTGGCTCTGAGTCACTTTACTGGATGCGGCCTCTGGCTCTGAATCACTGTACTAGATGCGGCCTCTGGCTCTGATGCCCTGCTCTGAACGGTGCGGCGGGTGTAGACTGCTCCTGGTTCCACTCTTCCGTTAGGCTCCTCTGCTATTTCCTTCAGTCTCTGTCATTACTCGTACATTTGTCCCTTTCGCTGCCACCATTTCTGTGCCAATTCGGCGGGATAGTAGATGTTATGTGGTAGCTGTACTGGTTAACTTGCCGAAATAAAGCACAGATTATTTAGCCTATGCAAATTATATTTTATTCACAAATAAACATGTGAGTATAAATAGTGTAGTGCACAGGAAAATAATTGAATTAATGTAAATTAGAGTTCGTGATACGGACAGATACTAAAAGAAGGTGGCAGCAGGAACTAATTCGGAAGTCCTCTTGAAAACAGTTTGATCAGAACAACCTCTCCTCGAGGTCTCAAAAATAGGTACAGTCTTAGACTTATAAAAAAGGCTCTCAATTACTAAGGAACAAAGGGTTCCTTCTAATCTGCTCTTACTCACCAATCAGTAGAGCTTCAAACCTCACAGCGATTTCACTTCGCTGACGACCATTCTCAGGGTGAGAACCTTTTCTAGAGAGACCTTCTCTCTCTCTCTCCAAAACAACAACTGACAATCGACTCTCTGCTCGTTTTTCCAGCCCCCCTCACACCTCGCGGGGGTGGTAGGAAACGAGGGGTCTTTAACCTCGGACAGCCTTCCTTCTCTATGCTGAAACCTAGTGAATACGTTACAGTATAATAGAGTTGAATTTTAATATTTCTTGAAGAACAAAGTTTTCCAGTAATCAAAAAAACAAATACATAGCAGAAAGACATAAAAAAAGACAGGAAATTGCATGTTTATGAATAATAGCTTCTTAATTCATAGTAGAAAAATATCCCATTTAAAATGACAGAAAAAACAAAGTTTTCCAGTAATGAATAAATAGTTAAAATAAATGAAACGATGAAAAGTATTTTATATAAATTTAACTTTTAAAAGTATTCATCAAATTAAAACCTGATTTCGTCTTATTTTAAAAATATGCCTGAAAAATCTATAATAAATTTTGATCATTAAAAATTATCTTATTTTATTTCATAAGTAAATTGAAATTATTAAATGCATTAGTATGATTGAAAAATATATTTTAACATTCTCTTATTAATTTTTTTTTCACTTCAAAGTTAGGTTTAAATGTTCGCCTATCATATGTGATATGCGGTGCTATATATTCCTTATATTTTAATTGCGTTTTATAAGAAATATTCATTTTGAAATGCAAGCAAAATTTCAGAATTTAATTGGATATAAGCTAGGCGATTAAAATTTGATTTAACCAAGCTAAATTTTTAAGAAAGAAATGAAGCTTTTAAAAGTTGGTCGTGAAATAAATCAATACACCCTGAATTTTTCTTAGTTTAAAAATATCTTATATGAATTTTATATTATTTTACAACTTTATTATTATTATGTTATATGTTATATTTTCTAACGGAAAGATCCTTTTTTTTATATTAATTGTCCATAGATGGTACTAAAACAATATGCAAAGCTTTCCTATGAAATCTGTCAGCGCTATTTCTGAAAAAGGTGTTTACAGAAATGTTGATATATATATATATATATATATATATATATATATATATATATATATATATATATATATATATATATATATATATATATATATATATATATGTATTTTACATAAAAATATGCTCATAAGAAATATTCTGTCATTTTCATATGAAATATTCATTTTACATTGCAATCAAAATTTCAGAATTTATTTGGATATAAGCTAGGCTCTTAACAATTGATGTAACCAAATTAAAATTTTAAGAAAAAAAATAATAATAAGCAGAAGCTTTTTAAAGTTGGTCTTAAAATAAATCAATATGTCCTGAATTTTTCTTATTTTAAAAATATGCTTATATACATTATATATATATTTTTTTTAACTTTATTAATATTTTATATAAAATATTTTTTTTCAACAGAAACTTCCTTCTTTTATATTTATTGCTAATAGAGGGTGCCAGAACAGTACTTAGGAGCGAAATGTAAAATACTCATGGATCATCGCAAAGCCTCTTTATGAAAGCTATAACCGCTATTTCTGAAAAAAGTGCCTACAGGAAAAAATGCTTACAGAAATGTATTAAAGAAATCCTTTAAAATGTTGAAAGACTTTAATATGCTTTTACAAATATTTTAAGAGTATAATCGGATTTATATCATTTTAATGCAATGTTCAAAAAGTCATTCATTTTTTTCCTGATATGGGATTTGTGTTTCTGAATGTCAACAGTATTCGTTTGTTTACATCAGGTAATCCGATGTTTAATCTGTTATTTTTAATTTAAAACTTAAAACATTATAACTGGATATAATATACATGTTTTATACGAAAATATGCTGAACAGACATGATTTCAAGTAGAAGAAATTACCATTTAGCTGTCATATGTTAGCATATGTTTATCATTAAGCCTAACATTGCGTTTTAGCTATGGTCGATTCGCAAACCAGAGTGATCGGAACCAGCATCGTTACACTGTGTTTTATCATATAGAGATGATTAATTTTCGTAATAAAATAAGCACATTTTAAATTGGCAACATTTTATCTTTTGTTGATCTTTACTGAAAATTCCATGGGAAACTTATATCTAGCTTTGAAAATTTCAGAACTTGAAATCCACATTTCGACTTTTTTTCCATTAATATCTATTTATTCGGAAATATCTATCCAAAAAACTGTCCATAGATTATATAATTGTTATAATTAGACAATTTTAGTATACAAATTCGGCTTTTATATTCAGTAATTTGGAAATAACATGACTCCATCGTAGATAGAACTTAATCACCATGGCAACCTAGAATCATTATATATCATGGGATATCATTGAATTAAATACGTATGATAGGATTTAATTGAATGAAGAAAACTTTTATTAATATATTTTTAAGTTTTAATTCGATTTTCATAAAATTTTAAATTACACAACAAAATTCTGCAATGATTATATATATTAAATTTCAAACCATACGGTTGGGTAGTTTTAGAATTGTTACAAGTGGACAGACGGACGGACCAGACGACTACTATAGGTGATATGAATTTATATAATTACGAGAAGGAACCTAAAAATGGGTATTACATAATATAAATTTTAAAAAAAGGTAGTACACTGTTGAAACTTCAGGTGACACTTGGCACCCCTTAGAGGTGAAAGGCTTGTCTCACTGGTGACACCTCTAGGGGAGCCAGAATGGCACCCTTAACTAGGGTGAAAGGATGGCACCCCTAATACAGGATTCCCCAGGGGGTGAAATGATGGTATCCTAAGGGAAAATAATGGCCCTCTACTCCAAGGTGCCCCATTGGGAAAGGATTTCACCTTAACGCCAAGGTGCCAAGCTGCACCACACAAGGGAAAGCATTCCCAATCCATGGTGCAGAGTTGCACCCCCCCCCCCCCAATCTCTCTTCTAGGAATTGTATTTATTGTTTGGAATCATTGAATACAAGGTGTTGATTCATTTTCACTTTGAATTCAGTAGGGAAAATGACAAAAACATTCAGGATCACATGTATTGTAATTTAAGGCATTTGACCACGTTTGAGCCCTATTTTTTAAATGATACTTTGGATATCATATTTTTAAACTCAGTTTAAGTAAAAATACCAGGTGTCCAAGAAAGGTGGTAACATGGTTTATTTCTGTATACAGTATAAAAATTTAATTTTTGAAATTTTCTGTCCCCATAGAGAAGAAAATATATAATTCGAATTATCTACCTTATTATGAAAAGTTTTCAATTTACATTATTTAACTATCTCTTCAGGAGTCAATGCAGATTTTTTTTCTTGGAACCCATTTTGTGCCGGGTATTTATCCTAAAATTAAGGACCCGGGTATTTTACATCACCAATCAACAGGTGTTTTAAGTATGATTTCGTTTTAAACAAAGTTCCGGTCACATTATATCTTGTTTATAAAAGATACCTGTAGCTAGTGTTTCGTTGAACATTTTGTTATGTTTCAACATTACGAGTTACTTTTTCAAGTGTATAGGTGGATTTACCTACATTTATGGTTAAACCTACACACATTATGGTTCAACATACACACATTATTATTTAAACTTACAGACAATCAACATGTGTATGTTTAAACTGGAACACCAGATTTTAGAAAGTGGTTTCATCATCCTACGGAGGAATATTCTTTGTGAACGGGTGTTGCTGAAATATTGAACCAAAATTTTAACAGTGTATACATTTTCCGTGTACATTGTGGGGTCACGGAAACGACAAAATTTTGTCTTATTGTGACATTGTGACCGTCAATGTAACACGTCCCGACATTACGAACGTGTGCTCCTCGGCTTGACGCAGGCTCACCAGAGACACCTCCCAACATGTCGGACGTGCGATCATCAGCGGACAAGAGACACGATCATCGAGCATACAATCATTGACTTCCCTGGGCTTGGTGGCTAAAAGACACCTCCCGACACATTGAACGTGTAATTAGTGACTCCTCCTAGCTCCGCTGCCGAGATACACATCCTGACACGTCGAGCTAGCGATACCAGGTTTCCCCAGCTTTGTAGTCAAGAGACACATCCCGACACTTCGAACTGGCGCTCAACGGCTTTCCCCCAGCTCCTCGGAAAAGAGACTTCTCCCGACACAACGAACGTGCCATCATAAGCTTCTCCCGGCTCAATGGCCAAGAGACACCTTCCGACATGTCGAACGTGCGGTCATCGGTTACCCAGGATCCGTGGCCAAAAGAAACGTACTGATAGGTCAATCGTTTGATTATCGGCTTCCCCCATTTACACATCCAGAGACACCTCCGTACACGTCGAATGTGCGATTATCGGTTTCCCCCAACTCCGTGGCCAAGAGACATCTTAAGACACAACGAACTTGAACTTGGCTTCGCTGAATTCTGCAGCACTAATTTTTTGTAATCGTGCTTTGGCATCCAATGGCCAAATATGAGCAAGGAAATCATCCTCTTCGGAATAACTATTATTTAAATGTTAATCATACCGAAAAAATCATGCATGATGCCAACAAGTGTAATTACTTTTGTGGCAAACCACGTTTGCTAATGTTTACCATTTATCTTCAGACCTGATTACGGATCTGCCTAAGTATTACGTATACGGCTAATACTGCATATTCTGTTTGGAGAGTTTAAAGTTGGATATTCAATGTTTAAGGATTTTTCTTCTTAATTGTGTTACAAAACCTATTTATTTTTTTAATTATATTATCCTGCTACTGTTAGAAGTGCATTAGAATTTTGATGATCACCATTCTGTTAGTGACACAAAACATTTTTTTCTCGGGTTTGTATATTTCGAAAGGTATTAAATGCAAAAACATGAGATCGAGAAACCGAGTTCAGTATGTTCATACTAATGTATTGGAAAGAGGAAAACTCTATAGCTTTCTCCAAAATAAAGTTTTGAGGTGGTGAATTGTATGCCAAAATGGTTCAGAAAAATGTAGTGCTGCCGTGTGAACTTGGTGAACGCACTGCTGTGCACCCAGAAAGTGTAAAATTCTTAAAAACGAAATAGTATGTTTGATGTTGAAATTGGTAGTGTCCTCCAAAT
This sequence comes from Maratus michaelseni, assembly GCA_963931845.1. NCBI lineage: Eukaryota > Metazoa > Arthropoda > Arachnida > Araneae > Salticidae > Maratus > Maratus michaelseni. The sequence goes on along the minus strand of OZ007593.1, from coordinate 200,579,400 downwards.
TAAAAAGTCATATCCTATTCAAAAAGACTCGTTGAAAAGTATTAAAATTCAAATGTGGAATATGTAAGTGGCGCTTCCAATGATTACCACTAGCTCTTGAATGCGTTATGCAGAATAGTAAAGTCTCTTAAAAGCAATAACCTCGGCCAAATGATTAAATAATATACGTCATTAATTCGATTGAAACTGATCACGGCCGAAATAAATTCAGGTTAATGGTGAATACCATTTGAGTTTTGGACTGAGGTTTACAGCTATCCTAATTATATGCTTCTGATTTCGTCATATAATAATTCATAGTTTAGAAGATGGAACAGAAGGCGTCTTTAAGAGTTATTTTATAAATTAAAAAAACAAACAGAAATTCTCCATTCGCATCTAAACTATATACTATAGAATATATTTACTATCTTTCTCTTTATCAGTATTAAAAATAAACAATAAAAACTCTTCACTTTGAACAACAACAAAACAATCATCGCAGACGTGTGTTATTATTGACAGAATATAATTGAACTCTGTAAAAAATATTTTTAAGAGTACATAAAATTGGACGAATATCTAGGAACACTTACAATTCACATAGGAATAATATTGTTGAAATTAGTAATATAACATCATAAAAATTTCTAACAGTCAGTGGGATTGACTGGTATTCACTGTCATCGAAAGTACATTAACATATCATGTATTATAATACGAGAAAATCTTGTGTGTGTGTGTGTGGTTATGCAAATTTTATTTTAAAAACGGCTTTAACGATTTTGACGAAATTTTGTATTCTACCGTTTTGAGGCACCAGAAAACCATTGGGCTAGGTCACGTGTTCGAGAAAATTTGATTAGTGGGTCATCAAGGATCATCAAGGGTCAGGGTCAATCTAATTCTATCTAAAAAACAGTTCAAACGATTTTAAAAAAAATTGGTATTTTACCGTTTTGGGGCACCAGAAAACCATTGGGCTAGGTCACGTGTTCGAGAAAATTCGATTAGTGGGTCATTTTGGGTCATCAAAGGTCAGGGTCAAGCTAATTCTATCTAAAAAATGGTTCAAACGATTTTGACGAAATTTTGTAATTTACCGTTTTCGGGTACCAGGAAACCCTTGGGCTACGGTCACGTGCTCGAGAAAATTCGATTAGTGGGTCATTTTGGATCATCAAGGGTTAGGGTCAGAACACAAAGCAAATGTTGACAGAGCATTGCTCGGTCGTACCCGCTGGTAAGAAATAACCAGTATTTATATATTCATGCTAAATTTGAAAAAAAAGGCCCAGTTTTTAGTAGTTAAGTTGTACATCATGCACTAGTTCGGCTAAGGGCGCTTTTTATTCTAGTAACCTGGCAATTTGCGAAAGGCTAATGTAAAATAGAATAACGGAAAATAAGGACTATATGACTTTTCAGGGTTTGAGGGTTTTGATCAAAAATCTTGAAGCATGTGTCACTTAATTTTCGAATCTAAATTCACCATGACACTTCAACAAAAAATCTATCTGCAACACCCGCAACAGAATTGTAAGAGTATATTCATATTCTGGTATATAGAAAAGAAATTGTTTTACCTTTCAAACTAGAGTTTATTTTTAAAACAGTATAACAGAACATTCCATTTTTTCCCAGAAAAAGTAAAAAAATAATCGAATTTTTTTGCCTTAAATGTAATTTGAATAATAAAAAAATATTATTTTTCCTATAGAATATGTTGAAATTCAATCAGAAAGTTTGTGTAGAAAATTATTTCTATTTCTTCGGATTTCCGAGGAGGAAAAGTTTCTAATTTGTCAGGTATGTTTGTTTAGTCTAAAAGAAATTCTAAAAGTACAACATCACTCAAAGTAATGAAATTTGTTGCAAATAGAATGTTTTAGGACTATTTTTTCTCTTCAAAATGATGTCTAAAATTGCATGATGACAAAAACTATACAAAGAGAAATTTCGAAAATTTTCACTGAAAAAAATGGAATATATTTTGACCTATATATTTCTTTAAAACAATGTATTTGCTGAAATAGTAGTAAAACATGGTATTATTTATCTATTGTTTATTGTATTATTTTAAACAAATATCTGCAATATATAAATAATAAAATTTTGTCATTGCCTGAAAATAATTTCTTTTTAATATTTTATTGCGTCTTGATACGGAAATAATGAATATATATTGGTCAGACGGTGTAGAGTCACAAGTTAAACAACGAACACCTTCTATAAATTTAAATATTATGAGAGTCAATCTAGTTGAGTTGTTTGAGATATTGAATGTGTTGAATGAAATTTTGGTTAAATGTTTACTTGATACGAGGGCGGAATGGTGTTTCATTTCGTATGATATGTATAAAAAATAGTTCAGTTTAGAAGTTGGAATTTTCTAATTTATTGACTCGATCAGCACAAGGTTCAGTTTGTGTTAATGAAGGTGGGGTGAAATTATATGCTGAGATTTGTTCAGTGAAGACTTGTTGTCAGTTTTATGTTATTGAGGGATTAAGCGCATATGTACTACAGTGAGGGTGAATTATATGCGTGATAGAGTAATTAGTTTGTATTTTTTCAAGAGGACTTTCAAGAGGAGAGATTTTTTCAAGAGGAAAGTAGTGAATCGAGATGAGAATACGCGCAAAAACGATTCATCATCAATTTTGGTTGATTATAAATAATGAAGTCTTGGTGAGATTCAGAAGGCTAATTTTAATGCTTATGTACTTGAATTTGGTGAAGTGTTTTCAGATAAGCCAGGGTTGACTCATGTAGATTAGAATGAGATTAATACGCGTTCTGCTGTGCCTGTATCTAGCACACTACATCGATACAACAAGGTACAGCAGGAAATTATTGATTATCACATTCATAATATGTTGACATACGGTATTATAATGCCAGTCGCGTCTAATTTTGTGTGGCAATTTGCGATATGTCATAAGAATAGTGGTGATAATGCGAATGATCCAGAGGCGATTTCTGCATGAGCTTGTTGTCCATATGAACTTGTGTGTGAATGAGTCATCTGGTCTGTCAGTTCTGCTACTTTCGCAAAGTATGGTTAAATCTCCCCGACACGTAATATCGCGGTTATTTTACGCAGAGATATGCTAAATAGCTAGCTGTGGTCGGCTTTATACTATAAATTTGCTGGAGGAAGCAAGTATCTTGTGATTTGACCTAGTACTGTGAATTATGGAATAGTAGACAGAAGTTTCATCGATTTGGTACTTGAAGTAGGAATTTTGCCACATACTGATCGCTAGTGACACTCTGTGTTGTCGAAGTGTGGAATGGCAATTTCAGATGAGGTGTCTTCCTAAGTGATAATGTGTTACAGGTCTATATTTCAATAACAGTGTTTTGGAATCCACGGAATTCCTTACATATTATATATTTCTCTATAGTGATATTCATATTTAGTGCTTTAAGTGATATTTTATATTAGTGATTTTTCCAGAGTTAGGAATGTCAAACGATGTAGCCATCTTAATTAGAGGTTGTGATAGAATCTAGCAAAATTCATGAGGTTAGCTCTACCCATATCCACCTCACCTTTTTGTTATTTCAGTGTTTGAGCTTCAAATTTGATCAGTGTTAACCTTCTACCCTGCTTCACAGCCAAACTCATCTATCATTAATTTTAAATGAATTGTTTTTCTTGTTAATTCAGTGTCATGACTTGAAAGGGTTTCGTTCATCTCACGAAACCGTATTACTCCCGCTCCGTTGTCTGTCCGTCACAGAGCCGTTTTCAGAAACTATATAACTTACAGGCATACAAATTTGTGTACTTAAGCAAAATACATACTATGAAGCTCAAAATATTAAAATTTGAAAAAAAAACGTATTATTTTAATATAGAGATATAAAAATCCATAATTATAACAGTCTTTTTCTATTAAATTTAAACATTTTTCGTTATAGCAATTGCCAACAATTAAAAATCGACAATAAAATCCTTTCTACAATAATTAATTTACTATTGAAAGATTTGTACGTGAAAAAATTAAAATCAAATAAAAAGTTTCACCAATTGAAACAAAAAGTAGTAATATGACGTCATATTGGTAATAAAATGAAAAATTTCAGAGATTTCTCAATAATACAAAGAGTATGAGTATGTGTAAATCCAGAAAGCAGCTTAATATGATGTCATTAGAGAATTAAAAAGAAGATTAATCTGACGTCATATTGAAAGTTTAGCGGACTTTTTCAAATGCTTGAGAATAAGACAAAGATAGCTTAAATATGAGTAACAGAGAAAGCGATTAGATAGGACGTCAGAAAGTGATTATAACGTTATATGACTTTGAGGAATGTATTGAATTATGATAAAAACACGATTTTGGAAATATTGGCATATTTTAACATTTTGAAGGTCTCTATACAAAATGTTTAATTTTGAAATTGACTTTTTTTTAATATCGCATTTAGTCCACATGATAGATATTATCATGACAGAGTATAATAGACCGGTAAATTTTTACTTTATAAAAAACATGACTTTTTTAAGCGTTTTTAACGAAATTCTGTAACTTTCGAAGAATTTATCTTTGATTCGGCAATAGAAATGCATAAAATCGTTACAAAAATGTTAAAGTTACAAAAAGGATAGATGCAAATTATCAGATATGAAAAACAAAGTAGAAATTTGGTACTTTCACGTTATAGAAGCTCATAAGGTTGAAATACTTTTCTTTCTGTTTTTATTAATATATTGTAAATTTGGTACTTTCGTGTTATAGCGGCCTTCCAAGGATGAATCGCCAAGCGTCCTAGATTTATCGGCAAATTATAAAGCACGTATGACATTATAATAATATATGATATATATATAAGATTTCTTGACGTATGTTTCCCAGTTGTAGTCACATATAATGCATTTTCATGCATATATATGACATGTCTATATGATGAATATACGACATATAAGACGTAAATAATATGTGTATAATGACGTATTTGGCACATATAGGATTGTTTGGAATATATATATGCGTATATAGGATGCATATATAAGCTTTGCGATGATCTTGGCGATATCCTAACTGCAGCCATGTCATAATCATAATTGTGGGGCCCTACAACACGAAAGTATGGTATATATTTTTTAAAGCTTACGGAACATTTTTTAAATGGTTGTTGTAATTTCTTAAATGATATATATATTTTATTTTTATTGAAAATGAAATTTATTTGGATTTGTTAAAGAAAGGATAAAGTGTTTTGAAAGGAATATTAAACGAAACCTTTCGTGCGAACTTCGATCGCACTTACGCACTTGTTATTTATTAGACTGGCCAGAATGATCCACCTCGTGTTTAGGTGGAGACTTTCAACTACAAAAATCGACATTTCTACATCCCGAACAAAAAATTACATTTCATATTTATAACTTTCTAAATCAGTTTCAGATGGACATATAAATAAATAGATTATCCAAACTTGATTGTGCGTGTTTAGATTTTGCACTTTGAATTCTTGTTTTAGAAATTTGACCAAATATATATATATATATATATTGTTCAAAACATAATATATAAATTGTTCAAAACTTTGCTAAAAGTCCAACTATCTCCCCGAATATCCAAAACGCGCAATGAAATAATCATCTGAGATTTACAGAAATATTCATACGTTACTTGACAATAAATACACGATGACATCGAAAGACGGTGACTATACATCTTTCTCGTGATGTTTCTGCTTCGTATGAATATGTTTTTGCAGCCAAAATCTATAGAGATGCCGACAAAGAGGGCATTTTACGTCCGGTATCCAGTGGTGTGTTTTTCTTTCGCACAGGAAAGCCCGTTTGTCATGGAGCCAAATACACCTTTCTTGGCCATTCCAAGAATGGGGACGTTTTCTTTTCACTGATGAGTCCGATTCTGCACACAAAGTGATTCTCGATGAGTGTTCATCTGGAGAGTCATTGGAGTCCGATATCATCCCTCTAACGTAAGATTAATAGGATTATAGGATTATATGGATTAATAGGATTATACCACTAAGGGGGCAGAGGAATTCCTGCGTGGGGCGACTTTATGGTGGGCTGTCAAACACCGCTGCATGTCATTGATGCTGTTAGTGTCAGAGCATGTCACTGTAGTGATGAGGTCTTTTATATGCTTAGCTATGGTCGGTTTTCTACAATTAATTTGCTGGTGGAAGCGAGTATCTTTTGATTTGATCTAGTACTGTTAATTTTGGAATAATATACAGAAGTTTCATCAATTTGGAAGTTGAAGTAGGAATTTTGCCACATGCTGATCACTAGTGACGTTCTGTGTTGTCAAAGTGTGGAATGACAATTTCGGATGAGGTGTCTTGTTGAGTGATAATGTGTTATAGGTCTATATTTCAATAACAGTGTTTTGGTATCCACGGACTTCCTTACATATTTGATATTTCTCTATAGTGATATCCATATATGCTTGTGAAAAATTGCTTCACCTAAAATATTTAAGCATAAATATAAAGAATTACTATGAAATAAAAAAGTTTGCATTTGAAATATATTCTAAAAAATAATAAGATATATAAGTACTTTTGAAAAATGTAAACGTAAGTTTATAATATTTATTCTTTAATTTAGTATATATCTAAAAGGTTTCGTAAAATAAATCTGTATTTGAAAAAAAATACAATACTTAAATCACATGTATATCTGAAAAGAACTCAACCTATTTATTAAGATTCAAGTTGTAAATGTTACATATTTAATGAAAAAAAATGGATTAGGTGGAGTACTTTCATTTAAGGAATAGTAGAAAGGAGCTTCATCGCCTCGAAACTTGAAGTATGAATTTTGCCACGTGATGATCGCTAGAAACGTTCCATGTTGTCGGAGTTTGAAATAGAAATTTCAACTGCGGCATTTTTCTAAGTGGTAAGGTGTTACAGCTCTAAATTATAATGACAGTGTTTAGACATTATAATGACAGTGTTACATCTACGGGATTCCTTATAAGTTATAGATAGTTTTATATAGTGGTAATTACATTTATTGTTTTCAGTGATATTGTATATTAGTGACATTTTCAGAGTTAAGAATATGAATCAATGCAGCCACCTTAATTAAAGATTTTGATACAATCTGGCGAAATTATTGGGGTTAGCTCTACCCCTACCCCACCCTTTATTATTTCAGTACTTGAGTTTTAAATTTGACCAGTGCTAACTTTCTGCCCTGTTCCACTACCAAATCTATCTTTGATTTTAAATAAGCTGTTTTTATTTTTATTTGAGTCTCATGGCTTTTTATTTAGTGAACTTTCCCGAATTGTCCACCTCAGGTTTAGGAAAAATGACATTGAAAAATAACATTTCACATTTAAAACTTTCTAAAACATTTTCAATTGGGCATATAAAGAAATAGATTATGCAAACATGATTTCGCGTTTAGATTTTACACCTTCAAACTGTGTTTCAGAAATTTGATATCAAAATAATTTTAATTTTGAAAAATTCCAAATATACCCACGAATCTCCCGATATCTTATTCAAAGAACCATCTGAGATTTGGGGAAAAGTCCATTTTCCATAAAACAACAAAATTTTCCTTAAAACCTTGTCGGTGTCATTGTAGAAAAATCCAACATTGTTCATCTCATACTGAATACCTGGCGAGTTTTCTAAATTACTTTTGAATCATCAATCAAAATATATATCATGTTCAAACAGAATATATACTACGACCATTATAAAACGAATAAAAGTTTACTTTAAGTCTGTATGAATGAGATTTTAACTGCTTAAGTACCTTAAAAAACACCGAAATTTTAGTTAAATATATTATGTTCCTTGTTTTCTGTCGGAAGAAAAAATAGAATTTTCTGAAATAACTAGACTAAAAATGACTGGAACAAATTCAAAAAAATTCAGAATCAATAATCTGATCACTTGCATACAGTGATCCGTCTTTGTTATACATATTGGACAAAATATTTTGTTCTTTATCCGAAAGACTGGTACATGCTTTAATAGAAATTATACTTACTTATTTGTGGATAAATCTGTGCATAGTAAAATTTACTGTATAGCTTGTCAAAGAGAGGTTTCATTAGAGAAAGCTGCGAATTATCTGTCCTGTATTTAGACAAAATGTTCAAAAAGAGCCATTTTCAGCGAAACAATTGAAAATTCATGCAAAGACAAGTTGCCTTTTATACAAATAAAATGAAATTGCCACACATATTTATCCTACTTATATATTTCAAACATAAAGTAAAGATAACAAGCTATAAAAACACCCTTTTTTATTAAAACATGAAATAAAATCCTGCGTCAAGCATAGATTATAAAACACTTTTCAACATTTCCAGGATATTTTAACAAAATATCGCCGTTTAATAAATTGAAGAAGGTACCTTATTAAACATTTCAGACAACGCATAACACATTTGAAAACAAGATTTCAACATTTACCCCCCATAGCCCGAAAGATACTCTATTTCTTTTGTGCAGATCTTTTTATGATCTACAGTTTTATATATATTATATATTTTACTACTTTTCTAAAATTTAGCACTCTAACAAAAAACATAACACAGTTGAAAATTCAACTTCAAGAAATTTCTACCGATAGACGGAAACGAATTCGTGTGTGCGACCCTGTATATTACCTACACATTTCTATACAAACCGCATATTATGCTGAAATTTAATTCAGAAAAACACGCTTAAAGCTACTAAAATCACCCTTGCCGAAATTATCATTCGTAGGTGCCCATATATCCAGTTCTTTGCATAGATTTGTATATGATTTTATTCATATTCCATAAACATCTCTTTGTATACTACATGTAGTTGAGCTTGAAATGCGTAACTAGAAAAAAAACACATTTCAAAAATTCATGCTCATTTTCAGTAATACTCACGAAGTCGTTTGTGAAGCAAAAATTTAGTTAAACCTAAAAATGCTTACCATGGCTGAAGACACACTTTCAACAATCATCTCTTCTGACAATACTACTGATACAGTATTTTATCAGAAATCTTTTTTGTGATCCTGTAAATATATGATAAATCCTCTGCACCCAATAATCTACAAAAAGCATGTTTTGGTGCACCTCAGAAATACATAACAATTTCATTATGTTTGTAACAGAGTAACATCTTAAAAATACACCGCAAACGATTTTGTATCATAGACTATAATATAACGGAATATTTTGAGTTCCCTTGTGAATGATAAATGTTTTGTTTCCACCAAACATACTGTAAGTAGTACAAATAATGTATTTTAAATTAACGATCTTTTAAGACATCTAAACTAAGTATATAAATTTCATTATGTTTAAAATAATGTAACACCATTAAAATATGATGGACATGATTTTTCTGTATTGACCACAATGTAACGGAATACTTTTGACCCCTACAAAGGGACTACAAATGCTAACCATCTCATTTTCAATACCGAACATGCCATGGTAAATCTCAATGACGTATATCAGTTACATTACAATCCTTGTAAATTTTTGCGAGTTAGAGTGCTGCCAGTCAGACGGACAGACAAACCCATTTCATAAACACTTTTCTACTACTATGTTCGAAAGTGTTAAAAAGGAAATGTGCAATAATGTTTTCGCTAATATAATGTGCCATGTTTTGCACATACATGCTCATCCCGAGAAGTATATATTTTTTTAGCAGAAATTCTATTATAACTTTTAAAAAAAGTTACACTCTTTTATTTAACTTAACTGTGTTCCTGTATGTAAAATTAATTTTGTAATCGATTTTAACTAACTCCCTGATGTGCTAGAAAGATAAGAATTATGTTCATGGATGTGTTTCTGAAGACAACATTTTAATATTTTTAGAACTCAATTTTAAATTTATAAATTTATTTTAAGGCATTCTTATGGTAGCCGCACGCAGGTGATAGAACGCCAATTAATCTTTTATATAGTTTTCGATTTACAAAAGTAATTGATTTAATTATGCACCAACGTACGTTAGCCAAAATAAAGCCAATTGTCTGTTAAATGAAACAACGAAATATTTTAAACATTAAAAAATAAAATGTAAAATTATAAATAAAAAATAAAGAGGTTAATAATTATTTTAATACTCTTTTATCATTTAACAGATTAATATTAATTAAAATAGGATCATACATTGTGAAAAAAAATGAGAAATACTGACCAAGTAGTAGTTGAAACGAAACTAGTTTTTCTTTCCTTTCCTCTTTCTATATTTTAACTAGTCGGATGTGCAAATCCCAAAACTTTCTTATATCTCAATCGTATTGATACTTCAAATTTCGCTATCACATCGCCAATAAAATCAGTATTTTTCGTCTTTCTGTTGTACGTCAGCTGCTTGCGAATCTCGTGTTAAATGGATGCGATCAGCCGATGTATACTCAACTTCGAAAAGTCCTTCTGGCTTGTACCAGAAGGAAAAGATAGCATCCCTATTCCTTGGTTTTAAGATTTTAGATAATTTTGCTGGAAAACACGAAGCTAAAAGCTATGTAACCCGATTAAAGAAGATTCATTTCCGCTTCTCGTCAATATTGAATTTGAAAGATAATATCACCAAATTAGTCCGATATAGCCAAGTTGGCTTCATTTATGGCAGCCTATTTTTGTCGCCAAATTTCGCGATGTTTTGCCAAATGTCGCCAAACTTGGCGAGAATTTGACGTTGACGAATATAAATATATAGTGTTAAACATATAAGAGTTGTAACAATGGTTACAACAATGAAAGAAAACGTGCATAAACTATCTATATATTTAAAACACTAAGCGTTTTCTTTCGGCAGTTCGTAAGAAAAAACTACTTCATCAAATTCCATTATTCTTATTTTAGATGAACGATATTTTTCCACAGATTTGTTATCGTGCATTCGTTTGTTCAATATTTTTATTAATTAGCAGAATTTTAATTTTACATTTTTTTTTATTTCGTCAAAATGGTGGCAATCGTATTACTTCAAACGTTGCGAGGATAAAAGAGAAATAATGAAAAATATTTAGACACGTGGCTTCTTGGCCGAATTTTTGAATTTGGAAGTTAAATTTTGGAAAAAATTATTTATGGATGAGCATTTTATTTTTATAAATGAGAAAAAATTCATATTTATTGTGACGTCACAGGAATATTGTCAATTGGGTTTATTTAATCTTTATGCATTATAACTTTATTAATGCCATTTTTTCATTATAATTAAATAAAAAATATTTTTCTATTTGTATACATGCTGGTTCAGCATACAGCAAACGTATATAAAGTACGTGCGAAAATTTTTCGACAGTGAAAATGACGTTATGCTTTGCTTGAAATACATTTTCACATTGATAAAACTAAAGAGAAACATTTATATGATTGTGTCAACATGACGTAATTTTAACTGATTTTTCAATTATTAAATGTAAAGATTAGATTTGGAGCATTTATTGATTGCTTTATCTTGTTTGTATACCTTGATTACATGTTACCAGTTACTCGTTTTTTATTTCTTAATACTAGGGGACTCTGTCCCCTATGAGCTACGCTCACCAACCTCTATTCTGACACCGCAAACTATAAAATCACGCTAATTAGATAAACACTAAAACAATTACGGAAGATTGAATTATAATTAAAAGAACATTGGCGATGTACTGTAATCGGGTTTCAATTCATTTCCCCTTGACTGAGGGGTTTTAAGGCCGAATCAACTGCTGCCGAAGGAGCTAGCAACTGATTTATTAAATAAGATGAATTAAACATTTGAAAATCAACTTTTGTAAAATGGCTAAGTAAACAATATCGCTGAATCAGGGAATTTTATAACGATTCTATATGGAAATCGGGTACGTCTCCATTATCACGTCGATCACTTTTCATAAAAGAAAAAAATCACCAAAATATAGAATTTAACGCTAAAAGTGCATTACCGTGTCTTCACATTCAATTGATATCAGATTTGTTACACATGTTTGTTATGTCATCGAGTGATTTTTAATTCGACATTTATCTGTATTTTTAACGATGTTTTACCAATGTATTAGTTATTTCTTTATTTCAAATAATAATTACGACCGTAGTTTTCTGATTTTACATTAATGTAATTTAAAAAAATCTCTAAAATATTTCATTGTATGAAAAATCTCCATCTCATTCTTAAAATCCAAAATGTCAGAGCTTCAAACAATTTTTCTATATATCAGGATATTTCAGATTTTACAGAATATTGCATACAGATAAACGTTTTACAAAATACGCAGACGGAAACCACTTTGTTATTATTTCTGAGAAACGTGGTTGTAAATATCCCTATTTATCATAATGCTAACAAAAATTTAAAATATATACGTCTCCGTTATAAATGTTGATTTAAAATATCAGATAAGATGGAATATGTTGTTGAAAATGCATTATAACCTAAATTTGTTAGAAGTTAATTTTAGGGCTTTATACAAACTTTCAAAATTATTTAATTTCAAAGGGAAACTTGTATCATTTTCTGAAAATGCGAATTATTCTAAAAAGTGAAAATTTGATGCAAATATTTCTATGGCGTGAGAGACATTTTGATGTAATTGATAAATATAGGGGAAAGTAGCTTTAAATTGTATAGTGAGATGAAAATTGGATATATCAGTTTAAGCTGCCTTCTAAAGGCTAGTAATTGAATAGTACACATACATAGTTATATGCGGGATGAAAAAGTATCCATTACATTATTTGCATACTAGCAATTGTGCAATTTCTGTACTGAAATATTTATTTTATAATTTTTCACTTTACAGATATGTAGGTTTTTTTCTGTCCATTTAGACTACGGGTATAATGTAAACTGAGAATTTTGAAACATTTAAATATTTGCCATTTACTTTATTAACAAAAATTATCTAACGTGGACCAAAATTAACAAACTTTGTCTATGAGTTCCACACATTCTTGAATTTTTACTTTCAAATATACGTAAATATTTTTCGAATGCGTTTAATACATCTTCAAGCACACACGTATCCTAGATAATAATATTTATTATGGTAGTACACTTATTTAGAAACATTATTTAAAATCTTGCAAAAGTCAAATCTTTAATAATGACTTTACCAATAAATATTTCAAGAAAGATCGAAAATTTGCAAATACACGTGTGGTTTGTTTAACATGAGTGATGTGATATAAACAAAAATATTACGTCTGAACATATTTTTAACTTTATTAAAATCATTAAAATCACAGACATTAGATTACAATTATGTAAAGCATTAAAAACATATTTAAATTGGACGTTTCGAATTTGCATGAAAATCCCTCATCAGCAAAAATTCCTTAACGTAAGTCACAATAAGTTCTAAAACATCAACACATGGATATATACCGCATCAAAATGTCCAGGCGAAAGTTACAGTTATATTAACACTGAGTATTCATTCGGGATTGCACCTGCTTCGTTAAGAGGTAAATCTGTAATTTTCGTATACCGTGCTTCTAATAAAGTACGAGTTCTGTAATTTCTGCCCCTCGATCTACTTAAATCGAGTCTAATTAGATCGAGGTGTAGCAACTACAGAACTCGTACTTTCTTAGAAGCATGGTATACGAAAATTACAGATTTACCTCTTTACGAAGCAGGTGCAATCCCGAATGAATACTCAGTGTTAATATAACTGTAACTTTGGCCTCGACATTTTGATGTGGTATATTTTCTATGTGTTGATGTTTTAGAACTTATTGTAACTTACGTTAATGAATTTTTGCTGATGATGAATTTTCTTGTAAATCTGAAACGTCCAATTTAAATATGTTTTTAATGATTTACGTAATTGTAATGTAATGTCTGTAATTTTAGTGATTTTAATGAGTGATGTGAGTAAGGTGTTAGTAAAATACCAGTTAAAGGAAAATTCTGACACAATGCAAAATCTTATATTAAATATATATATATATTACGTTTTAAAAGCCCCTAAAATAATGAGTAGGAATGCATACCAGTTTCTTTAATTATAATTAGGAATCATCGTAAGTGCAGGAAATACCCACAATGATAGTAAATTACGCTATCAAAACTGGTACGCATTTATGAGCTTTATTTTTTGGAGTTCATAAAACGTAGTCATTATTTTAAGTAAATATATAAATCACGATTAAGTTAATTATAAATCACGATTCGCTATTTCTCATTATCAAAAGCGATTTGGGATGTTGCTTTGGGATGTTTCTTGGAAAAAACTAATAAAAAAAGAAATGGTAATGACCTTATGTTTGCTGCATATTAAATAGTTAGAGAAAATAGTAATGTGCAAAATGAAACACCATTAGATTTGATGGCGAGAAAAGTCTTTTCAGATAATTTATAGAAAAGTAACATAAAAAACTTTTCTTTAAATCAAAATATAATATAGTTTTTGCGCCAAAAAGCTGCTCTAAACTTTTATATTTTGTTTAGTGTCGCTGATTTAAATCTCCTGCGTTAATAAAAAATGTTTTTCAGCGAAAATCCCATATAACATAGTGATACAAAATTTTAAAGAAACATAAGTCAAATCTTACTTTTAACAACAAATAAAAACTTCTTTAAGTAATATGTCTATACAACTGAAAATATCAATATATTTTTGTTATAGAAACTAAGTCGGTTTAAATTTAATAAAATATTTAGGAAAAAGTTCATGTTAATATTTTTTTTTTAAATCTTAAAATTGTTTCTGAAATTTTTAACCAATAACATTATACTTCATAGAATTGTTCTCTAAACCTACGAACAAAGCATATAAAATTATTAGAATTGATGTACCTTTTTATATAAAGTCTGAGAAGCAAAGATTAAACTCAAATTAATCGTATTTGTAAAAATCAAATTTTAGTAACCAAAGAATATGTTTTTGGAAAATTCTAAAATATAACTACTTGAAACATGAACATAAGATTTTTTACCTGATTCCTCTAGGTCTCATTAAAAAATAACACAAACAGTTCTGGGATAATTAAAATTCTATTCAGTTTACAGACATATGAAAAATAATTCCATAACACCGTGTAATAGTGAAATTTTATTAAATTGTAAATGCATATATATTTTTATTGGATACGATCATTGAAAAGTTTAAATTCCATAAATTAATAGAAAATGAGAAAGCTTGTTTTATCTATGAATGAATAATGTTGAAATCATTGAAGAAAATGTACTATAAAAAGGTCTTTCGAAACAGAAATATTGTAAAATAATAAAAGTGCATTTAAAGTGTACATATTACAATCTGTATGTTTATTTATATTGGTACGTACTTCTCCATTATCCCGTCTCCCTTTTCATAAAGAAAAACTATCGCCAAAGTATTCGCTAAATTCTAACGAACAATAAACGAATGGAAGAATGTTGCTATTAAAATCTAAAAATAAATATTAATAAAATGAAGAAATATATAAAATAGAATTCGGAAAGGCCCACTAACAAAAGTATACACTATCAGTAAATTTAAAGAATAAGATCTACAATACGATAAAGAAAACAGAGAACAAAATTTTTGATACTTATTTATTTACATCATTTTTCTTAATTGTTGGCTGGTGAATGTTTGTGACGCAGCCAGTTCAAACTCATCTTTTGTACGAGGTACGTAACTATACATCCCAACATTTTCTCAATGTTGTTGTAACATCATGGTGTTGCAGTTTAAGGACTTCAGTGTTATTTTAATTAACGAAATAACTAACAAATCAGAAAAAAATCATAAAAAATACAGATAAACGTCGAATTAAAAATCATTTGATGACATAACAAACTTTGTAGCGCATCTGACGTTAAATGAACGTTATGCCACGATTATGCATTTTTGGCATTAAATCCGAAGGCATTTGGCGATAGTTGTTTTTCATGGAAAGTGGTCGACGTGATAATGGAGAAGTAACTTATATTTCCTACTTTACTGTTTAAAATACTTTGATGTTGAAGTTTCACAGCCAGTTACCATATTTTGGCAAAAGTGGTTTAATGCATAATTAACTCTATTGTTTTTGTAGCTCATATATAGTTATAACCATAAATAATTTTCGGCGCTTTGTCACATGTAAACTGTTAACGAAAGCAAGCCTTCAAAATAATTTAATAATTTATAATTATGTTCTAAAAATATAAAAATGTTGCATTGTCATCGTAAAAACAGTTTTGTGTACCTACTTTTTATATTTCTGGAATATCAGGAACACAGTGGAAAATCGATTGCAAAATTCCATCTTTACATAACGCCGAATTTGCAGAGCAGCGGCGCGCGACCCTCCAACGTCCTTACGCCCTTTCCCGTTTCTTGACCGGACTCTTCAAAAAACGAATTCAATTCCGAAAAAAAATAAACAGTAAACTCTAAAAATTTAATGCATCGAAAAGAGGAAGGGTTGGGATCGTGGCTCTGAGATCATCGGACGGCCACAGCGGCTTCTAGGTTAATGTTAACCAAATTAAATTAAACAAAACAGTGTAACATATGACATGTACAAATTTTATTTATTTGTTGATCTATCATTGAAAAAATTGATCTTTGGAAAGATTATATGTAAAAAATTGTCTAAATGGTTTATTGTTATGCTTATATTTTTGAATTTGATTATTATTTTTTAGTTAAAATGTTTGCTAGCCTTAACCGTAGCAAATACGTAATCTTCATAAATTTCTGTTTTAATCATCTCTTCTTCCTTGAAAGATTCGGAAAATATAATGCATTTCCAATTTTACGTTTTACTAAATGCTTAATATGAAATTGTTTTCATAATTACATCTTACACCCAGAAAAAGGAATTGATTAAAACAACAAAACCTGTTTTGTTGAGTACATTTTGGTTGTTTTAGTCAAATTTTTAGTTCAAGTAAAAAAATTGGTTTTGTTGCTTGGACAAAAAAATATTGTTAACACTCGTACAAAATCTTAACAAAATCTCACCAATTTTACTTGAACTAACAAAATTTGTTTCTTTTAATTTTACAATATTTTTGTAATTCCAGCAAAATTTTGTTATTTTTGAAAAATTTAAATTCTTGTGTAGTAGTCATATCTTTCTTACGTAACTTCATTTATTTGACTTATATAGATAAATAATTACATGATTAACATAATTTTGGGGTAATTAAAACTTTTTTTCACTGGGACGGACAAAGGTAGTTTTAAAAATCCCCCTGTCCCATTTATTACCGTCTTCTATCTTTGCAAGAAGAAAGAATTGGATTCATGAAAATTTTCGATTTCCCGTTGTCCTGAACGCGATTTCGCTGTTTTTATCTCAAGAACTAATGCACGGAATTTAATAAAACCTTTTATTCAGTTACTTTTTGATATAAATTGTTGCTGATTACGTTTTACTTTAAATCGTGCAACAGGTGGCGCTACTATGTTGCATTTTTCGTGATTTCTGCAATAGCTCTATCTCATTTTCAGCAGTCAAATACTCCTGTAATCTTTGAATAATAACAAGGAAATTTTTATCCTGCTTTTTACAGGCGTAATTCACTGCTGAAAATGAATAAAAAATTAACTATGTGTTGCCGTATGCTGTGCTTTGTACTGTCGTCTCATGTTTGCCGCAGTAATTTGCGTGCTCCTTATGACATTCCATCTTGTGGTGCGACTGCAGCCGTTCCGACATATATAAGAGTGAGAAATGCCGAACTCAGTTATCGTTCCTGGTAACGCAGTGGTAAAGCGTCAGGCTGCTGTTCTGAGGACCCGGGATCGACTCCCGGCATGGGCAATTTTCATTCTCTCGGTTTGCGTTTGAAAAAAAGTCGGATAAAATTCACTTGTTATTGTTCAAGGTTTACAAGCGTAATTCCCTGTTAAAAATTAGTTAAAATTGCATATGTAGATTGGTTCATTTAACAAACGTTTTTGTAGTATAAACAAAACAAGTTCGTAATATAACATATTTTATTGATTAAACAAACAAAATATAGTTAGTTGAAAAAAGAAAATAGATTGTTAAAATAACACATAGCATATATCTATGTAACAAAAATAATTTTGTTAATTCAAGTAACATTGAACCATTTTACTTGAATAATAATAAAAAAAAAAACATTTTTTTGCTGACGATACAAATTTTTTTTTTGGAATTGCAAAAAAAAATCAACAATATTTTTTTTTGTTGAAACAAACGAAATTTCCATTGACCCATATTTAAACAAAAAGTTTCGTTGGGGCAAACAAATTTTTGTTGATTCAACAAAACATTTTCTGTGTGTAAACCAATGTTATGTTTATTTTAAAAATATAAATTCGGATTTTTTTATTGTTTTTAGGAAAATCAAAGCATATAATAAAAAAATAAATATTTACTTTTATTTAATGTTATCTAAATGTAAACAGTTTTAATATAACATAGAAATGTTATTCATCAAAAAGTTTTTTCTAATAAACTATATTACATTAAGTCAAATATTAGCATATTATGTGCATTCTTCAAAATAATAATAATAATAATAATAATAAAAAGCTATATTTTTTATTAAATTTTATTCACAAATTTCAACTTTTACACAAAACAAACAATTTGTAATAATTTAGAATCACGAAGAATTCGTTTTCTAATAATTCCTAATTTTAGCAATTTCAATTGTAATAATCTCTAGTATTGTTTTTCATGTTTGTTATGGTAGGGATTCTACAGATTTTTGGTTTGTACCTTATGCAAAATAAATAAATAAATAATTCTTTTTAGGAGAATAAATTACAAAAAAAAAAAAAAAAAAAAAAAAAAAAAAAAAAAAAAAAATTGAATTTCTGAAAATATGTATTTTATGATCCGCGTTGACATTTCATTTGAATGTTGTCTCTTAGTCGTATTGAATGATTCTAAACTTGAAAATAATTGCAAAATCAACACAGTTTACCTATCAACATCACTATCTCGGACTTTATGACGATTCATAAGTAAAACAAATTGCGTTTCTCACTGGTGAGTTGGGAATTATCTTGATAAAGTAAATCAAAATGACTACTTTGAAAATATTTTTGTTATATAGTAATATAACGGAAAAACTCCTTACAATATTCAAAATGAAAGACAAAAATTTCATAATGGAAGAATAGTTTGAAAATTACGACAAAATATTTCTTATTAAATTTATTTTTTTCTATAATATAATTGTGATAAAAATGAGTTGTAATAATATTAGCAATCATTTTAGTAATTCTTCTAAAATATTCCTTCAACTTGTTTAAAAGGAAAGAACTGAGGCAGATAATCCAAGTAAATAAATTTAGTTATTAACACTATTTTAGTATTTTAAAGCATATTTCAGTGAAAAATATTCCTAAAATTATCACTATGACTTACAAAAATCCAGAATATAGTTATTCTAAAAAAAATTCTCATTTATTGAAGATTGTTTTTTTCTGTCAAACAGTCAAAATCTGAAATAATATTTTTTAATAAGTACTCAGACCTTTTATTTTTGAAATATCAAACTTTACTTAAAACAATATATTGGAACAGAACACAGATCTATCTTAAGTTTGATTGATGAGAAAAAGGCTTTCTTTTGTCTTTATATATAAACTAGAGTTGCCAAGTCTCCGGCTTTTTGAACACCAGTAATTTTTTAGAGAAAATGTTGTTCTTTCAAATCGCCAAATGCTCTGATTAAATAAAACAACATTTTCTGTACTAAATTACTGGTATCCAAAAAGCCGGAGACTTGGCAGGTCTGATATAAACGAATACTTATAGCACAGTCGGTATAGTAGTAGGATGACTTTTTTATATATTTTTTATAAGGTACTTACATCAGATTTCATACAAATTAAACAAATTGATCTTACTACTTCTAAGTTTGCTATTTTGTGGAGATAGAAAATTTGTAGAGGAATTTCAAATTTGAGTTACTAAATGTAATTGATTAGATATGAGGTAATTCTATTAAATATGCTGAAGTTTATTGAAATTATAGATTAAAAATCGCCCATTGGCAATAACATATTTCACTCGCCCAAACGAGGTTCTAATTCAAGAAATGCCAAGGAATTCATTTTTAATATGTCTCGCCTAACAAAGTAAATAACTTATAAAAAAAACATTGACATTGAAGTGTTTTAGCATGCATGTATAATTAACTTAAAATATTTCCCCATTGACGATAGTGTTATTCGGAGTTTCAAAGGATCGTTAATTTCGAACGACCTACCATATCTTTTTGATTAATGAACTCATCAAGATATTTTATCTTTAAAAAGGTAAAAACGAAAACGAAAAAAAACACCCTATTCTTCGTCGGAAGGACTTGGATTATGTAATATCAATTGAATGCTCCGCGAATGATTTATTTTTATTTTATTTTTTATAAAACATAATTTAATGTAATTCGTCTCTGTTACTATATACATGTTTAATAAATACATTCAAGATATTTGAAAGATCAATGAACTGCCCCAATTAGGTTTGAATTGGTTCAGTATTTCGGACATTACCGCGGCATGGCAAGTTTTGGACTATAAACACACACACACACACACACACACACACACACACACACACACATATATATATATATATATATATATATATATATATATATATATATATATATATATATAGCGTATTATAAAAGAGTTACCAAAAAATATATTTAAGATGATTTAATAACGATTCATCGTATTTATCGAGATTTAGTTTTCCTTAACATTGTAATAGTAGTAACATTGTAGTAAACATAGTAATTAACATTGAAATTTCTTTGGAATGGAAGCAGTTATAAGGGGGAAATTATGAGCGCATATTACCCATACCGACTCCGTAAGATTATTGGTTCTCTAGGATGTGACAGCAAGTGCTCTTTACGTAAGATTAGTTTCATTTTCAATTTCCATTGGCTAACTATTGGCGAGCTTTTAAGACCAAAGAAAACTTATCACGCAGTTTCTTTCAAATTTTGTTCTAAGTTGTTACATATCTCCATTTATACAGATGTCGGTTCAAATCTTAGCTGAGGAGAATTTGAAAAAAAAAAAAAAAAAAAAAAAGGAAAATTTTCTTTTTCTATATTTATTTAAATTATAGAAAATAGTTGGAAAACAAATTAAAGTAAATATCGTAAAAAATAATAATTAATTCATGAAAAAATATTAAAACCTTTCATAATGTGAATTGCGGTTGTAACGAATTTCATATTTTTAGATATTCTAATAGAACGATTTATTCAAATCCATTTATGGCTTATTTTTTGTTTCAATTTGTGTGAATAATTTGGACAGACCTAATACAGACAACGGTTTTAACGAATTTCATGCAGAGATTATTGCAATGCGACTTTGCTGCATCAATTTTTTTTTGTTTTCATGTGCGCGCAGCTCTCATACATGCTTCAGTGCGTTATGCATGCGTCAGTACGTCATACAGGCGTATGTGCGTCATGCATGCGTCTCTCATCATGCGGAATACATGCGGCATTAAGGAATCTCGTGCATTTTAAGATTGCTGCACAGGAAATTTGCTGTAAAGATTTTTCTTTTTCTTTTAATGGGCACAAACCGCTCATACATGTAGTAGTAATCGGGGCTTTAATATTTTTACAGATTCATTATTTTTATATTGCCGAGGATAAAATATTGTACTATCCAGAAAAATTACATAATTAACCGATCGATTTTCAAAAATGAAGATATTTAATTCTTAAGTAACTCAATTTTTCTACCTTAAATATCCTTGAACGATAACGAGGACATTTTAATATGCAACCCGACAATTATTTTGCTGTTATATATATATATATATATATATATATATATATATATATATATATATATATATATATATATATATATATATATATATATATTTTTAAATCACAAACATATTTTTACGAAAACCGCGTAAAGTCGCCAAAAGTATTTTTTATATTATAAAATTACAATTTCCATGGAATACATTTCGGTTTTCATAATTTAAAATAATTTCAATCATCTTGTTTAAAATGTTATTTTTTTTATTGTTTACACAAATGTATATTACTTGCCTATGTTGTGCGAAACTTTCAAACCTTCTTAAGGGGTCTCAGGAGTCTTACTTTTCCTCTGAAGATGCAAGTTTGCACCCTGTCACATTATATTTTATTTTTGATTTCATATAACACACAATAAAATGAAATTTTTACCACTAATAGGTCAATATCAGCTTGATTTAACATAATTATTTCAATGTTGTACAATTCATATTTAATTATTTTAAAAAGTTAAAAGTTTTAAAAAAAGTAAAAAAAAAAAATATTTCCGCCTGGTATCAACTGCGCGCAAGGTTGTAGAAAAAATATTGCTTCAAAAATAACAAACAAAACTGATAATGATGTAAAATTGATGTATCTTGAACTTATACTTCAATTTCAAGAAATTAAACATTTAATTTTTCTTAAATTTAAATTTAAGTTGTATTTTTTTTTAAATCCGTTTTTTGTTGCAAAAACGCCAATTTTAAAATAAATTTAATTTTTAATTGCTTGAAATTGAAGTATATGTTCAAGATACATACATTTTACATCATTATCAGTTTTGTTTGTTATTTTTTAAGCAATATTTTGTCTACAACCTTGCGCGCAATGGATACCAGGCAAAAAAGTTTTTTTGCTTTTTCTTAAACTTAAACTTTTTTGAAATAATTAAATATGAAATGTACAACATTGAAATAATTATGTTAAATCAAGCAGATATTGACCAATTAGTGATAAAAATGTCATTTTATTGTGTGTTATATGAAATCAGAAATAAAATAAAATGTGACATAATGCAAACTTGCATCTTCGGAGGAAAAGTAAGACTCTTGAGACCACTTAATACTTTGTTGTATATATGCACACACACACACACACACACACACACACACACACACACACACATATATATATATATATATATATATATATATATATATATATAACACATGGGCTGATAAGTTCCCGGTCTAATAAAGAAAACACAACTTTTTAACAAAGCTTTATAACTTTATGACTTTATAACTTTATAACTTTACTAAATAACATAACTTTAATAATAAATAACAATAATTTAATAATAATGATAATAATTTAAAAATAATAATTTTATAATAATAATTTAATAATAATAATTTTAAAAATAATTTTATAATAATAATTTTATAATAATATTTTAATAAATGATTATTAATAATAATAATAATCCTTGGATATCTTCAGAGTCTGAGCTATCTCCTGCAACTTCACTTTACGGTTCCCCAAAACGATTTTGTGGACTTTTTTATGTTTTCCGGAGTAACCACCTCTTTTGCGTGTTGCATCACTGGTGTCCGTACGACCACGTTTAAATTCAGCAAAAAAGTCAATAATGGTTGATTTACCTGGTGCAGTGTCCGGATAACGCTTATTTAGCCAAGCTTTTGTTTGAACGGTATTTTTTCCCCATCAAATAACAATTCTTGAATTTCTTGTTATCCATTTTTTTGTTTATCAACAAAGTCGTTCAACTAAAACCACTCTAACGTTTTATCCACACGGCGAATCGTTATGGCATTTTTCAACTACCTTTTAAAGATTAGTATTTACTAAAAAAAACATCGGTTCGGTGATTGCAACGCCATCTGTGTGCCAGACCGGGAACTTATCAGCCCATGTGTTATATATATATATGTGTGTGTGTGTATATATACCGGGTGAGTCATAAAATTCGTGCAAACTTTAAAAATTCATAATAAAAGAAGTAATGCTCGGAAAAAAATTCGGCTTGCGAGAGTATGATCAGAAGGATTTTGGATTTTTTACCCGTGTATAATAAAAAATGATTCCAAAAGTGTCCGAGATAGGGCACTCACACGTCATACTGAGGCGTTTTATGCAAACCAGGTAAGCACAAACAGACAATGAAACAAATCACAATAACATGACTTTTTGCGTCTTAAACCCTTTCTCCGTGCGAAACTTTCGCAAATCAATAGTTGTGAATTCACCATTCTTCTAGAAAAGTTTAACCACCAGTGCTCGATCTGGTAACGATAGAGTGCTGCCGAGTTCGAATGACGAATCCAGTTCCAGCCAGTGTTTTATTGCGAACCTGATTTGCATAAAACGCCTCAGTATGACGTGTGAGCGCCTTTTGGAATCATTTTTATTGTACATGAAAAAAAAAAATCCAAAATCCTTCTGATCCTACTCCCGTAAACCAAATTTTTTTCCGAGAATTACTTCTTTTATTATGAATTTTTTAAGTTTGCACGAATTTATGACGCATCTGGTATATATATGTGTGTGTGTGTATAGTATGAATATGTTTCTCCTTCCCCCTATCGATACGTTAGGAGCTATTTTTTTAGCATCTTTGTTTGATGTTTTTTCGATGCTGCTTAGTTAATTTTTTGAACTATTTTACTTTAGTCATTACATCTTTCTCCATTACGTTTTTTATGGATTGGCATATTGCATTATATAGCATCATATTACTTTATATTACACTTTCAATTACAATTTTTTATATTTATTTATAGGTATATCAAATTTCATAGACAGATTCGTCGATTCCTTTATATTTGGTTATCTTCCGCTACAAATTTTATATTTAAATAATAATTGCTAACGTTGTGCGAAATGTAATTACATCATTAGGCATGGTAGAAATGAACTTCGATTCGACCAATAAACATAATATAAGCAACTCTACATTTCAAATTCTGGAATAAATATTTAGTGTTTTATAGATCGGAATATTTGTCATTTCAATCTCTCCTCCTGATGGCATCACATTTCGCAGAAAACAAAAAATATCTGTTGAAAATATTGTTGCAAAATCTTACTTTGCAACAATGTTACAACTCTTGTTTAAAAGTTGCAATGCATACTTTTAAAAAAAATGACCGTAATTATGTATGTGGTTTGGAATGGGACACCTTGTATTTTTTTTTTTTTTACTTTCTAAATAGATTGCTATCTTAATTTCCATGACAAAAACGTCTTGCCGGTTTCTTTTTTATCGCCCCAATAAACTTAAAATACTGACAAAACACCACATTTTCCGAAATAAAATACTCCCATTATTTAACCGACAAATTTCTTTCATTAAATAGAACGAAGCGTGCAATTAAAAATTTGTGATATTGAACATCTTCGAGTAATGGAGCAAGCAATTTATTATTGCACGTAAGATGTATGGGCAAAACTGTTAATGCTTTAATATTTTGGAACACTTTTACTAATTGTTAAAATTATCATACGAATTGTAATTCTTCGAACTGACGAAAAAGTGTCCAGGTCATACGTCGAAACAAGTGCCTCTGGCTTAAATAACTAGCGCTCTTAAAATTATGCTATTTTTAACAAAAACAATTTGTCACAATTCACTCAGAAAACCTTTTGGCAATAAGATTAGGTCTGTTATTTGATCCAGATCAACAGAATATTCCACAGATAAATGAACTCCAATAAACTAAGGATACGATATCACACATCATAATTTTAACACAAAGATAGTCATTCGTGAATAAATATTATGAATTGTATTTTTTTTTTTTTTTAATTGAGTGAAAACTATCCATGCCAGAAATCGAAACCCGAAACTCTAGCTTAAATTATTAGAGCTCTTTCAATTGAGCTACCTGGATAGACAACTGACCGACTAATGGAAAGCTTTTCGCATTATCGTGTATTCATGTGTGGCATGTGGATGCGGAGAAGCGCAGGTTCAAAGGTTAAAAAAAAGCAGTCAAGATGACGGCATGTGATAAACCGAAAGCCATAAATTTATGTCAGGGGTATCGATGGTTCGGACAAACAGAACCATAAAATAAAGCAGGTGGTATTTGGACATGAGGTTCTCACGGACATAGCATCAGTAGACACACAGTCTAGAACAAGAGAAAAATAAAGGGAAGCAGGAAATCATGCGGACACTGAATAGCCAATGAAAAGGAACAAGATATGCAAATTTTAAGTAAAGGAGGGCCAAAAAGCTTGGTCCAGCAAATCAGAGAAAGATGAAGACACGCCCTTTTTGGGTGGTAATTTTGAGAGAGGGGTAGCAGAAAAGAAGGAGAGATTCACTACTTGCTAAAAATCGAGACGAGGATGTTGCTCTCCAGAAGAGAGTTTTTAATAAGATATGTAAAGTGAGATCGAAGTTCGAAAAAAAAAATATGAGAGAGTGTGGGTTTTATTGTTATGAAAAGGTTCTATACTATCTAGTGCTTCAAGAATAAGCAACACGCCAAGCCCCAGATGATGAGGAAAAGGCTCTCCAAAATCTAGTGTCTCCAGGAAAGTGAAGGTATACTTTTAAGTCGTTTTCCAAGTATTTCCTCCTTACCAAATTGAGTATTTTATAACATAGGGTATTGCTGGTAGTAATGCCAAAAAGAATTATACTAGTCTTCTTGTATAAGCGGATTAAGTATGATAAAAACAAGTACATAAATTTGTAATATAACATAAAAGAAAATAAGTAATTTCTATTCCTCTCTTGATTTTAATTATGACTGTAAATATTGTAAATAAATTTTAATGTTAATTATTTGGAGTCTTCTCATTTAAATTACCTAGTATGTGTTTGTTTATTTAGGTTTCAACCTTAGAAAGTCAGTTAGGGGCAAGAACGATTGTTCTCAAAAGGGTAATGGGCTACTTCGAAATAACACAATGCAATGGACGAATATATTCTAAATTTAATCTCTAAGGACTCTTTTTATTATTATATTCTTATTAAATTAAATTATTCTATTAGCCAACCCCAGAGAAACCTTTATGTATTTCATTTTAAACTTTAATTTTGATCTACTTGTCAAAGCAAAAGGGTTATGTTGGAATGGGCAGCAATTAGAAGGGAAATTAAAGGATAAAATTATTAAATAATTAATCTAACTGAGCCAAGCATATTTCTCTTCAACACCGACAAATTTCACTCACACAAACTTTTGGCAATAACAGTTGGTATGTTATCTGAAACAGCTGAAGACAACAATTCTTGTTCCTATTGTAAGAGCACTGACAATTTAAGTTTATGTTCTGGGCTCGCTTCCTGCCTTGGGTATTTTTGCACTCAGCTGAAAAATTTACAACTTATATGGAAATTCTGTAAAAATATTAGCCTGTTATATCACGTCTTAATGTTTATCTTATATATTTTAAACACCCTGTATAATAAATTAAAAGATATATATATGAAGAATAAATATTGATATTTATATAAAATTTGTCTTGGAATAGTTTCAAATTCTGTTACTTTGTTCCTATAAGCTATCGTTTATCATTTCAACATACTTTTCATTCACGAGCATAAACTCTCGGACCATCATTTATCATGGCTCAAACTAAGTTAACTTCAAAATCACAAAACATTAAAGAAAATATCGATCCTTTATAAAGTACATTGGTGACACGCATTTGATTTGGCTTGTGAAAAATTGCTTTGCCTAACATATTTATTCATAAATATGAAAAATTTTACAGTAAAATGAAATGTTGAAAAACTTACATTTCAAACATATTCTCAAAAATAATAAGATAAAATATACAGTTTTGAAAAACATTAATGTAAGTTTATAATATTTTTCTTTAATTTATTTAGTATTAACATTTCATCTGTTTTCAACAACAACAAAATAAATCCAATTCTTACAAACATGTGTGTATCTGCAAAGAACTAAACAGATTTTTTTATGAAATAGGTTGTAAATATTAAATATTTAATAAAATAAGAAAATGGAGTGTGTAGCATTTGCAGGTCATTTTCAGAGACAGTCAAAAGTATTCTGTTAATTTACAGTTGATGGTAAAATATGTTTGAAGTGTATTTTGTTGATCATACATTATTTCAAATACAATGATATTTATATGCATGTTTGAAGTGTACTAAAACATGTTTTCTGTAGAATAGAAGGTGCTTTATTTCAATTACAGGTTAACACAAAATAATTATGTTACATAATGTAGTTATACTGTCAAGAATCGTTTACAGTATATTTTAATGTTGTTACACTATTTGAAACATAATGAAATTTTTATGCATTACACAGAGACATTATGATTTTCTTACTGAAAAGTATTGTGTGCATTGCATTTACCGTTCATTTACAAGGACGCAAGGGAATTCTGTTACAGTACTGTCTATGAGCGAAAATTACTGGAAGAGCGTTTTGAACTTTGGTTTGCGTTTTTCACTAAAATTAAATATTTGCATAATACGTGGTGCGTATAAATTCTGTTTATACAGTGCTACGAAAAGGAATTCTTGAGCATTACGAACTATTAGAGTGAATTGCCTAAGGATAATTTTTAATTGTGTTACGCATTTTTCTGCTGAACTACATTTAGTATAGTAATAGAAGTTTGTCGAATATAAATAAAGTTATATACAGGGCTACACAAAAAAAACAAGATATACTGCCGCATAGGATTTCTAATTGCAGGTAGTTCTTTTAAAGTTATGGTATGATTTTTATACCTGAATTAAATTTCAGCTTAATATGTGATGTGTACAAATGTAAATTCGCAAATCATCAATCTATCTATTTTGTCATCCATTGGCAAAAATTGCTAAAAGTTAATTTTCTAAATGAACTACTTTTTTGCAAGCTGTGTAGTATATAAGGTAAAGCCAGGAGAGATGGCGCGGTCGGAGAGATTGCGTACATAGAGGTTCGGGGGGAAGAAGTAGAGTGAGCGCGCAGTGACTCCAGGTAGTTGTACAACAGCAGTAGTGGAGTGTCTACTTGAAAGTTCACGTTCATTGTTTTGAGTGTCTAAGATAAAACATTACTATTTTGTTTTGTTTTCCCAAAGTAAGTGCTTGAATTTTCATAGCTATTCATCAGAATTTCTATACAATGTCAGTAGTACAAAACATTTTAAACTTAAACGATTTCTCATAAGCTACTAATCTAGACTAACAATGTGAACATCAACTGTTCGTTTTAGTAGCGGCCATGTTTATATAAAAGGCCGCGCAATCTCTCCTACCGAAATTGGAGAGTTAAAATGATCTCTTTTTCATTCAAATTAGAAACATTTTATTTTAATTTGACTTTTTTAAACATAAAGATGCTAATACAATCTCGTAGAAACTGCATGTGTACTTTACCGGGTGATTTTGCATTTTTACGGGGAAAGTATACACACAAGGATTGAAAATGAGATTTATTTCGTATGACTGTTTAACAAAAATTAAATTTATACAAACAAATAAGTCTTGTTAGGGATGTGTTTGGAGAATAGTTACACACATTTACATTCATTTTGGACCAAAATTCTCTTTTACCACAAAGCTAAAATATACTAACAGTTTAGCGTTATAATAGAAAAATATATAACAAATATGTTTTATAAAAATCTAGTTGATTGATTGAAAATTAACGGAACTTTAGTTTACACTCTTTTTAAAAATACTGTTCTGAAAAACGATATTACTCTAAAAATTTTCATTACTGTTTAATCATAGTGATGAGCCCTTCTTCTACAGCTCCAAATCTTCGCTTTCCTTTTCCATGTCGATTTTGAATTAATAAAATAGGATTTTTTTCGTGTGTATAAATACACTTTAAGATGAAAAAATATATAATGTTTAAACTTTTCAAGGTGGTGCTACTCCTTAAACAGTTTTAAAATAAACTTTTTACAAAATAAAGAAGCGTGCACTAAAGTAAATTATAAAGCTATGAATGCTGTATGAAAGTATATGTAAACTGTCATAATGCTTATTAAACAGATATACTATTAATAAATTATTTCAATACATATTTCAAATTATAATAAAATATTCCATACAATATTTTATTTTCAACAAGAAATATTTATATTATAAAATAATTCAACAATTTTCTTATAAATGTTGTAATGCTATTTTATTCAATTAATAACTCTACTATACACATATATTGTGATTTTTAAGGTGATAATTTATTTTTAAAACGTTATATATTCATAAGTAAAATATTATTTACATAATTTAAATTTAATAATTTTTGTTTAGCTATTTTTTTCCTTATAAATTAATAAATATTTTCATTTTAACTTTAATTAAAATATTTAATAGGCGTATTCTCATTTTTGCTATTGTATCAAACAAAACAAAACATTATGAAAGTTTGGAAGAAATAGTAAAAACTATTTACTGTACTTCTAACTATAACAAACATAAGATTTTCTCCGCTTGTCACTTCCTTTGTTTCTTCTATAGTACTATTGTCATAAATTCAAAATATTTATGACGGGTGACTTCCAAATGCTTTCCCTATCTAGTTTGTTATTGTCAAAATATTTAACTACGTGGGTTGAATTTTGAATGGAGGGGCTCGACATGTTCTTATATCCAATACTAGAGTTATTTATCAAAATAAGGATTCAGACTTTGAAATGTATGATAGAAATGAAAGGAAAGGATATAAGATGAATAACGAAAATATAAAAAAATTAGTTAATGCTTTAAAAAATGTTAAGAGTACCAAATTTGAAGAATTTTATTAAAAAAATACACTTTCTTTTTTTCAGGCCCATACAATTAAAAATACTGGTATATATTAAATGTAACTTTATTTTACCTTTAAACGTGTCTATAATCATAAATCTGTGTAAAATCATAATTATTTGTATAGATAGAATTTTCTATGAGGACAAATTTAAAGAAAATATATTTTACAACAATATTTATTTGTAGAGTGAACCTGTGCAATTCCTCAATTTTTACATATTATCGAGTAAAATACTTTTTACATAATTTAATTTTTTATTTAATTTAAAAATTTTTGCCTTCAGTGTAAAGAAATAAATTGAGATATTTATATTATTTTAATCATGCAAATAAGATTGTTTTCCTGTTCATCAAGTTGAAATTTAAGAAAATTTTCATGAAAATTTTCATTCGTTTTCGTTTAAAATGTAATAAACAAAATATTTTCTGTTTGTCACTTCCTATCATTTTTTGTACTATCCCTGTAGTGAAGTTTT
Organism: Maratus michaelseni; assembly: GCA_963931845.1. Classification (NCBI taxonomy): domain Eukaryota; kingdom Metazoa; phylum Arthropoda; class Arachnida; order Araneae; family Salticidae; genus Maratus; species Maratus michaelseni. The sequence goes on along the minus strand of OZ007593.1, from coordinate 200,548,527 downwards.
TATGATTGCTGACTTCAATCTGCATTCTTCATTCTGCACTTTTCAATCTGCATTTCAAACTTTTTACTTTATATATATCTAAATATATAACTATGTGACTGAATTTTAAATAGAAGAGCTTGAAATATTGTTACAGACGATGCTAGTGTTATTCATAAAAATAAAAATTCAAACTAAAAAAAAAACAGCTGAAAATTAAAAATAGATAAAAATGAATGAAAAGAATATGAAACAAGAAAAGTTCTTTGTAAATCAGTACAAGTATATGAGATGTTGAGAAATGATATGAAAAAAACTTTGAGAATGTTAATTTTCTTCTGCTTAGATAGGTAAAAAATTAAAAAATGATAAACATATGTTTATTTTTTACCAATATAACCAGTTTGCTTGTTTAATAAAACAGTGAATGATAGGAAGTATTTATCATATTTTCTAAAGAAACCGAATTTTGATATTAATTATAAATTTCAATATTTATAAACTCAAAAAAGATATAAGTATAAGGTAAAGCCAGGAGAGATGGCGCGGTCGGAGAGATTGCGCACATAGAGGTTCGGGGGGAAGGAGTAGAGTGAGCGCGCAGTGACTCCAGGTAGTTGTACAACAGCAGTAGTGGAGTGTCTACTTGAAAGTTCACGTTCATTGTTTTGAGTGTCTAAGATAAAACATTACTATTTTGTTTTGTTTTCCCAAAGTAAGTGCTTGAATTTTCATAGCTATTCATCAGAATTTCTATACAATGTCAGTAGTACAAAACATTTTAAACTTAAACGATTTCTCATAAGCTACTAATCTAGACTAACAATGTGAACATCAACTGTTCGTTTTAGTAGCGGCCATGTTTATATAAAAGGCCGCGCAATCTCTCCTACCGAAATTGGAGAGTTTGCGCATCTGCTCTTAGGAGAGATGGCGCATTGTTTCCATTAGTTTCTACGCTAGGAGAGATTACGCAGCTTATTGGTAAATTTGCCTAAAAAAAAGAAAAATTAAAATGGACTAATTTTAAGTTAAACGTGTTATCAAGTAACTTAATGTTATTTTGTAATCTTATCTGGACTTGCTTTTTCTGATTCTTTAATTTCTTTTCCCTTTAATTAAAATTTTTTAATCGTTTTAAAAATTGTATCCTTTTTCTAATTCTTTAATAATTAGGTTGAAATGTTCACTCCTAATACAATAATATTTGTCCACAAAAACCTTACAACAATGTCATTTAAGTGTAATTATTATTGTCAACAATTTACTTGTAGTTATTATTAGTAACAATCTCTCCTACCCATGTACGCAATCACACCAACCCTATAAGGAGAGATTGCGCAAAATAACTTTCTTGGTTTTATTACAACTGTTCTATTAAATTGCAACATAACAACAAAATAGCAATGGGAATGCATAAAAAACAAATGAAGTAAAAATTATTCATGGATAGTTTAGCAAAAAATTAAAATTTAGATTTTTTATTGTTATTTTTCTGAATTGTGCGCAGACTCTCCTAGCTTTACCTTACATATATTATATAAAGATATATATATATATATATATAATCATTAAATCATTTAAATGAAATGTCAAGTGGAGAAACTCCAGCATTTTGATAATTCTGAAATGAAAAGGTCTGTTATTAACGTAATGCTATAAACAATTGGACAGATAATATACTTTCCGTGGATCTTTACGAGTTGTTCCAAGTGTTCAAAAAGTTCAAGACATTCCAGATAATCTTGCTTGAAGTTGAGATACCATACAGGTTTTCAATTCCACGTCAGCCCATATTGTTGGAAAACGATCGGAAAAGATGGAAATACGATGAAACATATTTTCATGGATACATAGAATGCAGAATATTTTTATGAAAGAAGATGGGGGCTTTTGCCATACTCGGTAAGCAAAGATGAGCATTGTCGCGTTGACAAAAGACGTCCTGAGGACGTCAAGCTGCTTTTGCTGAACAGTTGAATGGATAGTCAATCGACTTATTCGATGTATTATTGATATGCGATAAATGATAAATATCCTGAGCATTATATTTTTACATAATTTAAAACTTCGCGAAGAAATAAATTGAAAGGTTTGATTTATTATTTTGTATTTATTGAGTACTTATTGCAGAATAAAAAATTATACTTAAATTTCAATACATTAAAAACAACCTAAAATCCATAATAATTTTGAAACTATATTATTATTATTTGTGTCCTTCAATGTATAAATGCTATCTGTGCATTCCAATACAGTAATTAAAAAATAATAAATGAATATTTTAAAAGTGTAAGCAAATAAAAGCATGTTTTTAATAAACGTTGGTAGAGTTTCTGTATTTTATTTTATGATATTACGAACTGAAAGTAAAAACAAAATATACCTTTAATAGATAACTCATATTTTAGTTATCAAAGCAAATTTGAATTGCATATTTGTGTATTTAATTGTAATATTTTTATTTAATATTTAAGATATTTAATTTGAGTTCAATTTCTAATTATGTTTTTATAAGTTACCATAATATATGTAAATTTTATAAAATACATTTTATAAGAAAATAAAAGGATCAAGAAAATAGGATTTTGTTAGCAAAAAAATTCCTTTACTTTCGTTATTTAAGATACAATTGAAGTCCAAGGGATTTTTTTCAAGTGTTACTTCTCTCCGTAATAAACCAGCAACGAAAACGTTTTAGAAACGTTTTTGCGTAATTAAATTAAATATATTAGACAACCAACCTTACTTTTTCACAGATAAATTTGTCTTCTTTTTAAATTTCTGTATTTTTAAGGTGCCTGACTACCTACGGGACAATTTTTTTTTTTTCGAAAAGCTATTTAATTATTTTTTGAACTTATTTTTATTAAGATTATGACTAGAAACTGTGAAAAAAGTAAAAAATATTTCATTCATTGATGAAATTTTGGTAAATGGGGCTGGTAAAATTGGGTGTGGTAAAATTTAGTGAAATTTGGCCCAATACGCAAAACGCCCTACAGAAAATTATATTGTTATGCATCTTAATTTCCTGTTTACACTTCATACTTATGACATTTGTGAAGGCAATGAACTAAAATCTAAGAGATATTTCAAATATTTCAAAACTTTTAGCATATCGCACCTTTTTACATGCTGATTTTCATAAAATTAATCTATGTCATTCCACGAAAACATCTTTAACACAAAAAATATTTATTCTAAAATTAAATCTTTAGTTCATTGCTTTCACAATGATGTAAACAACGTGCCATTTAAATTTCATAGTGATAGTCTAATAACTTTTTGAGAAATCATGTTTTGCGTATGAAATTCTCACCAAAAATTACATATTCCAAAAAATGCATTTAAAGTTTAGATTTATGTTTTACTACAAGAATTTACATAGTAATATGCATCTAAACTTCACTGTTTTTATGATCCATACTATTTTTACAAGTACTGAGCATTTGTTTAATTCTAGAAGGCTACCCCTCTCCCAGTTAGTACCTTTAAATAGTACTTCCGGTCCTTTACACAGTACTTCCGGTTTGAGTGACAGCTGTTGAGTAGTTTAAAAATCGCTACAACTCCGGTTTTATTTATCGTACAATAAAAATAAATACAGTTTTGGAAAGGTACAAAGTTGGGCTTTAATAAAATGTAATTAAATAGTTTAGACAATTTTTGTTGAAAATCACTTTTAAAACGTAGTCAGATACCTTAAACGAATTGTATATATTGGAGTTAGCAGCCATAAATTTACTGATGAAGATTCACTATTAAGGTTTTTCTGGATATATTTTCTGGAACTTTTGATCTGTATTAAATTTTGCTACTAAACAGATAAATTTAAACTGATACTAAAATAATACTAAATTTTTGTGTCAAACAAATTTTCATGACAATGTGATAGTTTGTAACATTCGGACTTATAATAAATTCATATTTATAGCGTTTCTACCATTTAAATGCATCATCAATGTATAACACTGATCCTATTAATTAATTTTCCACAATATTTCTATCATAATCCCCCCCCCCCCCCGAAATTAAAAAAATGATTCTTTGTATAAATTATGAGTTATCTAAAATATTGTTACACTTATTTCTACTTTATATCATCTCATTTATCATCTCAACGTTTTCTTTAACTTTGCATCGTACAATCTCTAAAATCATCTATCATCTCTCATATGTAGTTAACTTGAGAAGCACAAAACATTTGTGAGTTAATTTTAAAAATAGGACGTGATTGACATGATTTTAATTTGACTTTTGAAATAGTGTTCTTTCAGTAAAATATGCAGACGTAAATTTTGTACATGGTAATATAAATCATTACATTATTTTTACAACGCTTGCTCGATAATGTATTAACAGCGGATAAAGTCAAATTCGTAATTTATGTTAAATATAGCTATAAAAACACACATTAATTTAAATTATTTCCATCTGCATACTCGTGTAAATTTATTAATTATTCCATTGTACATAAAATATGTTAAAACTATTTTTCTGAGCATATTTACAAATCAGTAAAAGAATATACCATGATATAAATGAGCTTTCAGTATCTGAAAGAATAATTCATCTAAAATATTGTTTTTTGCATAAATCACAAATTCCCTGCAAATGTTTCTTCGAGAGCTTTCTGTTTAATTAAAAGCACACAAAATATTATACAGATAAATTCCATGGATTACATGACTGCAAAATGGACCGTTTTAAAACATCTCTTTTTTCAAAAAAAAAAAAAAAAAAATCCTTTAAGATTTTTATTTTAAATGATATGAAAACTTACAGCGAATGTTATTTCTACTGCAAATGCTGTAGAAACCTACCACGGTAATATTCCTTGGGAAATACTGACATTCAAATAACGGACTATTTCGGAACCCTGGGATTATTAATAACACATCTAGTGTTTTTTACAAAATTTTGTTACAAAATTTGTGTCATATAATGGCACACACACAGACAGACACACGGTCAGTCATATAGACAGACACACAGTCAGTCATATAGACAGACTCATTGACAGACATTTTCTAAAAACAGTCAAACCCTCTTCAAGATCTTCTAAAACGTATAAATCCGTCGAAAAACGGAAATCGAAAATTTTCACGAATCCAATTAATTAATGTTTTAAATATAATTATCTGGTATTATTTTCTACGTTCTTATAATATAACCAAGTTTGTCTGCTTTTTCTGGTCTTCAGTACATACTAGGGTGAATAATGATAATGAACAAAATATATAAAATATAATCTTATACTGCAGCATAATATATCACTACATGAATATAATGATATATTATGCTGCAGTCAAACTCCGTTTCAAAACATTGTGATAACTTAACAATATGTATAGCTGGTCACCTGCATTAAGCAAGATAAATTACTGTTAAAACTTCTTTATAAAATGCATTTTATTTTTGCAGTTTTCAAATGTCATCTACATTCTCAAAACAAATTTGTCTTAAAATATAACTAAAAATGTAAATTCGGGTTAGATGAATCTGCTTAGAATTATTTTATTTGCTATTAATTTGCATAGAGAATCTAATAGAGATTAGAATAGATTAGAATATAGCTTATAATATTGAGAGAGTAGATAATTGACGCAGACGTGCACACACTTCTGTATACAAAGTATATTTTTGTATACTATTTTGAACTTAAATAAAAATATATCAAATGGAGTTTTTATAAAAACATTTTCTGATTTTTGAAATATATTAATTTAAAAGAGTTTCATGAAGTATATATATGTAAAGTACATATCTATACTAATATTATAAAGGAGTAAATATTGTTTGTTTGTTTGTTTGTAGGGGTAATCTCTGGAACTACCGAACCGATTTCAAAAGTGATGGTGGCAAACTGATGATGACAACCCCTGCTCCAACATAGGCTATATTTTATGTCGGTGCCACTAACCCCAGGGGGTGCAGGAGCAAAAAACGTTCTAAAATTGCCATTTTTTAGCTATCAAACGGGCTTTCAAGCCCTGAGACCTTGGCAGCTGGTTCTGTATGTATGTATGTACGTACGTAATGCGATAACTCTTCATAGAAATATCGTTTTCCTTCAAATTTTGTTTATAGGTTCACTGTGTTAAGGCGCTTCCCTGATTTGTTTTCGGGATTGATTGGTTAAGTATAAAGGGGGGAACAAGGGGCTAGTTCCCCCCCCCTTAATTTATATAAATGGGTTTTTCATGCAGAATTGTTCCGTTTTCCTTCAAATTTTGTTTATAGGTTCACTGAGTTAAGGCGCTTCCTTGATTAGTTTTCGGGATTGATTGGTTAAGTATAAAGGGGGGAACGGGGGGCTAATCCCCCTTAATTTATATAAATGGGTTTTCAAGCAGAATTATTCCGTTTTCCTTCAAATTTTGTTTATAGGTTCACTGTGTTAAGGCGCTTCCCTGATTTGTTTTCGGGATTGATTGGTTAAGTATAAAGGGGGGAACGGGGGGGGCTAATCCCCCCTTAATTTATATAAATGGGTTTTTCATGCAGAATTATTCCATTTCCTTCAAATTTTGGTTAAAGGTTCACTGTGTTAAGACGCTTCCCTAATTAGTTTTCGGGATTGATTGGTTAAGTATAAAGGGGGGAACGGGTTGCTAATTCCCCCCTTATTTTATATAAATGGGTTTTTCAAGCAGAATTATTCCGTTTTCCTTCAAATTTTGTTTATAGGTTCATTGTGTTAAGGCGCTTCCCTGATTAGGTTTCGGGATTGATTGGTTAAGTATAAAGGGGGGGAACGGGGGGATAATCCCCCCTTAATTTATATAAATGGGTTTTTCATGCAGAATTATCCCATTTCCTTCAAATTTTGTTTATAGGTTCATTGGGTTAAGGCGTTTCCCTGATTAGTTTTCGGGATTGATTGATTAAGTATAAAGGGGGGGGGAACGGAGGGCTAATACCCCCCTTTATTTTATATAAATGGGTTTTTCATGCAGAATTATTCCGTTTTCCTTGAAATTTTGTTTATAGGTTCATTGGGTTAGAAAGCTTCCCTGATTACTTTTCGGGATTGATTGGTTAAGTATAAAGGCGGGAACGGGGGGCTAATCCCCCCTTCTATACTAATATTATAAAGAAGTAAAGATTGTTTGTTTGTTTGTTTGTAGGGGGTAATCTCTGGAACTACCGAACCGATTTCAAAAGCGATGAGGGCAAATTGATGGCGACAACCCCTGCTCCAACATAGGCTATATTTTATGTCGGTGCCACTAACCCCAGGGGGTGCAGGAGCAAAAAACGTTCTAAAATTGCCATTTTTTAGTTATCAAACTGGCTATCAAGCCCTGAGAGCTTGGCAGCCGGTTCTGTATGTACGTATGTACGTACGTAATGCGATAACTCTTCATAGAAATACCCGTTTTCCTTCAAATTTTGTTATAGGTTCACTGTGTTAAGGCGCTTCCCTGATTAGTTTTTCGGGACTGATTGGTTAAGTATAAAGGGGGGGAACGGGGGGATAATCCCCCCTTAATTTATATAAATGGGTTTTTCATGCAGAATTATTCCATTTGCTTCAAAATTTGTTTATAGGTTCATTGGGTTAAGCGTTTCCCTGATTAGTTTTAGGGATTGATAGATTAAGTATAAAGGGGGGGAACGGGGGGATAATACCCCCTTAATTTATATAAATGGGTTTTTTATGCAGAATTAGCCCATTTCCTTCAAATTTTATTTATAGGTTCACTGTGTTAAGGCGCATCCCTGATTAGTTTTCGGGATTGATTGGTTAAGTATAAATGGGGTACGGAGGGCTAATACCCCCTTATTTTATACAAATGTGTTTTTCATGCAGAATTATTCCGTTTTCCTTCAAATTTTGTTTATAGGTTCTAGGTTCACTGTGTTAAGGCACTTCCCTGATTAGTTTTCGAGATTGATTGGTTAAGTATAAAGGGGGGGGCGGGGGGGGGGGCTAATCCCCCCCTTAATTTATATAAATGGGTTTTTTATGCAGAATTATCCCATTTGCTTCAAAATTTGTTTATAGATTCATTGGGTTAAGACGCTTTCCTGATTAGTTTTCAGGATTGATTGGTTAAGTATAAAGGGGGGGAACGGAGGGGGCTAATCCCACCTTAATTTATATAAATGGGATTTTCATGCAGAATTATCTGATTTTCTTCAAATTTTGTATATATATTCATTGTAATTAGAGATTTACCCGATTAGTTTAAGGGGTTCATTAGTTAACTATGAGGGGGGTAACGGGGGGATGACCCCCCCTTAATATATTGTTTATTTCTTTATTTTTCGATGGGCTTATTTCAAATTCTTTGAAATAAGAGTATAATATACAATTAGTGTGAATAGCTGTGAACTCAATGCCCTCAGTTTAACTGGGCAGTTTTATTTTTATTTTCTATACTGAAGGAGCTAGAAATTTGAAATTTGTCATTGTAGTTACTTATAAGATGTAAATGCTCTCTAAGCACAAAATAAAAAATAAATTCAAATTTAAAAGGGTGAAATGAGAGAAAAGCGTTCTAAAAATTCTAAATTACAATTTCTATGAAATCTCTGGAACTACAGAACCGATTTTAAAATTAATGGTGGCAAATTGATGGGGACAATCCCTTCTCCAACATAGGCTATATTTTATGTCGGTGCCACTAACATCAATGGGGTGCAGGATCGAAAAATTTTCTTTTTATTATTATTATTATGCTAATTTTTTCGCGCGCTGAGGTAGTTTCTCTCCAAAATTAATCCGCTACCAGGTTCGGAATTCTTTACCGTCTTAGCTCCTCCTTCGCACCTCATTTGCTGGGCTGGAGCTAGCCCCTCACTCATTGGTTTGTACGCTCGTGACGTATATTACTGTATGTCTCCGCTGAAGGAACAAAACCAGGTCCCATCGGTCGGAGCACTAGATTTTTGACGTTTTCGGAAGCATAAACAAATATGTATCTGGTGTTTTTATGTCCGTAGAATATTCAACTGCCCAGTAACATCTTAATTCAATGAAGTGAAGCAACGTTCGCGAGGGCTATAAGTTTTAGACCTTTGGGAATTGTTTCGGTGTTTTTCGTCTTCTAATAAAATTATTTGTCTGGAGATTGGCTGGATTTATTGGAAAACTTTGGTGGACTCATTTCATTACCTTCTACTTCGCCATACTCGCTAATATCGACTGCAACTTGCTATATCGTTGAAGGACTGCCATCTTTTCATCGAATATTATTCATCGTAATATCTCAACCTCGTCAAAATGCTACAAGAAATAAAATAAGGTAAAAGGTTTTTAATAAAAGAAGGTAAAGAAAGATATTGCAATCGAAGATCTTTATCTTAAAATTTGCAAATAAAAAAAATATATGTATAAAAAAATTACAAATATATATATATATATATATTTCAGTTTTAAAAGCAAAGTATAACAATTTTAATATTGAAAATCTGTTTCTGAAAGAAAGAAAAATAAATTATAGTCATGCTTTAAATACTCAATACTTATTTTAAATTATTCAAAACAGATGTATTTTTTAAATATATTCTTTTTTTATAAATACAAAAATCTATATATTCGTTTATATATGCTTAAATTTTTATTAGAACTAAATAATATTTTTGAGCAAATAAGGCATTTCCTGCCTTGTTCAAGCCGCAATATCGTACTTCAGATTTTACGATTCTAGTAATAATTTCTATACAAAATGATACATAGCTATAGAAAAAAAAGTCCGTTACAGTTCTATAAAACTTTAAAAGATTCACAGAAAAAATTTCAGAGTCACACTTTTTTCTCTTTTGTATTTCAGTATATATATCTGTGAACTTAACTGTTATTTAAAGCCAAAAAAAATTTGTGAATAAAAATATTACACTAAGTATTTGAAATATACTATATATATTTTTTAAATGTTCAGATTTAAGTGACTTTTGCGGCATTCAAAATTTTTAAAAAAAAATATTTGTCATGGTAAAAATGCACTTTTATCTTAAGTTTATATAGCTGTTTAAAGTATTAAACTATTGTCAATGAAATACATTTTATAGAGTGTTGTATATAAGAAGTTTACTTTGTCATTCTCAATAGTGGAAACTTATGCTGAATTTGTGCTACCTTTTCTTAAATTCAGTGTAGCTGTCATACAGTGAATCACGAAACAACCAATATCACTTAAATTGGGTTACTATACTTGCCTCCAGGTGAAAAAAAAACGTAAAAGAAAATTGTGCTGAATCTGTTCTAACCATTTTATTTTTCAAATTTCGAGTAGGCATTCAAACAGTGAAACTTAAAAAAAGTATTTTTAGAAATGATTAATCTATCTCACGCTAGAGGGCGTTATCGGTGTAAAATAAAGTTGAGTATAAATTATTCTATTTAATTTTAACTTGTTGTATGCTTGCTATATGGAAAAACACACAAAAAATATCAGTTCAAATATGTATATAGCAATTTATAACCAGGGCTGTTACCAGAGTACAAAAAAAGTAAGGAGAAAAATATTAACAATACATAAAGCTGGCAATGGCGTAAGTATTTTAGGAAGATATTGACGAAATTCATTCGTAGGAAGTGAGCATAAAATGCGTTCGAAATGTTAATTAAAGACACATTTATGCACAGAGCAATTCATGGAGCGTCCTAAATAGGTAAATGACATAGAAAATAGATCTTGCAACAGTAATTCGTTGTAAAATATAATATATCTGAATTATATTGTGTTGTTCTGTAAAAAAAATATATAACTGTTACACTCCATATTTTCAATGGAAAACATAACGCAGTAAACATACCTTATACAAATTTCGTAGAGTTCTAAATAACATAAAGGCATTAAACAACATTTTAATTAATTATCGCCCAATGTATTAGAATTATTTTGTGCTACCCTATCATATATTCTAATACGAGGAAAAAACGATCTTGGCTCAGACGATTTTGACGAAAGTTTGTATCCTTTGGTTTGGGGGCACCAGAAAAACATTGGGCTAGGTCACATGTTCGGGAAATTTAGATTAGTGGGTCATTTTGGGTAAGCATTGATCAGGGTCAAAGTAACTGTATAAAAAAACGGTTCAAACGATTTTGACTAAATTTTTTATCCTCCCATTTTCGGACACGAGAATAGTATTGGGCTGGGTCACATGTACGATAAATGTCGATTAGTGGGTCTTTTTGAGTCAACGCGGGTTAATTTTATCTAAAAAACGGCTCTAACGATTTTGATTAAATTTTGTATCCAACGAGTTTCGCGCACAAGAAAATCATTGGGCTAGGTCACATATCCGAGAAAATTCGATTAGTGGGTCATTTTTGTGTCACTGTGGATCAACCTAATTTTATCTAGAAAACGGTTCAGGCTATTTAGACTAAATTTTGCATCCTATGGTTTTTGGGCAAGAAAAGACTGTTGGGCTAGATGACATGTTCGAGAAAATTTGATTAGGGAGTTATTTTGGTAAAAGGTCATTATTGGTCAAGCTATTTCTATCTTAAAAACGGTTAAGAGTATTTGAACTAAATTTAGTATCCTACGGATTTTGTGCACGAGAAAATCATTATGTTAGGTGTCATTCTCGAGAAAATCCGATTGGTGGGTCATTTTTGGGTCACTGTGGGTCAGGCTAATTTTATCTAAAAAACGGCTCAGACTATTTTGACTAAATTTTATATCCTACGGGTTTTTGGCACGAGAAGACAATTGGGCTTGTTCGGGAAAATTTGATTAGTTGGTCATTTTGGTCCTGGGTCATGATATTTGAAATCAAATTTAATTTTGTCCGAGCATAGCTCGGTCTTCCCTGCTCATAAAGCAAGTATAAATGCTATATAAATCGACTTCACGAAAATACACTTTGTAAGTGACGGTAAAACCACACTAAAATCATATTACCATCATTGTTCAACAAATGCTTAAGAGTTTCAAAAAACATTTCATAAATTCGTTTCAAAAAACCATTTCGTAAAGTCGTTTCATAAATTAGTTTCGTAAAATCGTTACATTAGGATTATGTGTAGAGAGAGTTATGCTGTTATTACATTTAATTGATAGTTATATTATTATTACTTTTGTTAAAAACAAATCTTATATTTTTAGATTTTCAAATTTATTTCAACTAAACTGCTATGTTATCGTACTACACGTATGTTTATTAAATTATTATCGAACTTTGATAGTGTAAACACACAATGCATGTTTAAATTAATATTGCTGGTGTATATAGTTCACATGTATATAAATATGTATCAATATATGTGCTTTAATTAGAAATGCGTTATTGAATACATTGAATTATCATCGAAGAAAATATTTCATTAAATTTCTACTTCGGAAACTTTCATAATATTTTCTTTTCTATTTTTCCGAGTTATTTAAATGGAGAAGTATTCCGAAGTACTTTACTGAATTTTAAATAATTTCTTTTGAAAGCACATGTTAAAATTTAAAATATCAAGTGTAGTCAGAAATGCCTTCCGGCGAAAATAAGTATAAAGGATTTTTTTTTTTTTTTATCCCGGCTATATATAAAACGAGATACTTCTGAACAAAGTTTGTGCCAATCCATTATTTAATACTAATGGAACTTATGCTTTTAAAATAAAACAAACACGGGAAACCATGTCTTTAGACAGAATGAAAACATTTTTATTCAAGCGAAAATAAATGATATATTTTATTGCTGTTTCAATTGATTTTTTGACTTCAAATATAAAAGTAAAATTGTGAAAAAAAAATATATATAGAAGCATTTAATGTTTATCTTAAAAAATGTCTGAAGTGTACAATGCTTCTATTTAAGCTTGGTAGAATCGCAAGTTTCTAACTTTATTAATTAAAAAGAAGAAAAAAAAACAGTTTCTTTTTAAGATATGTCAATAGGAAATTAAATATTTTTTTATTATTATTACGGCAAATGTACTGTTGTACACAACAAGTATTTATTATTGTGTCACATGGAAATCAATTTTTAAAAAGTACTATTTTTTACTCTCGGAAGATATGACAACACAACATAATAAAAGTATTATTCAAACTACCTACTTAGGCTTTCTAAATAGTTTTCTCAATGTATAATCTTAATTTATTTAATACTATTTTACTAATTGATAATTAATTTACGAAAATATGCATATATTGTATTGTAATCGAAATCACGCAATCGTACACAATTTCTAGAACTCTGGTGCATCAGGAAGTGGTTGAAAAATAAATTACACAATTCCATCTTTACATGCATGAACTAAGTTAAATTAAATAAAAGCATGTAAAAATATTACGGAATGATTTGATATTTTAGATAATATACATGCCGTTATTTTTTAATCAACATTTCGAATGAAACTCATTAAATCGATTAAATCGATTACTCGATTAAATCATTTTAAAAATTAAATTAAATTTTGTTCAATAAGATATTTCAGTTAGCATTGAACTTCACCTCATTTAAAAGATTCAATTTATTGTTAGTTTTCAGATATTGAATATTTGAATTTTTGTCAGGTAATATTGAAAATATAAAAAAAATATTAATGTATTTAGTATGAAGATATGATATACTATTTTCTAGTATCTCAGAAATATTAAGCTATGATATAACTTTTGATAACATTCACACTATTTAATAATATAATTGCAAACATATTTCTGGAGTATATATAAAATATGAAAACCCATCTTATACATATCTAAAAGATGCTTTTAACTTGATTCATAAATTCTTTTAACATCCCATAACGTATAATATATGTAAATATTTTACAGAAAGTTTTTTGACTGCACCGAATCTGATTTTTATACTTTCCAACATAATTGTAAAGGTTTATGAATTCAGTTTTTTGTCTGTCCGTCTTCTCCTTACTACACGATAATGTTTTTAAACATTTTTCGATTGTTGGTAAATTTATACATACTATTGAGGTGTCCTATATAGTACCATGTACTGCAGTAAAAATTGAGTATGTAGAATTTATGATTTATTTACAGGGATACACAAAAGGATTCGGATAAATTTTGGACTAAGAAAGATAATTGTTTGAATGACATTTTAATGCTGTAATCATACTTCGATGAACAGAAATTTGTTAGACATTATTTATATGCACTGTAATCCGTTTCTCATTAAAAAGAGTGAGTGTACAAAAAACACACAAAAAAATATCAGTTCAAATATTTATATAGCAATTTATAACCAGGGCTGTTACCAGAGTACAAAAAAAAGTAATGAGAAAAATATTAACAATACATAAAGCTGGCAATGGCGTAAGTATTTTAGGAAGATTTTGACGAAATTCATTCGTAGGAAGTGAGCATAAAATGCGTTCGAAAAGTTAATTGAAGACACATTTATGCACAGAGCAATTCATGGAGCGTCATAAATACGGTAAATGTCATAGAAAATAGATCTTCTAACAGTAATTCGTTATAAAATATAATATATCTGAATTATTTTTTGTTGTTCTGTAAAAGAACTCCATATTTTCAATGGAAAACATAACGCAGTAAACATACCTTATACAAATTTCGTACAGTTCTAAATAACATAAAGGCATTAAAAAGCATTTTAATCAATTATCGCCCAATGTATTAGAATTATTTTGTGTTGCCCTATCATATATTCTAATACGAGGAAAAAACGATCTTGGTGCTGACGATTTTGACGAAAGTTTGTATCCTTCGGTTTTGGGGCACCAGAAAAACATTGGGCTAGGTCACATGTTCTGGAAATTTAGATTAGTGGGTCATTTTGGGTAACCATTGATCAGTGTCAAACTAATTGTATCTGAAAAAACGGTTCTTATTTTTTGTATTTTATATATTTCTCATTTACGGTCAACAGAAAAGAATTAAGAGTCTTGTTGAAGTTCTCTTAAATGATGCTATACGATTTCTAACGAAATTGATATACGTTATTGAGTTGCTCATGTAACACTTAATGCTCTTTTGCAGAGACGCAAAATATAGCGAGATTCATTTTATTTTGAGCGATAATTACTACATATGCGTTTCAAATCTTACCTAATTTTTCATATATTATGCGGTGAGTAATGATTAATAGATCATATACAAAACCCTACAAAATAATTTGAATACAATACCATCAAGGGACGGATATTACCAAAAGTGCGTTTTAAACTGTGATATACATTTCCTAAATTGCTTATTTAAAAATCACTTTGCAACGCATGAATAGGTGCATTCGTAACAAATATCAGTATATTGTTAGAAATAGATTCGTAATCCAAGCATCACGTTTTCTTTCCTTTTTTCTTAGTTTGAGTATGGATCTGTGTATATTAAAAAAAATATAACCACCGCCGCAGCCGCTGTCAATGAAGATTATGTACCCTGAAGTCTTTCTGTACTAATATCCAGAAAACTATTGAATATAAAAATATGAAAAATGTTAGTTTTATAAAGAAATGCTCGATAAATTCGCTAAGGCAGACAGTTTTTAAATTGAAGAATTATTTTAAGAGATATTTACTATTAAAGTTGGTCAAAATAGTTCTCTTAAGTAATATTTGTAGGAAGGAAAACTATGCGCAGGAATTTAACCATAATTTAAAAGAATATAGTTTACAAGTTTGCGGTGTGCAGAGTACAATTATAGTTTTAATTTCAGTAATTTTTTGAGGTTATATTTAAATTTTATATTCAAATTTGCATTGTTTTGATGAAGATTTATTTTATATTTGATAAATTTCATTATTTGAATTGTTGCCAATTTGTAAAATAGCGGACACAATAACATTCCCTTTCAATTAAGAAATGTATTTACACATGACTATTAAAACAGAAATAAAACTTTAAATAATATTTAAATGATCACGTGTTAAAATCAGTAAATGCAGAAAATTACGTAATAAAAATATACTTGCGCTTGAATATTAAAAATAGAAATAATTAAATTATTACGCGTTCTTAAAGCATTAAGTAGGGAAACTTACATCATATTTAAAATGTTCAAATAATAATATTTCCAAACAGTTTCAATTAAAAAAATATATTTTCATGAGAGATTAATTTATTTTGAAAAGTCTTTTACCTATTATTGCAAATTTTAAAACAGCGTAATTAATAATATTTCACCTCAATTAAAAACTATATTATTACGTTTAATAATTACCTTTAAAATAACGAAATAACTAATAAATTGTTAAAATATCATTAACAATACTGTACTCTCCATTATCCCGTCGACCACTTTTCACAATAAAAAACTATCGCCAAACTATAGAATTTAACACTGAAAATGCATGATCGTGGCGTTATTTTCACTTGACGTCAGAGGCATTATATGTGTTTGTTATTGCATTAAGTGGTTTTTAATGCGACATATACATATATTTTTCACTATGTTTTACTGATTTATTCATTATTTCAATAATTATAATAACAGTTACATCCTTAAACTGCAGTGTCATGATATTAAAAGGGAAAAGGCATTGAAACATGTTGCCATGAACAATTACATACAATAGATCAGTTTCAACTGACGTTACAAACATTTATTCACCAGCCGAGAGGGATAATTAAGAAAAATAATGTAAATAAATATCCTAGACTATTTTTTTTCTGTTTTCATTAATATATTGTAAAATTTATTGTTTAAACTTACTGATAGTTGACACTTTGGGGAGTTAGATTTTTCCAAATTTCTTGTATTTTATTTATTTGTTTATTTATTTATTTATTTGAGATTCCAATGGCAAAATTTTTCTATTTGTTTATTTGGCGTTACAGTTTGGCGATATTTTTTTTAACTGAAAATTGATTGGTGGGATAATGGGGAAGTACCAAAAAGACAAACAAACGTTGAATCAAAAATCCCTCGATGACATAACTAATACATGTAACGCTTCTGATATCAACTGAATGTGACGCGACTCCACGATCATGCACTTTGGGCGTTAAATCATATATTTTGACGACATTTATTTTCATTTATAGAAAGTTGTCGACAGGATAATGGAGAAGTGACCAATTTTCTACAGCATCGTTAAAAAATTCTCCGACGCAGCGACATTGAAACTTAAACATTTTACACAAGTGGATTTTCAAATATTTAATTGATCTTTTTAATCAATCAGGAAAACAGTTGTTAGCTGTTTCGACAGAAGTTGATTCGACCTTAAAATCTCTCAGTCAAAAGAGAATTAATGAAAACACGGTTACAGTAGATGTCACCTGTCGTTTAATTATAATACAATCTTCTGTAATCATTTAAGAGTTGATCAAATCAGAGTCTTTTTTTTTTTTTTTTTTTTTTTTTTAAGTTCGCGGTGTCAGAACGGGTGTTGGCAGCGTAGCTCTTAGAGGAAAGAGCCCCCTAGTAAAGAAAAAAACAATAAATTATCTAAAGAAATATCATTAAACTGAAACAAAGTTATACAATACAAGCATTTTTATAATTTTTATTTGTTCACAAAAATTTAAATTTCTGTTTTAATATTATATTCCCGTAACAGGAAAAATATGAGATAGTGCAAATTTTATTTGTTAACATTTCTACGAAACTTTTTTTAAATATATTAATAATAATTACTTATTTATCTATCAATAATTATTTATTTACATTTTAATAATAATTTTAATATATTATTAATAATAATTTTACTCTATGTTTATAACTTGGAAATTTTTCCATAGAAAATTTCACACGCCTTGCATTCAGAATATTCAAATTTTAATTGATTAAGAGGCGTATAGCCAATATAGTGAGAAAGTACCCAAGCCGGGACAACGAACCCGGCTCATCAGTAAAGAGCACTGACGTTCTACCAGCTGAACCACTTTTGAATGACACTCAACCTGGTTTTTTTCTCACTATAACATGTTGGCAAAGCTACAAAGGCACAAGATGGAATATTTTCGTGAGCCACCAGCCCTGGGGTAAACACGAAACTAAAAATATCCAGTATCAATAATTTAATAAATCTTTGTTTAATACTGGGAAAAATTTCCATAGAAAATTTCACACTTCTTGCATTCATAATATTCAAATTTTCATTGCTTAAAAAGAGTATAGCCAACATCGTAAAAAGTACCCAAGGCAGTTGATTCAGTTGGTAAAACATCAGTGCGCTATACTGATGACCCGGGTTCGGCTTGGGTACCTTTCACTATGTTGGCTATATGCCTTTTAAGCAATGAAAACTTGAATACTCAATTATCTTTTATAAGAATATTTGTTTTATGTCTTTTTGTTTTGTAGTTGAATTACAAAATTATGGTTTTCGTTGCCAGAATAGGCGGTTAAAAGCACCGTGATTTCCGCATTATTTATAAAAAAATATATAAAATATAACTTACTTGCATGATTTTCCGATGAAATATCTACCGATAACGAATATAACGAAAACAATTTTTAAAAAAGTAATGGGTTTCATCAGTCGATCACAAAAATCATGCAAAAGCCATGGTTTTTGCCAATCAGTCTGGAAAGTCCCGAAAAATTAACAAATTTTAAAAACTTGGTCTAAAGCCATGCAGATTCTTAAAGCTTTTCAATCCTTCTCCATCCATAACATGAATGCAGCATTTACATGAAATTCATTTTATTAAAATCTAAATCTGATTTAACCGGACATTCCACGTATTAATTGCTTATCAGTTAACATATACAGGGTGTCCGTAATTAAATGATCCTATTTTTAACTTGTTTACAGACGAAACTCTTGTTCAGAAAGTTCTGAATTTTTTTGGAGGCCATAATGAAGAGATGGGAATTTGTTTCAGCGCAAAATAAATAGTTAAAAATTTTGCAATCAGAGGGCGTTTTCTGATGAAATACACATTTAATATACATTTAAGATAGTTTACAACTTATATTACAACAAAACATATTTTGAAATCACGCAAAGTAACTCAAAAATCACTTTACAGAAGAACATGTCATTAGCCACCACTTCCGTAATGTGTGGACTACCCGATCCCCAGATCTCAATCCGTCTGACTTTCGGCTTTGGAGGCATTTGAAACATATGGTAAGTCGTGATAATCCAAAAATTTTACTTGATCTTAAAGACAATATTTAACGACATGTTCGTAGCATTTCTCAGAAAATATTGTGGTCAACTGTTGAACATCTTACGATTGCCATCTGGAATCGTAAGATTCCCGATGGTAGCTGAAAATGATGGTTGTTATGTGGAACATGTTTTGTTGTAATAACATTTGTAAACTATCGTGAATGTATGCTAAATGTGTAATTCATTAAAAAATTCCCTCTGGAGGAGAAATTTTTAACTATTTTTTTTTTCTATCAAAAAAAATTCCCATCCCTTCATTATGTGTTCGACAAAATTTCACGACTTTCTTAACAATAGTTGTGTCTGTAGACAACTTTAAAAAGGGTCGTTTAATTATGGACTCCCTGTATATAGATAAAGCAAGGGCATTAAATAACCATTGTGGAAGTATTAAGAGTTGTTATTTGTGATTAGTCTTCTCAGCTGAAAAAAAATTCTGCTTGGTATTTACATCTTCTATTGGATTTTCTTTTCGTAATCTCTTTAAAATGATGATATTTTTAATTTGTTTACCTTATAAAATTTCAGTTCTCAAATTTTCATAAAAACGAAAAGACATTTATAAGTTTTAATTTATGTAAAGTTTTACATATCATAGAAAAATTCTTGTACTTGCAAATATACTTTAAAATAATTCTGAAATTTAAAAAAATAAAATAAATAAATAAATAAATCTTCAATTTACAGAGTGAAATATTTCTAGTTCTCACTTTAATTTCAAATATCTCACATAAAATTTGGTTAAGGTAAGACACTAATGTGAGTTTTTTTTTTTTTTTTAAATACGATTTTATAAGAAAAATATAGGCTTTTTTGTTTCTTATTCCAACTTGTTCACTTATTCCAAAACACATGTGAGAAAATGACATCCAAAAGAAAATAGAAACAGTTATGTATATAAAAAATCGAATGAAGCAAAAAGTCACAGAAGGAAATTTAGTAATTTGCAAGAAAAAATATTAAATCGTTTCCTTTTCTTCTTGTCACTGAGCAAAGCAGTTATACGTGCCTTGGATTAAAATCGAAATGTTAGCCAATGGACCTTTTACAGTATAAAAAACATTATGAAATATTGTGTTGGGAAATATATTTTTATTATTTTTTTTTATATTTTAAGTTAAAAAACAGGAAGTTATTTTTTAGATTCTATATTTTTTAATTTACATGTATTTACATGTATTTACAAATAATATATATATATATATATATATATATATATATATATATTCTATATATATATATATATTTCTATTATATATATTTATTATATATATTTCTATATATATATATAATATACAAATATATATATATATAGAAATAGAAGAAATGTCGTGTCAGATACCTTATTTTTAGAGAAAAAATCACCTCACGTAAAACAATCTCTATAAGGAATGCTTTTATTTTATTAATAACAATTATTCAATATATATAAACTCGGTTTGTGGCGTCAGGTGCCGCCATCCAAAAAAGCTACAAGAGACCACGTCACTTCTTCCGGCCAAGGGTCCATTCTTCTTCCAGACCCGTATCCCTCATGGCTTTTTTTCTATCATCCATCCAGGTCTTTCGGGGTCTTCCTCGTTTCTTCATTTGGTTTGTTCTGTAATTTGATGCGATTTTGGGTAGTCTCTCGTCACTCATTCTTTTAACATGGCCATACCTGATTAATTGTTTTTTTGGAGATCGTCTAATATGGTTCCCTTTATTTTCATCATTTCTTTTATTCTTTCATTTCTTATTCTCTCTATTCCTGATATCCTGCATGATTTTCTTAGGGCATCCATTTCCACTGCTGCTAATTTCTTTCTTTCAGTTTCCGTAATTCTCCATCCCTCTGCTCCATATAACAAAATGCTCTTTACTGTAGAATTATATATATTATTTTTTCTTTTCCTGGAGATCTCCTCACTCCATCAAATAGAGTTTAAAAGTTTAACAGCATTTCTTCCTTGGCAGATTCTGTATTTAATTTCCTGTGAGTCTGTGCCTTCTCTATTAATGTCTACACCAAGGTACCTATACTCACAGCTTCCTATTTTTATGTTATTATTTAAATTCAGTTCTGTCTCATTTCCTCCTACACATAGGTATTTGGTCTTACTAACGTTCATGTAGAGTCCCCATTTCTCATATTCCTCCTTAATTTTCATCGTCATTTTCTGTATATCGTTTTTATTTTTTTACAATTAAAACATGATCATCTGCAAATTGCAGAGTGAAAATTGATTTTCCATTCACATTAAGTCCCATTCCTCGGCAGTTTTGTTTCCAAATTTTCAATGCTTTTTCAACATAAATTTTAAAAGTGTTGGGGATACACAACATCCCTGTATGAGTCCTTTATCTGTTATAAAACCTTTTGACAGCCTTTGGCCTATTTGGCCAATCTGTCAAAAAGCAGGCATTATATGTAGAGTTGAATATCATCCAGTTGTATACGCTTTTCGTTGTATCTTATTCTTCCAGTGTTAGGATACTGTCTTGGATGAAAATAAGAAACATTCTAGTAATTTTATGAATTTATAATTTACAGGTTGTCTTTAGAAGGACTGGACGTTTTTATAATTTTGAATAAACGTTGAATGCTATTGAATTTAGTATTCTAAGAGTGCAATGTGTATGATCAGAATTTTCTTTTCTTTGATTCCTTGTTATAGATATAAATATCAACCATAGATCGTCCTAGATTATCTCAAACTGTCATACTCGCAAAAGCACCTTACAATTCTAAAACGAAAACAATTATTTTTGTGCTTCAATTGCTAAATTGTAGAACGGTTCAAAGGTAAGGGAATTTTATCCATTTATTTATGTTCGTTTGTGATTTCAACAGTGTGAAAAATTCAATCTAGCTGTATTATTTGTTTATAATACCAGAAAGCGTGGTAAATCGATTCGCGACTTCATACTATTATTTCCTGCAAGAACAAATTCAGTAGCTGTCGCTATGTACTTGCTTTTCAGTTTTAGGTAACTTTCAATACAAAAAAGTCCTTCCGGCCTGTACCGGTAGGAAAAGGTGGATTTCCGGTATCTTCGTTTTAAAATTTTAGCTAATGTTACTCGAAAACAGAAAGCTAAAATGCAAAGAAATCGTTTACAAAAGATTCGTTAATACTGAATTTGAATAAGAAATTCGCCAAATTATTGAGCTATAGCCAAGTTGGCTTCATTTATGAAGACTTATTTTCGTCGCCAATTCTGGCGATATTTCGCCAAATGTCGCAAAGTTTGGCGCTAACGGATATGAATATATAGTTTTATGCGTATGATTGGGAAAATGATTACAACAATGATATAAAATAATTTGCGAGAAATCGCGTTCACTAAAACTCATAAATTAATCGTTGTTTTTTTGCAATGTGCTGTCTTGTAATGTGTTCAAAATGTCAGCCACCCTAGAATTTCAACCTGCTCTATCTGAGCCATTTTTAAGATAGAGGTAAAACAAAAAACGCTCCGCAATCCTTGTACCATGGCCTAACACGTAAGCAAAAAATAAATTTGAATTTTTTACTTTTTTGTAAATTTATCTTAGTTTTAAATCTTTAAGTGGCCGCCATCTTGAAACAAAATGGCGGACCAAGCTGGCCAACGAACTCGGCAGAGATATTGTTGAGCTTAATACACACACTTAGTTTTATCCAAATTGATTTATAAATGCGAGTGTTATCGTATGACATAGGTCAGATATATATATATATATATATATATATATATATGTTATATAAAAATTTATTTCCTTCGTATCCTTCCATTTTATTCGCATTAATATTTAAAAATTAATCTAACTTCTGTCATAGTCAGTATTTCCTTAATTCTTAATAATATCTATTCCTATTTAAAGTCCTTTTAAAAGTAAATATCCGTGTATTAATAATTATTTTATTCCAAATCTTAATCTAAAATTTAAGATCATTCGTTGCTTTTATCAGTTCCCCAATCTATAAAATTCTGAGACGCGTTCTCATTTCGAATGTTTTTTAAAAGCCATTTTCTTTTTATTATTATTATTATTATGCTAAATGTTTCGCGCGCTGAGGTAGTTTCACTCCAAAATTAATCCGCTACCAGGTTCGAAATTCTTTACCGTCTTAGCTCCTCCTTCGCACCTCATTTGCTGGGCTGGAGCTAGCCTCTCGCTCATTGGTTTGTGCGCTCGTGACGTAAATTACTGTATGTATCCGCTGAAGGAACAAAACCAGGTCCCACTTAATCCCACCTTAATTTATATAAATGGGATTTTCATGCAGAATTATCTGATTTTCTTCAAATTTTGTATATATATTCATTGTAATTAGAGATTTACCCGATTAGTTTAAGGGGTTCATTAGTTAACTATGAGGGGGGTAACGGGGGGATGACCCCCCCCTTAATATATTGTTTATTTCTTTATTTTTCGATGGGCTTATTTCAAATTCTTTGAAATAAGAGTATAATATACAATTAGTGTGAATAGCTGTGAACTCAATGCCCTCAGTTTAACTGGGCAGTTTTATTTTTATTTTCTATACTGAAGGAGCTAGAAATTTGAAATTTGTCATTGTAGTTACTTATAAGATGTAAATGCTCTCTAAGCACAAAATAAAAAATAAATTCAAATTTAAAAGGGTGAAATGAGAGAAAAGCGTTCTAAAAAGTCTAAATTACAATTTCTATGAAATCTCTGGAACTACAGAACCGATTTCAAAATTAATGGTGGCAAATTGATGGGGACAATCCCTTCTCCAACATAGGCTATATTTTATGTCGGTGCCACTAACATCAATGGGGTGCAGGATCGAAAAATTTTCTTTTTATTATTATTATTATGCTAATTTTTTCGCGCGCTGAGGTAGTTTCTCTCCAAAATTAATCCGCTACCAGGTTCGGAATTCTTTACCGTCTTAGCTCCTCCTTCGCACCTCATTTGCTGGGCTGGAGCTAGCCCCTCACTCATTGGTTTGTACGCTCGTGACGTATATTACTGTATGTCTCCGCTGAAGGAACAAAACCAGGTCCCATCGGTCGGAGCACTAGATTTTTGACGTTTTCGGAAGCATAAACAAATATGTGTCTGGTGTTTTTATGTCCGTAGAGTATTCAACTGGCCCAGTAACATCTTAATTCAATGAAGTGAAGCAACGTTAGCCCGAGGGCTATAAGTTTTAGACCTTTGGGAATTGTTTCTGTGTTGTTCGTCTTCTAATAAAATTATTTGTATGGAGATTGGCTGGATTTATTGGAAAACTTTGGTGGACTCATTTCATTGCCTTCTACTTCGCCATACTTGCTAATATCGACTGCAACTTGCTATATCGTCGAAGGACTGCCATCTTTTCATCGAATATTATTCATCGTAATATCTTAAACTCGTCAAAATGCTACAAAAAGCCCGTTTTGATTCCATGAACTTGCGCTGAGCTATGCCAATGTTCTGATGTACGGATGAGCTGCGAATGTATTGCTTGCTACTGTTGTACATCTTCATAGCAAAGAGTGTGCGTCTAGTTCTCGCAAAGAGTATGTCTATTAGTTGTTCTTCTGATCGTCTGATAAACGGAGAAACTGTGATATGTTGCTGAATGCGGCTGCTGTACATTTTCCATTGTGGTGTGTGCAACTGATTCTCACCAAAATATGCATCGAATTTTTCAAAAGTGTTGGAATAATTTATCCCTGGAAACACCAGATGCAGACCAGTGTGAATGTTCTACAAACCAGCATCTCAATAATGACGGAATGATCTAAATAATATTTTCTTTTACTGAAAAAAAAAATGAAAAAGTATCATTATACAAAAACATAAATAAATTGATCGGTCTCAAAAATTTCAAAAAGTAAACAGGCAGACAACTTGTGAACGGAATTACGTAAGTTTGAAAAAAGTTATTATTGTATGTATTATTTATTATTTTATTTATTTTTATGTTATTTAAGTTTCGCTCAGATTTTCTTATTTGTTGTATTATTATTATTACTATCATTATTTATTAGAGATGGAGGTATTTACATTTGTTATTTAATTTAAATTTATTTTACATCTGTTGTGTTAATTCTCTTTAATTTTTATATTAATGTTATTGCGATCTGGACTTGTAAGTCCTTGGTGATCACAAAATGAGTGAAAACGAAATAAACATCATTCCTTTTGATTTCGAATCTGGAATGAACATTCAATCTTGGTTAAACCATTTTGACAAAACATGCCTTTCTGAAAAGAAAGATGAAAATTGGAAGATTAAAAATATTTTAAAATATTTGAAAGGAGAGGTTCTGAAGGTATTTATCAATGAATGTTTAGAATGTAATGCTTTTAACAAAATAACTGATATTCTTACTGAAAAATTTATTACTGTTCATGTTCCTCGATTTTCAGAGTTTGCTTCTATGAAGTTAAATGATCTCAATGATTTGGATAAGTACTTTCGAAAAAAGGTTGAAATAGGTAGACAACTTTGTTTATGTGAAACTATAATAGTGCAGGGATTAACAGACGGTCTCAAACCTGAGTACCAGAATTATATGATTAGTAATCCTCCAAAAAATACAATAGACTGGTACCTAATGGCTAAACAACTAGTAGTAATTCCTACTTCCCAGGTCAACAATAGTAATTATAGGAGTAATTTTCAGAATTATAGATCATTGCCACAATATGATCAGGCACCTAGATATTGGGTTCGCCCAAGTTGAAATTTTCATATGCCAAATTCCAATTTTCATTCACAGAACAATTTTAATGCTCCAAATTCTAGATTTATCAATCCTAGGTTGCCTACTACACATTTTCAGAGCAAATACCCAAGTAGACCATGTCGAATGTGTTTAAATAGAGGTATCCAAAATGCTTATCACTGGGAGAGGAATTGTGTATTCAATGTGAGCCCTTTGCAATCTTCTGCACCCCCTCTTAGTCAACCACAACCATATACTGATAATATATGACAGTTAATTGTATCAGGATATGTAAATAACAGGGAACTACCTTGTGTGATTCACTCTGGCTCAACCATAAGTATTTTACCTTTTAAAATTGTTAAATTGTTAAATGCTAAAGTTATAAATATTCCACCTGTTATTATTGGCCAAGCCAAAGGAACTGTTGTAATAGATAAAGCTTGTAAATTATTGTTTAAATTAGGTAATGTGCAACAAAATATTAGATTTTTGATATGTAATACAAATTTAGATTATGCTATATTAGGTTTAAAAGAATGCTATAAGTATAATCTGTGCTACATGCCGAGTATTACAAGGAGACCTTGTTTTAAATGAATCTAAGAGCATATCCAGTGATAAATTAAGATTACTTCATTTTAATGTTAACTATGATTATCAGAGAGTCCAACCCGATTATGGAAATATCATATCTCCTCAATCCTTTGTTCCATCTAATGTTGATAATTCTAAATTAATTGGGGACATAAATTCTATAGAAAATGAAACTTTAAGGGAAAGTATAAGGGATTATTTAGACATTTTTTCTAAAAATAAATTTGATGTCGGGAGAATTAATATTGAACCGCAACGTATTTTTCTTAATTCTGACCTACCAATATGTCTGAGGCCATACAGAACTTCCCCTTTAGAAGTAAAAGAGATTTCGGATCAAATTCAATCACTATTAGATGCTGGTTTAATTAAAGAGAGCAATAGTCCCTATTCTGCATCCTGTTACATTAGTAATGAAAAGAGAAGAAGGTAAGAAAACTAGATTATGTGTTGACTATAGAAAATTAAATGCAATAATGATAAATGACGCCGAACCCCTACCTCGTATCGATGGAATTTTAGATAAACTGAGTAGTGCACAGTATTTTTCAACTTTAGATTTAGCCTCTGGCTACTGGCACATAACCATACATCCATCCGATACTGAGAAATTGGCTTTTGCTACCAACTTTGGGCTCTTTGAATGGTTAGTTCTGCCCTTCGGGATTAAATTAGGCCCCCCGATATTTAATAGAATCCTTAGAAGAATACTTACTAAAAACAAAATAGACTTTGCTTGCCATTATTTTGATGATATCATTATTTTTTACCATCCAGAATGGCACATTAACTCCTGCTAATGCTAATATTGAAGTAATAATAAAACTAAAACCCCCTTCAAATGTAAAAGACCTTCAGAGATTCTTAGGATCTATCAATGTTTATCACAAGTTTATAGATAAATATGCCGAAAATCGAGTCCCTCTTAACAGATTACTCAGGAAAAATACATTATGGGAATGGAATACAGATTGTCAAAATTCTTTTCAAAAATTAAAAGATGCCTTAATAGCCAAACCTATCTTAAAAATTTATGACCCTAAGTTACCCCTCCATATGTTTGTTGATGCCTCACAGGTGGCAATAGGTGCAGTCTTAAAACAACCTGATAGTAATAATTTTTTACATCCAATTGCTTATTACTCTAGAGGATTGAGAAGTTATGAGAAGAATTATTTTATTACCGAGTTAGAATGTCTTGCCATCATTGACACCTTAGACAAATTCTATCATTATTTTCATGGTGTAAATTTTACCATTCATACTGATCATGCATCTCTTGTATGGTTAAAAAATACTAAACATTTGAGAGGCAGGTTATTTAGATGGTCTTTGAAGTTGAGCATGTTTGAATATAATATAGTTTACGAAAAGGGATCCACAAATGTCGAAGCCGACATGTTGTCGAGAAACCCAGTTTCACATTTTATTCAACCACTTACTTTTCTTCTGGACAATAAAGAAATTATAGAGAGGCAGGAAAAAGATAATGTGTGTGGTAAAAATTATCTAAATGAAAATGGACCTATGATTATTTAAAGGAAAGGATTTCGAAAAATAGTAGTCCCCATGTCTTTAAGGAGAAAAATACTAAATGTTGCTCATGAAAAATTTGGTCATCCTGGTATCCAAAAAATGTTAAATTTAATCTCCCCTAATTATTATTGGCCTGAGATGACGCAAGATATAACCAATTTTGTAAAACATTGTGATATTTGTCAAAAGAATAAAAAACCCAGACAGAAAAAATGTGGTTTATTACAAGCTATGCCCACCACAGATCAATCTTTTGAATGTCTTTCTATTGATACTGTGGGAGGATTCAATTATTATAACTCCACCAAAAAATATCTACACATATACATCGACCATGCAACCAGATATGTTTGGGCATTTCCTTCCAAAAGTGTTACCACAGAAACATACACAAATTGCTTAAAACAAGTCTTCAATATTCAATTCCCTCAACAATTATTCTGTTTCAACAGAATTTTCGATATACAGGGTCCTCAAAAGGTATTAAGTGATAGGAATGCAGCCTTTACTTCACCTAGATTTTAAAAAAATTTGCGGAATCACAATATTAAGCAACGTTTAACCACATCACATCACCCTCAAACGAATGGCAAGTGTGAGAGAGTGAATCAATCAATAGTTACAAGAATAAAGTGTAAAGTTAATTCCACTACCTCCAAAATTCCTTGGACCAAACTTCTGACTGAAGTAGTTAATGAATACAATAATACACCCCATTCCATAACCAAATTCCCTCCTGCTTATTTATTTTTTAGAAAATTACCCTATGGTTCCCCTCTTAAGCAAAATTATTACCCTCCTGTCCAGGAAGCCCTCAACATTGCTAAAAAACGCACGGATGTATTTTACTGGAAAAGTAAAAAATATTATGATAGAAATTATGTGGAGCCAAAATTTGAGATAGGAGATCTTGTTATCTATGAAGAATTCCATTATCCCAATACCAGAAAGCTCTCACAAGTTTTTAGTGGTCCCTATCAAATACTTAAAAACATATCTGATGTAAATGTTGAAATTAATAGACAGACTTAAAATAAATTTACTGAAATAGTCCATGTATCAAAATTACGCCCTTATTACCCTCCTGATAAATTAAAGTTATCGCATGAGCAGCAACAAACTAATGTTAAATCAATAGCTTAATATTAAACTTTGTAAAGCAAAAATTAACTAAATTTATTGAAATCAAATTATAATTGACTAATCAATTCTCTTCTGTATAACAGTATGTTCTTGAATATAGGAATTCCCAAGAATATTACTGCCAATATTTTTGCTTGAGTTAACTTTTTATGCAGGCGTAAATTAGTTGATTTTAGTTAAAAGGATCTTATATTGGATTGAATTGAATTAGAACAATAAAGTAAATTGGAATAGCAAATTAGATTAGAATAATACATCAAATTAAAATAAATTGAATAAAAATTCACTGGATTAAATTAAATTATAATAATAGAATAAAACTCTCTACTAATAGTAATAATTAAACTTATTATCCACCATACACTTCAAGGTCTTATTTTCATTGAGCAGCTTATGTTTCTCTTGTTTGACTGAAAACAGAGAGCACATTATCTTACTGAATTGTTGATAATTTTTCACAGATATATCTTAGTTTACTATTTATTTATTTTGTTTCCTTTTATTAAGTATATTTTCATTCCTCACTGATATTGAAAAAGAATGAGGAATTAAATTATATACAGATGAATTACTGATTTAGTATTATTTTGAAGTTGTTTGTTATTGTTGATATTATTATGTTGTTATTATAATTGTTGTTGTTATTTATTATGTGATAAGATTATAAAAGAGAATATTCTTGAGAATTGTGATAAAAGAGAACCACTGATAGTATATTAGTTGATGATAACAGTCACATCTTACTAGCAAAACATCTAATACTCATATCTAATTGATGGAACATTATTAACTGACTGGACTTCACTTAATAAGTGCACTTATCAATATATACCTACTTATCAAGGCACAAAACTTATCAAGCATCACAAACCAGTACTTTAATTGTTTATTGAACTTAGTGGGGATGAAACTTTCTTATGTTTTTGAACTTTATGATTAACTGGAATTATCCTACTGCAGAATCAATACACTGTATTGCCGTAAACTGTATTACTGGCTAATACTTGACATATCTGTGCCTTCATATCTATACCAAGAAACTTTTTTTTTGGAAATGAGAGGTCTATAACTCAGACTGTTACTGATTAAGAGAACTATTAGACAATTATCCTTTTCACTTCTTAGACAAAAATGCTTTGTTTACTTCATTTTCATCCTTTTCACTATTTAGGTTTGAAGAGAGAAAAAAAAATAATTTGTTACTAACTTATTTATATTGTAATTGTATGTATTTCTGTATTTAAACAATTCCCACAGGTTCGCGTTTACAAAAATAACTATTGAATTAACTTTAATAAAATCAAAGAATTTTTGGCATTAACTAGAATACCAGATAAATATTTTGTAATCCAAATTCTTGCTTGCCTTAATGAACTTGTAGATCATCGGATCTACACGTCATTCGGATTTTTAGGAGGGGGGGGATAATGTTATATAAAAATTTATTTCCTTTGTATCCTTCCATTTTATTCGCATTAATATTTTAAAATTAATCTAACTTCTGTCATAGTCAGTATTTCCTTAATTCTTAATAATATATATTCCTATTTAAAGTCCTTTTAAAAGTAAATATCCGTATATTAATAATTATTTTATTCCAAATCTTAATCTAAAATTTAAGATCATTCGTAGCTTTTATCAGTTCCCCAATCTATAAAACTCTGAGACGCGTTCTCATTTCGAATGTTTTTTAAAAGCCATTTTATTTTTATTATTATTATTATTATGCTAAATGTTTCGCGCGCTGAGGTAGTTTCACTCCAAAATTAATCCGCTACCAGGCTCGGAATTCTTTACCGTCTTAGCTCCTCCTTCGCACCTCATTTGCTGGGCTGGAGCTAGCCTCTCGCTCATTGGTTTGTGCGCTCGTGACGTAATTTCTGTATGTCTCCGCTGAAGGAACAAAACCAGGTCGCATCGGTCGGAGCACTAGATTTTTGACGTTTTCGGAAGCATAAACAAATATCTGTCTGGTGTTTTTATGTCCGTAGAATATTCAACTGGCCCAGTAACATCTTAATTCAATGAAGTGAAGCAACGTTAGCCCGAGGGCTATAAGTTTTAGACTTTTGGGAATTGTTTCTGTGTTGTTCGTCTTCTAATAAAATTATTTGTCTGGAGATTGGCTGGATTTATTGGAAAACTTTGGTGGACTCATTTCATTGCCTTCTACTTCGCCATACTCGCTAATATCGACTGCAACTTGCTATATCGTTGAAGGACTGCCATCTTTTCATCGAATATTATTCATCGTAATATCTCAACCTCGTCAAAATGCTACATATATATATATATCAGGTATATATCAGGCTATATTTAGGTAGCTTTCAATACAAAAAAGCATAAATCTACCTATTGCAGCCGTTCGGAGGAAAGCAGTTCCGGAAAATTTCGATATATTTTCACGAATCATGACCCCCAGACCCCAAAACCACCCTCCGTTCAAATGTTAATTTACATATATAAATATATATATATATATATATATATATATATATATATATATATATATATCTGACGTATGTCATACGTAAACGCTCGTATTTATAAATCGATTTTGATGAAACTAATTGTGTGTATTAAAGTCACCATGACCGAGTTCGTTGGCCAGCTTGGTCAGCCATTTTGTTTCAAGATGGCGGCTATTTAAAAATTTAAAACTAAAATAAATATACAAAAAAATTAAAATTTAAAATTTATTTTTTAATTACGTGTTAGGCCTTGATACAGGGATTCCAGAGCATTTTTTGGTTTACCTCTATCTTAAAAAATGGCTGAGATAGAGCAGTTTGAAATTCTAGGGTGACTGACATTTTGAAACAAAACAGCACATTAACGCGATTACTCGCAAATTATTTTCTTTCATTGTTGCAATTATTTTCCCAATCATACGCATAAAACTATATATTCATATCCATTAGCGGCAAAATTGGCGACATTGGCGGCAAAATTGGCGACAAAATTATTAAAATTTGTGACATTTGGCGAAATATCACCAAATTTGGCGACCAAGATAAGTCTTTATAAATGAAGCCAATTTGGCTATTGCTCAGTAATTTGGTGAAATTCTTATTCAAATTCAGTATTAACGAATCTTTTGTAAACGTTTCTTTGCATTTTAACTTGCTGTTTTCGTGTAACCTTAGCTAAAATTTTAAAACGAAGATATAGGAAAGCTACCTTTTCCTCCTGGTACAGGCCGGAAGGACTTTTTTCTATTGAAAGCTACCTAAAAGTATAAAGCTACCTATTGCAGCCGTTCGGAGGAAAGCAGTTCCGGAAAATGTCGATATATTTTCACCAATCATGACCCCCAGACCCCAAAACCACCCTCCGTTCAAATGTTGATTTATATATATATATATATCCATATATATATATATATATATATATATATATATATATATATATATATATATATATATATATATATATATATATATCTGACCTATGTCATACGATAACGCTCGTATTTATAAATCAATTTTGATGAAACTTACTGTGTGTATTAAGCTCACCAATGTCTCGACCAAGTTCGTTGGCCAGCCTTGTCCGCCATTTTGTTTCAAGATGGCGGCCACTTAAAAATTTAAAACTAAAATAAATATACAAAAAAGTTAAAAATTCGAATTTATTTTTAATTAAGTGTTAGGCCTTGATACGAGGATTCCAGAGCATTTTTTGGTTTACCTCTATCTTAAAAAATGGCTGAGATAGAGCAGTTTGAAATTCTAGGGTGGCTGACATTTTGAAACAAGACATAACATTACAAAAATTTTCATTGTTGTAATAATTTTCCCAATCATACGCATAAAACTATATATTCATATCCGTTAGCGCCAAATTCTCGCCAAATGTGGCGACATTTGGCGACCAAAATTAGTCTTCATAAATGAAGCCAATTTGGCTATTGCTCAATAATGTGGCGAATTTCTTATTCAAATTCAGTATTAACGAATCTTTTGTAAACGTTTTCTTTGCATTTTAACTTGCTGTTTTCGTGTAACATTAGCTAAAATTTTAAAACGAAGATATAGGAAAGCTACCTTTTCCTCCCTGTACAGGCCGGAAGGACTTTTTATACGTTCACTCGATTTTTAAACAAACCTTTATGTTAAGGGTAAATAACACTGCAATCCTTTTTCATATTTTTTTTTCTACATTTTGTCAGATGAAATGGATTTTACGAATGTATCAGAAAGCTGGGAATGTGGATTTCCGAATATCTTTGGCAGGTAATAGTGATAAAATTCTAGTCAATTTATAATTTTCACTGAACAAATAAACACTGTATAAATTCGGACATTGGCCTGGCAACACAACAGCCACTGTAAGTTTTACGGACAGGTTTTGTTCCTCTTCTTATTTATATTAGGTATTTTGTTCTATCTTTATAAACTAAAATTTGGATTTATTTATAGAGCATGAACGTATAACATCTTCAATACACCCAGTTACATTGTACTTTTGATTGTCTCGTGCTTTTTTGCTGACTCCCAAATGAAACATGATTAACTTATTAGTTACAACGATCAAATCGTAAAAAATCAGTTTTATTAAATATTTGTAAATGGGATGAAACATTTCTTCTCTGAAACTTGGAAAAATTTCAAATTATTATTTTAATTTGAAGGATATAATACGTTTCTTTTACATTCTAAATATGAAAATCCTGCTTATTCTACATTTTAAAAGAAACTCTGTTATTTCATGTAATTTATTTTGCTTAAATTATTGTTTTTTAATTTATTTAAGCAGAACATCCACAGAAAACTAATTACATTTGCATAGACAGATAAAGCATTTTTGCTCATATTTTTATTTTAAAAGTGCATATTTTTCGAATACTTTTAATACTTTACTCAGGACAAATATCTTTAATAAAAAAAGGATTTTTTTTTTTTTTTTTTTTTTTTTTTTTTATAATTTTACAGAAATAAAATTTTGAAGTCATGTTCAGATGAATTATATTTTTTCAAGTGGAGGATATACTTAAAATGAAAAAGAATATTTTTCTTAATTTATGTAATGCATGTGATTAATATATGTAACATATTATATGTAATATTAAAGTATGTATTATTACGTATTATTACGTATAATAATTAATATATGTAATTATTATATGTAAGATTAATTTTAACACAATTATTCAAATTGGTATAGAAATCCTATGAGTTGTAATTTTCCAACTGGACGAAAAATGTCCAGGCCAGGATTACACCGACGCAACTCTTAAAAAGTAAAACCTGTAAAAATGGAAGCTTTTTATAATATAAAACTGTCTTAAATAAAAAGTTTCATGTTTTTGTGCAATGTTTACTTATTAAAAAAGAAATGTGCTTAAAACAGAAATGTTTTGCAGTCTTTCTATCTACAGTCATCTATAATGTCATTTATTAACGTAATAATTACTTGCACCACCTATTAAAGCCGACAATTAATGTATTTTAAAACACATGAAAAAGCAGTGCACACGTCCAAAAGCTTCAAAAAACACTTCCAAAATTAACTGAAACTAGTCACTATGTTAAAAGTCCTAAAAATATTTTCACCTCTTGTTTCCAAGGCATTTTCAGTTAGTGATGTTATTGTTTCTCTTCTCTTGCTCGTCATTCTGTTGAAAGATTCCTCATTTTTCCTATTTCTAACAACCTATGACGTCATCTGTTATCAATTTCAGTGTGTATCATATTATTGTATATTTCTGAGTTTGCTGTAATTATTTCAATGGCTTCCTTCTGTAGTGCGTAGTGCAACGAAATTTTCAACAGATTGACT
Organism: Maratus michaelseni; assembly: GCA_963931845.1. Taxonomy (NCBI): domain Eukaryota; kingdom Metazoa; phylum Arthropoda; class Arachnida; order Araneae; family Salticidae; genus Maratus; species Maratus michaelseni. The sequence goes on along the minus strand of OZ007593.1, from coordinate 200,513,825 downwards.
AGCGAGAGATGGAAAACAAAAATATCACTAACGGACGATGCTTCGGGAACAAGAGGTGAAAATATTTTTAGAACTTTTAACATATTGACTAGTTTTAGTGTATTTTGGAAGTGTTTTTTGAAGCTTTCGCACGTGTGCACTGCTTTTTGATCTGTTTTAAAATACATTAATGTCTGCTTTAATGGAAAGTGCCAGTTATTATTATATTTTGCAGTCTATTTAAGTCTCAGCGAGTTTTACAGCACTTAATGTACTTTACTAATAATTTTTTGAAAGCTTTGACGGTAAAATAAAACTGCGTAGATGGTACAATGTTGCCGCAAGCAAGTGATGGATGATCACTGTACTTTTTATTATTGCTGAGCTATCCAACGATAACACTGTTAAAAATATTTTCTTCTGAATCTTGTGCGACATTTACACTCAACTACACATTTACTTTCTCGAAGTATTGCTACGGTATTCATTTTCACTCCCATATTACGTTATAATCCACTATTGAATGGAGACATACGAGAAAAGAAAGGATTGGTGGACTAGATTCCCAAGCATGTTGGCGATCCTGACGTTATCGCCAACGTAATGTTTGTTAGCTTGTCGCACTCGCCTGACTCGAGCATATACAGGTGACTACCGCCAAGTTCTAGAATGTGACTCTGAGCAGGCTCACTGTGCATATTTCATCAATCTCTTATATATGCATCCATATTTTAATGCCTGCGCACGATCCGATATCCAGTAAGCTAGCTCTTACTGATTACGGAATTGCAGCTTGTGAAAAAGATAAATGCTCCTAGATATAGTAAAAAAAAAATTACGAAGGTATAATAACCTCTTCAGCGTTCCTGCATCAGAAACCAACAAATTTCCAAGATTTAAAGCAGCATTTCTTAAACAAACGCTTTTTTAGTGCGCATATTTTTCGAAAAGTTTATGAACAGTTTTTATTGTGTATAAATCGGTTTTCTCAACCTGATATTAATACCAAGTAATGTTTTTTTTTTTTTTTTTTTTTTTTTTTTTTTTTTTTTTTTTGATGATGCATATGAAAATATTGCCTTGGTAATTGATAACATCCCAAAGAAATACTTTTAATTTTGATACTGGATTGAATACACGCTGTATGAACTTATCTTGCTAAATTAAGAAATATTTAACTTTTTTACAGTGTGCGTTGAGTTACCGGTGCATTGAGTTTTTTAATTTTCTTTTCTTAATTTTGTCCGATCTTTACACAGTTTACAACAATTTATTAGCCAATGCATTTTATAAATTTAAATTGGACGTTACTTTAATTTTAAAATATGATAAACGACCATGTTTGAGATTAAACCTTGAAGAAGAATTTTTACTTTGCTCAAAATAAAACGTTTTTTCATATCCTCCACCTCCAACGACAGCTAGACTTGTTCCATGAGGTTATATACCTGAAGGAAGTCCAGAAACAACAGAGAATCTCTGTTTATGTCATCGTGGGTGAATTGGAGGCAGTCTAAATGTGGTCAGGAGAAGCATTCCCAGAAGCACACTTATTGCAGACAGGGTAAACGTTTTGTCCACTATAAAAAGCAAGTCCCCTCAAATGACCACTAGCAAATCTGGATAAGGTTGTCTGAGATTTTCCGTCACAAGTGAGGCCCAAGTAACCGCCTGGACTTGATCTTCTGAACCATTCGTTAGCTGGAGGGACCTGCCACTTTTAATTATAATATAAATAAATAATACAATAGTGAAAAACACTTGTTTATGTTAAAATAAATTATTTCAGCATTTTAAAGAAAACTATAAATACTTTTAATTATCGTGCCTATTTTTCCTAATTGAAGAGATTTCATTGGGTCAAAATATTTCATTGATATAACTCGATTGAACTTCATTACATCAGTAACACAGTGCTAGCAATCATAAAATTATCCGATTTTTTGTCCCAATTTTATTTTTAGTGAATGTATCGAATTCCTTTACAGCATTAGCTGAGTGAATTCCAAACAAATGCACATAGGTACTATCTCACCAAATTAATTAAGGAAAATATAATTGGTATTTAAATACTTATTCTTAAATAAATTTAAAATTATTAAACCACTATATAGCAAAACTTTATTGTTTATTTTTTTAGATAGAATATTCTTATAATATTTAAAAAAATTATCTTGGAACGTCTCACAAAACCGTTCTACAAAAATGAGAAAATGAAATTATTTTCTGCTATATTATCTATTATTAAACTATTAAACTATTTCAAATACAAATATGTTGTAATTAATCTCAATTCAAATTTAATTTTTTCTGAGAGCAGCGATTTATTACACTAGTCAGATAATTATAATTATTTAAATTACAGAATAACAATTAATTTATGTACCGGGGAATGGTTTAATGTACAGAATACTAAATAAAGATTTTAAAAGCTTTTTAACTTATGACATGGCGTTAATATAGATAAATAATACAATAGTGAAAAACACTTGTTTATGTTAAAATAAATTATTTCAGTATTTTAAAGAAAACAATAAATACTTTTAATTATAAAAGTGTTTTTATTTGTACAAATTAATAGAATTAAATATTTAAAATGTATTATGTTTTGTTAGTCGAAGGGTAATTTTATTTATCATGACAAATTAATCTAGTTGTCCTGATTTTTATTTAATTGAAAACTAATTTTGAAATATTTTAATTATGAAATAATTCCATGCACACGCAGAAATGTATGTTTCAAATTTTAGTCAATGTTTCTTTTGAAGATCAGGAGTAAAGATTCTATTTTACTAATTAAGTTATTAAATCAATTTAAGAAATATTTTTATTATTTTTATTCCAAAAATTAATTTTCATCAAAATATATATGCAATTAAAATAAATATGCTATTTTTTTTCTTTTTTTTTTTTTTGTAAAAATGGTTACTATGTTTAATTTATAATTTTAAACAAATTATGATTTTCAGAAAAAATGTCATTTCGAAATGATGTTTAATAAAAACAAAATACAAAATAGCATGAGACCATGAGATTTAAACTTTACGGTAAACATTCGGTTTCATGCAAGTTTTTTTTTTTTTTTTTTTTTTTTTTTTTTTTTTTTTTTTTTTTTTTTTTTTTAACTATCCGGATACAAAATTACTTTTATTTCACAAGAAGTTACTGACTATATTTAAAATAAATAACCAAATAAAAAAAAGGACTGTGTATATATTTTTGCACACTCTTTCAATAGCATAACATCAAATATTTATCGATTATCATAATTTATAGCAAACCACACAAAGGTGTACAATTACAGTACAAAAACAAATTGGGAATGATTGCCGTTAACTAATAATTGCTTTTTTAGAGGTAGAAAATCAGACGTTAATAAATTTTTTTGTGTACGAGCCACTGATTTTCATGAGTATTTTTCGATAAAAGTAAGAATCAGAATTGAGTGTTTCCGTTTATACCGAAACTCATGAAAGTTGGATCTACAAAAAATAACTTTTCAAAAGTAAAAAAAAAAAAAAAAAAAAAAAAAAAAAACGAAAGTTGTGGCTAAAAAATGGTGTGATATCAAATTTCCAAGCTTTTACTATAGTACTTACTTAACTTTTTTTCATTAAATAAGTTATCATATATATATAAGTCGAGTGCTACGTATATGTTAATAGAAATCGTTTTCTCCTGTACTAAATACATCCTAACGTGTTTCTGAAAATTCAATTTTTTTCAAATTATGCATGATGGGCTTGGCGGCCATCTTTCCATATTATACACAAAATTCTAAGCACCCCTATCCGTAGTTAAAATCCGAAGTTCAAAATTGTAACTTAAGCAAATATTTTAAGCGTTTCGTTTATGGACTTGTATGTTCTGAAAAGTGTGTCTTAAAATAATGATGACTTATCTTAAGGATTTATCTTATGATTTATTTTTTAGAGTAATTAATCATTTCAAAGTAGTAAAAATCAATTTATCAAAATATCAGTCTTCCTCAATTTATCTGTCCGTAGTTAAAATCTGAAGTTCGACATTGTTATAAATATATTACGCTTTTACTTTAGAAATTTGGGTGCTTAGAAATATGGAAAGATGGCCGCCAAGCCCATCATGCATAATTTGAAAAAAATTGAATTTTCAGAAACACGTTAGGATGTATTTAGTACAGGAGAAAACGATTTCTATTAACATATACGTAGCACTCGACTTATATATATGATAACTTATTTAATGGAAAAAGTTAAATAAGTACTATAATAAAAGCTTGGAAATTTGATATCACACCAATCTTTAGCCACAACTTTCGTTTTTTTTTTTTTTTTTTTTTTTTTTTTTACTTTTGAAAAGTTATTTTTTGTAGATATCATTTCTTTTTTTTTAAATAGATTATACATAATATAAATAATCTACCCTATGAAATTAACATGAGAATGTTATGTAAAATTACATTTTACTTTCAGTTATTGTTTAATGGGTTAACTAGAAATACCAGGAGATTTTTCAATTAAACTAATTATACCCTTAAAAACAACATACTAAATGTGGCTTGTTATAATACTTGTTATCCTTCGTTAAAAAATATCATTGACTAATCCATGAGATGAGTAAAAAGGGAATATGTACATAGCGCGTCAGCGCTGCTTTTGAAATCAAACGTGATATCATGCTCTTTCGTTATTAGCATTAAATTCCATTGATTGGCGAATCTTTATAAAACGTAGTTAATGGTGAAAAGTAGCAAAATATCTCAGCAATTTCTTAGATTTACATTATATTATTCAATTAAACACTGTACACTTACAATAAATTTAAATGGAAACTTTACTTTTAAAACAAAAACAATTCAACAACTGCATTCCATAAATTTACAGAAAAATGACGTCAAAGGATATCAGCCTGCGAACGAAATGTTTGTCCTTTACCGTGGTTTTATAGAAATAAATTAATCATATTCAATTCCTTTTGTTTGTTTACGTTTGGAAAGGAATTTTAAATGCCGATAACTCTTAATGTATACATTTCAGAAGGTACCTCTTCCCTCAAAATTAATTTCTTTTAAAGATCTTTCTAAAAATGTAAATTTTATATATATTAAAAGCATGAACACTACGTCTGATTACTTTATTTTACAATATTATAAGAACACACATTTTATCAGACAATTAAATGCACTAAACCAACATGAGTGAAAAATTGACCTGCGCCAGGACTCGAAACTGGGACCTTCAACGTACGGTCCTAACGTTTTACCACTAAGCCATCCAGATCGATATTCTAACTCGGCAATTTATCATTGTTATTTCTGTTGGAAACAGTCATCGGCCACAATTTGCAGTCACATTTAATTGTCTGATAAAATGTGTGTTCTTATAATTATGAAGTTTTATTTAAAAAAATATCTTCAGAAAAAATGGCTGACTTGCAGATGAAATTTGATATGATTAACCCGTTGATTAGTGCTATTATAATACAGATGGTACACGGTCGTTGGCGGGGTTTTATCGATGTTTGGGCATACTTTTTTAGTTGCCAAGTTAATTAACAGTTTTTTGCTAATTAAGAATAAATGTATTTATTTTTTCACTTTATTTTATAAAAGCAAGTAGATTAGGTTATTACTTGTCCAAAAATGCAATCCTTTTTCATTTCTGCCCTATATTTAAATCTGCAGGTTGTTTGAAAAAAAAAGTTTGACGAAGAAAATAGGGATAATTTTAAGTAACTCGACGTTTTTAAAAAAAATCTATATCTCTGTTTATAAATCACTTATGAAGATGAGTTTGGTCTCAAATTGAAGAATTTCTTCATTAGATTCTTTTAGTTTTCGTTTTTTTTTTCTATGACGCTTGGTTCATTTGATATCTGATATTTTAATCTGGCATTTTTGGTCGATTTAACATTGCGAAGTTGATTGCTGTAAGTAAGCAGTAGCGGTCTAAAGTCCAGTTCTTGGCGTTGTTTGTTTGGCGCTTTTTTTATAGCTTGGCTTGTCAGAGCGACCGCCCTGCTTGATATCACGAGGAAACAATTTATTAATTGTCGGCAAGTTATAATTTTGTGCATTTAATGTCTGTGTTATAAAAGATTACAATAAAAATGTATTACGTAATTGCAGAAGATTTTAGTATCAACATTACAAAAATAACGATTAGTAATAAATTTCCAATTCGTTAACAAGAAATATGCTAAACTTATTATAAATATTTCTAATGATCAGTCTTTTAAAAATTTTGTGACAACGTATCAGTTATTTTATTTTATTATGTTATTTGTTTTTATAACAATTATATAATGTATATTAAATTGCGATTTAAGTAGTTTTCGTATAGAAAAATGTCTAAAAAATTAACTTTAAAGATTTCATTGAATATTTATAATCAATTATTTTCATATATTATTTTTATTTATTATCATATATTATTTTTATTTATTATCATATATTATTTTTATTTATTATCATATATTATTTTTATTTATTATCATATATTATATTTGTTTATATATTATTTTTTTTCAAATAGTCAGATCATAGGTAGCTCGATAGGTAGCTATTACACATCGATTACATTAAAATTAGAAACTCCGAAATATAACTGCACTTCTGCTTGATACATAGAAACATTTTAATCTAATTCTGCTAAAAAGATTTATTTTTAAACTTAGGACAATTTATCTTTCATTAACCTACGTTTGTCTATTTACATATGTTTGCTATTGATATGTTATCCGTACTTTTTCTTGAATGTGGGCTAATGTCACGGTTTACGAGTAATTTTTTAAAAATAACAATCTTCTTGAAATTGTATGCAAAATAATTCTGCAGAGGCACAATTACAAGAGCCGGTAGTAATTCCATTTTATACAATTCCGTTTTAAGAGGTAGAATATTTTCGTATTCCTTTTGCCTGAATCATGACATTTTTTTTTTAATTTAAAGCTGCATTCTACTATAGATATTCCAATTCATAAGGAATTTCTTGTATTATATAATTCAAGAGCTCCAGAAGTTATAAAAAACTAAAGCAATTCAAAGTTGATGTTTAAAAAATAAAAATTTCAAAGCAGAAATGTATATATCCATCATCGAATATTCACAACTCAAACATTATTTCAAATGTCGCTTTTGCAAGATTTTCTTTGAAATACAATACATTTGTCAAGTATTTTATATTATATAAATACATTTATATAAGCTTTATTGACAATTTTATTTTAAGGACATTTTCAATTTCCAATGAAAATAGGAAAGCAATCTGACAGAAGTTAGATATTATAAGTCTCGTATTCAAACACCACTGTCAAAACAAATTTATTGAGAACGTGAAGGGATTTGAATAAATCATAGTTTCTGCTTAACATTTCAGATATATTTTATGTTTATTCTTAAAGAACCATTTCTTTCTTTCCTGTATTTCTGAGCAAGCATTGTATATGTTTTCAATAAAGGTAGCATTGCTTTTAAAAAAAAGTGCAGAGGAAAATCACTTTCTAAATATTTTATAAATATAAATACATTAATAAATATTTATAAGTTATTTATTTATCACGATATTAGAGTTTTAATAAGTCTATATACTTAAAAATATCAGTAAAAACGATAGGAAATTTAATTAACGACGAGCGAATTTATAATTAGAAGCTTCATTCATTTATTTTAGATTTTCTTATAATAACTATGTCGTGTTTTAAAATAATCATAGAATAAGATGATACTTTAAATTATTGAAAAAATAATTACAATTTTAAAAGAAACATTTATGTTTAGAGCTTATTTTTACTTTCTAAAATTCATTGCATTTTAATAATATTGTATTTTTTATATTATTAGATGTTTCAAAAACATTGATTAATTAATTTTTTTTTAACTTGCCAGATGCTTATGCTGTAAGCATTTGTTTTTAAGTATTATTATTTAAGTAGCGATTATATATTTGATAAATTTATGTATGTTTGTAGTGTTCATATGGTTAATGTTTCTTGGTGAAATAATGGTGAAATAACTTCATGGGTTAATAGTGGGGTTCGACGTCTGACCGTTACAATTATCTCATGGGTATATCAACTATGTGGTTGTCAGGTAGCAGATACAAGAGTTGGCGTCTAAAAATAACAAATAATTTTTTTAAAAATCTCATATTAACATAGATTTACGAGTTTCGTGGTTCATACTATACTTAACTAATTCAACGACATTTGATCTAAATTTGAAAAGAGTGTCTCGCCCTGTTGTATTCCATAATTTCATCTCTACGATTTGAAAATAAATAGAAAATAAGAAAGTTAATTCAATACACGGTATTAAATGAATCAGTCATTTCAAAAACCACATAAGTTAAGTTTTTTTTTTCAAATATAAGGTAAAGCTAGGGGAGTCTGTGCCCAATTCAAAACAAACAATAAAAAATATAAATATACATTTTTTTGCTAAACTATCCATGAATAATTTTTACTTCATTTGTTTTTATGCATTTCCATTGCTATTTTGTTGTTATGTTGCAATTTAATAGAACACTTGTAATAAAACGAAGAAAGTTATTTTGCGCAATCTGTCCTGACAGGGTTGGTGTGATTGCGCACATGGGTAAGAGAGATTGTTACTAATAATAACTACAATTAAATTGTTAACAATAATAATTACACTTAAATGACATTGTCGTAAGGATATTAGGAACAAATATTATTGTATTAGGAGTGAATATTTCAACCTAATGATTAAAGAATCAGAAAAAGGAAATAATTTTAAAAGCGATTAAAAATTTTTAATTAAAGGAAAAAAAATAAAGAGACAGTAAAAGCTAGTCAAGATAAGATTACAAAATAACATTATGTTACTTGACAAGAAGTTTAATTTAAAATTAGTCCATTTTCATTTTTCATTTTTTATGCAAATTTACCAATAAGCTGCGTAATCGCTCATAGCATGGAAACTAATGGTAACAATGCGCCATATCTCCTAAGTAGCAGATGTGCAAACTCTCCAATTTCGGTAGGAGAGATTGCGCGGCCTTTTATTTAAACATGACCGCTACTAAAACGAACCGTTGATGCTCACATTGTTAGTCTAGATTAGTAGCCTATGACAAATCGTTTAAGTTAAAAATATTTTGTACTACTGACATTGTATAAAAATTCTGATGCATAGCTATGAAAATTCAAGCGCTTACTTTGGAAAAACAAAACAAAATAGCAATGCTTTATCTTAGACGCTCAAAACAATCAACGTGCACTTTCAAGTAGACACTCCACTACTGATGTTGTACAACTACCTGGAGTCGCTGCGCGCTCACTCTACTCCTTCCTCCCGAACCTCTATGTGCGCAATATCTCCGACCGCGCCATCTCTCCTGGCTTTACTTTATTTTTTTTGTCGCAAATATTCTGAGAACATCGGTGTGGTTTCATCATGTCCTTAGTACTCCAAACTTAAAACAAAAAATCATAGAATGTGTACACCTATTGGAAAAAAAACAACAACTTTTTCAGATGCCTCCAGCGCATTTATTAGGAAACATCCAGTCCTCAGATGACGAAGAATAAAAATGATTATAACAGTGCTCACAAAAATCAGTGAAAAACTATAAACTCAAAGCTCAAAATACTTCAATTAATCTAGAAACGTTGTAGACTAATAATCACCGAACATCTCAATACATAGACTATGCCTACACCATAAAAAGACTTAAAATCATCTGTAAAAACTTTTAAAATATATTTATAGACTATGTCCGCATCATACAAAGACTTAAAATCATTTGTAAAAACTTTTAAAACATATCTGAATTGTATATATATCATTGTAAACTTTCAATTCAGTACTATGTAAAAGCCTAATGGCCTATTGGCCTCATTTGTATTTTTTTTTTTTTTTTTTTTTTAATAAACTTGCCAAGCAGGGCTTGTAGAGCTTAAGCCGCATGGTAGGCCACCCTGCTTGGTTGAATCTGTCGCAAATATTTCTTTAAAGGTACAGCCATGATCTGGGTAATAACCACAAAAATCAGTTTATCCCTTCCTCTTCAAACAATACCTTCTAATTTTCGTTCATTGCTTAAACGACATAAAGTCAGCGACTTAAGTGGTTTTTGCATGCAATACTAGACTACATACAAATATCATATTACCATTTGTATGCAATATCATATTAAAACATAAAACTGTTCCTGTATAACTGCCTTCATTACTTTTGCTTAAAAATATGTTTAATATGGCTGTTTTGTTCAAATTAAATACCACCTTATATTGTTTCTTTCTAAAACAACATAAGTCAGGAACAGTTTTTCTGTTATTCATCTTTTTATCATTTGAAAATTGTAAAAATTATTCGATATTTAAAAACTTTTAATTTCAAACTCTACAATCAGACCATAAAACCCCACAAAAAATCGTTTACTTGTGAATAATGCAATTTTTTTAATATCTGAAAAGTTCTGATTGTGTGACTTATGTGGTTTTTGAAATGACCGATTCAAATATTTTAATCAGTGAATTTCCACTACGGTGAATTCGAACCGAAATTTCAAATCGTCGCGGTTTTTTAAAAACAGGCTTTGATTAATTTGCATTTTTCATTAAGAAAAAAAAATATATATAGATTTTATAAAAATAAATATCATCGATTTCTCATTCAATTTCTTATAGGAATCATGTGTTATATTTCATTCTCAGTACACGGTCAACAAAGTTAAACGCAATTGGAGTTATAGAATCACAAATATCACTCGTGTTAATTCGCAAGTGTTAAAACGAAGTGTGGGGTACATGGTGGAAAAATAAGTCATGGTTACTGATTATGTACTTTTAATTTTCTTTCAATTCATATTTCATCATATGAATAATTGCTAAAAAAGAGTGTGAGGCATTCGTTTTTTAATCTAGACCACTTATTATTCATATGTGCGATCAAAATATTTAATTATTTTAGTAATATATTCAGGAGTGGTAATAGCGATTAAATATATGAGTGTTATAAGCGAATAAATTATATGGGGGAGAGTAGTACATAGTAAAATAAAGACGCTTTTTAAATTTTAGTTTGTACCTCTAGAAGTCTAAACTATATGCTGTTCAGTGATGATTTTTGTTCGCTAACCACATTCCAAGTCTGGATTTTGTCTTGCTTCTAATATACAAAAATAATATATTGTTTTGGCCTGAACGTTTCTCATTTAAGTGTGTTATAAATTTTAAGGGAATATTAAGGAAATTCTACTTCAATGTGGTATTCGAGATTGAATATAACACATATGCTGTACTATTTCTACGCTTAATACCAAGGGTTTATCTCTTCCAAAGACGAAAGAAGAAGGTAACAATTTTTTTTGAAATCGTGGTACACAGTGGGAGATGAAACGTTAGTACAATATATAACTGTGTAGCATTAAATTATAATGCATATTATTATATACTGACCAATGTGCATTATATGTTACTTTACTATGGCTTTGTTGTCTTGGATTGGTTTCGTTTTTAATTTTTTTTTCTTTTTGTACATATTTAATTTGGACATTACGTTTAATTTGATTTCAATTTATCAAAGTTTTGAACAGTTATTTTACAAACAATATTTTGTTGTCTTGGTGTCAAAATACTTAACAAGTTGCATCATTAAATAAGGTATATAGTTAAGTATAAAGCAAAACCAAGAAATAGTTCAATTGAATGATACACCCATCAATAAACAGTTTTTTACTAATTAGTTCATTATAGATATGTCAATTTTCAACCGTGTATTTTGTAATTAACTGTTTATCACTCCCCTTTTCTTGTTGGTTCATTCCGTTTTTTAGAATTTCTTTTATATCTGACTTTTCCTCATTAAGTCTGGAAAAGTCCTTCCTTTTACAGGAACAGAGACTGTTTGTAACATAACGTTAATTTTGTTTAATAGCGTAAATAAATAAATAAATAAAAACGGTATATTTTTTTATTTTTAAAAGCTGACCATAGTCGATTTAAAAAGAACTTATATAAGATAAAGATTGTTTATAAGATAAAATATTTTTATTTCATAGTATTAAAACATAATCAATGTTTTAATACTATGAAAGAAAAATATGAAGTTTAATAATACGAATTACATTTAATCAAGAGTATGAAAACACTATTAAATAGAACAAATTGTCTAGTATTTCAAAATAAATAGGTCAATAAGTTGTTGTTTTCGGCATCCTTACTGGGTTAAATTTATTTTTCTTTTGGTAAATTGTTTTGATTGTTTCAATATAATTCATATTTTAATTTACTATAACTTTATTTGATTTTTGTTTGTAAATTGTTTAATGGTGTCAATTGTTAAGATTGGGATCATATATTTATTTAGCAAATCATAATGTATATCGACTATAACAATTTATTGTTATCAGATAAAACTTCATCGCAGTTTTTACAGATTTTGATGTTAATATATGCAAATTATTTAATCTACATGTAAAATGTACGATGGATATTACGAGTGACTTATATAAATGTAAAATTTATGTTTCTTATATTGAGTAATAAACGCAATTAGTGAACAAAGAAAAATGAAATCAGTCAAATAAAAATCAGTCACAGATGCAATACATATCAGAGCATAAGAAAAACAAATTTATTCCTATATGGATGAGTTGTTCCAATGGTTCCTGTACCAAAGTTCACCTCCCTATTTCTTTTGGATTTCTCTTAGAATTTTCTTTCATTTCTTTAATTTTGTAAATGATCGCATGCAGATATATAGTACTCAGACAAATTGTTGATCGAATAATTATCATGGAGACGGGGTAATTTAAAATTCCAAGATCTTTTTTCACTGGTGAAGCTGCAATAGTCCATAGGAATCGATATGTTGGAGAAAACATATAAAAGAATAAACAGGGTCATCGAAATGCAGTCCGGGATTTCAAAATGACATTCTTAGCTTGTTGCAAACACAAATTATTTATTAATTTATTAGAGGATGCAGAAAATAACCAATATATTTTTCTTCAAAAATGAAATCAAATACAGATATAAAGTATGTACCAGGATTATTTATTGCATAATAATCACACTCACGGGGTAAATTCAAAATTGGAAGATTTTCTTTCACTGGTTAAGGTGCGACAGTCCAGGAATAAATATGTTGGAGAAAACATATATAAAAAAAAAAAAAATACATAGTCATCAAAAATGTATCCGTGATTTCAAAATGACATATCTAAGCTTATTGTAAATTTAAATTATTTATTAATTCAATAAAACATGCAGAAAACATCCAAGATATTTTTCTTTATCTGAAAGTAGCTTTCGAGTGGCTAGGAAAATATATTGGTTACAGTCGATCTTCGAACATGTATTGTAAGTCGTTGGATCTTTGCCAGAAATACATTGAAAATGTAACAACTTAATTGAAATCAGCATACCACAATACATGTTATGTTTTCTTTTGTATACCCTCTATTACAGTGATGTAATAGAAAAGTTTGAAGGTTTTCTGCATCTTTTTTACTTTTATAAAATATTTACGTTAATATTTATTCTGATTTTTGTTATGCTGTAACTCTCGTATTTATGCACCGATATGAATGTGACTGATCATGTGTACAGAACATACCAAAGTCTCGACCCATTGGCCAGCATCATGCGCAATCTTGTTTCAAAATGGCAGCCAGTTAAAAAATTTAATTTTATAAAAATTATAAAATATGTATATTAAAATTGTAAATTAAAAACTATGTTTCCGTTAACTTTTAGATCGTGACACAAGGATCCCGGAGCATATTTTGTTTTGGCTTTATATTATATATAAACGGCTGAGATATAGCTGTTTGAAATTCTATGGAATATGGAAGCAACCTTTTCCTCCAGGTACAGACCGGTAGGAGTTTCTTTGTTTTGTTTTTACCTAACTCTACATTGATTATTTTTCGCTGTTTTATATCATTCAACAAGAGTCCTATGAATGTTAGATCTACTTACACATAGAAGAGCCAGATAATAATAAATCTCCACAGTTGAAAATTTGTTTGGTATATAATTGAAACAAACATTGCATTTTTTCGCAGCTAACCAAACGTTAATAATTTGAAAACTTTTGTGGTCTTTTAGAAAACAATTTTGTTAGTAAATAAACTCGGATTCTATATTATTAACAAGAAAAAAAAAACGATCTAACATGGTAGATAAGCATTTATGTCCCCCCACCCCCACCCATCCCACGATAAATGCTAATATTTTTCTAAGATGTTATCATTCTTTGATGTAACTTAGTATCTATATTTACTGCCTATCTGATTGACATTTGTTTCAAAATTGCTTAAATCTATATTATAAAGCAAACAACATGTCAGTGAATAACTCTGACGTCATATTGACGATGGCAACGCTAATTCCGTATTTTATGGTGTTATTAAAAAAGTTTCTCATGCCTTTAAATGTAATTTGTTTAAAAACTGTATACTGATTTATTGATTTTTGTATGGTTTTAAAAATAATTTTCAAGAAAGATTTTTTTAAATCTAACTCTATCGAGTGCGACTCGATTTACGAAATATTTACCCGTTTGCACTTAAAACATAATACACATTTCAGAACTTGCTATCGGCTAATGCTCTATAACGAAATTAAAACTTCAGCAATAAATAGATAAAATAGCATAATTAAAACACAAATTTAACAGACATGTTATCGAACTACACGCTTAAACTACTGAAGTTATCAGGATTAAAAAAAGCTGCTGTAAGTAGCGATCTTTGACGATTCCTTCGGCTATTAACTCACCGCATGCAGCTAATACAAAAGTATTGCTTTTAATAAATTTCAACTTTACTTGAATGCATAATTGATATATCTCATATAAAAATGCTTTTTGGTATTATTCGGGGGCAATCTAAAAGTACAATTAAATGTATAAAATCTATTAGAATTTTCAATTAAAAAAATGGTGTCCACTCATGTTCTGCAACACGCAATGCTGTGTTGGATTCCTTAGTGTTTTATAAAAGACAGGAAATATAGTTTTATATATTAACATTTTACTTGTTTTAATTATCTGAATTTACTTTTATTATATGAAGCGCTCATAACGGCATTGTAGCTTGTCATATTTAAATACGAGAAAAATAAGTTAAAACATATGTAAGAACTACAATGATGTTATGAGCGCTTTACATAAATAAACCTCAAAATTACTGTACTTGAAATACATAATATGTTGCTAAATTAACCTATATTTCTAATCATGAAACATTTTTTAAACAAAAACCAATCAGAGAGAAAGTAAATAAGGACTTTAACTTATAAATAAACAATCAAAATATTTAGGAAAAATAAATCCTTTTGCCTTTTCGAAGGAGAGGGGGGAGAGAGAGGGAAGTAATCATTAATATTTTTCTAGAAAAAAAAAAAAACAAGTCTGTTATGGCCATCACAAAACTTTCTTCAATGTGAATAAAATCAATTAAGTGATTCAAATAATACGGGAAATTGCATCGATTTAGCAAATCGGTATCTTATTTCGGCACGACAGTTTAAATGTCTGCAACTAAAATTTAATGACAATATATTTCCTCATTCAGAATGCTAAGCGTGAATTCCGCGCATTTAAAATCGCGCATATTTTGAACAAATCATCGAATTTCGGCACCCCCACTTAAATGTTCGCAACAAAAATTGAATGATATTCTATTTCTTTCAAGAGGATTCGATTCTAAATTTGATCGTTCGTTGAATTCTGCGCACATAATCAGAAGATATAAGTATCACATATTTCGAACAAATCATCGATTTACGGCATCCACATTCTGAGTATTTTCTCAAAATCTAATCAGCACCAGTTCACATAAGGGTAGAACTTCATGTGAAATCTCATTCTATTCTACGCAGCAGTACGCGAGAACGCGAATAAAGAGCGT
Organism: Maratus michaelseni; assembly: GCA_963931845.1. Lineage (NCBI taxonomy): Eukaryota > Metazoa > Arthropoda > Arachnida > Araneae > Salticidae > Maratus > Maratus michaelseni. The sequence continues at coordinate 200,497,983 of OZ007593.1, read as the reverse complement.
TTGGCGAGTAACAACACACAGACTCACGGACAGACATTTTCTAAAAACAGTCAAATCGTGCTCGGTGTTTTCTAAAACGTATAAATCTGTCGAAAACCGGAAGTCGAAATTTTTCTCAAATCCAATTCTTTCTTCTCGTATTGATAAGTAATAAGATAAGCTATAATGTTCATCACAAAAAGTATATGTCTAATATTCCGTAATCTAGTTCAGAGCCAAAAGCTGCGTCAAAAAAGATCGATCCAGTCAAGAATGTGGTAAAAAGTGTATAAGATTTAGAATAATAGAATTAATAATACTGAAATTAAGGGGGTCGGGGTAAAAATGTGCCAAGCCACATTTTTGGTGAAATATATGTAACACTGTTGCTTAATATTGTAAATTATAATATCCAATATATAATTTCTTTCTAATGTCATTTGATGGCAGCATATATAATAGGTTTCGTCCTTGCCCCAGATGTTTATGCCCTGAATGAAGATAGATAATTTACAAAAAACGTAATAGTAATATCATTAAAATAATGTCATATTGTTACTCAGAATATCTCAAATGTTGCTAAGACATTGGCGCAAAAACTTTAGGTTATATATCTTGAGTTGAGTAATTCATCAAATTTTCAAAATGAAATATCTCAGAAGTTCAAAAATCTGACTTGGCACGCCCTTGCACCGAACCCCTCAAATCAAGCTCGCTAATTTCCAACAACTGATTGTGGTCCCGATTAGTAATCTTGCACAAAGCATAGGATAACGGCGCACTCTGTAGTGTGATGAAATTAAAATTGAGTCAGCAGTTATTTATGTCAAGGTCTAACAGAATATGCAGTTTTATGAAATTCCGTGTATTAGTTTTTGCGATAAAGATATTGCGGAAATCAGGAAAAGCAGAGCCTAGCAATGCCATCTTCAAGGGGATGTACAACCAAATGTAATACGCATCTATTAATGTCAAAGTCTAATAGAATATGAATTTTTATGAAATTCCGTACATTAGTTTTTGAGATATAGATTTCGCGGGAGTCGGGAAAGCAACAGCATAGTACCGCCACCTGTTGGGCGATATAAGCACCTGACGTTAATAAGCATGATTTTATGTTTGAATAAATTTCGTGAATTAGTTTTTGAGATACAGCTACCACAAAAATTGGGAAAGATGCAGCATATCAACGTTAACTATCGGCGACATACACCCGAACCGAATCAGCACAAATTTATATTATAGACTAACTGAATTTTAAATTTGATAAAATTCCGTGCAGTCGTTTGTAAGTTAGAGTTCCCTCAATATTTGTGTCATATACAGATATACAGACACGCAGACTCACGGACAGACATTCTAAAAAAGTCAAATCGTGATCAGGACTTTCTAAAACACATAAATTCGTCTAAAACTGGGATACAAAATTTTTCATGAATCCAACATTTTTTTGTTGTATAGATAGAAGAAAGTCAAAAGACAAGAATAAATTACTTTAAAAGCGCATAATAACAACTAGATTATTTTTGTGAACTACTTAGAATACTTTAATAAAATCTAAGTAATTCGAATCTGTTATTTCCTATTCCTAATTTATTTATTACTAGGGCATCCAACCCGGGATGCCCGGGATACGGAATATATCTGAAAATCACTTATTTTTTTCATTGAAAACTCTAATAGAATTTTTACATTATAATTTTTTTTTAGATTGTCCGCTAACAACACGTAACACGTTCGAAACAACACGACAAGAAACACGACGAAAACGACAAAAACAATACGTAAACGTAACAAGAGCATTTTTATATGAAATATATCAATTATACATTCAAATAAAATTTTGAAATTTATTAAAAGAGGTAATTTCGTATTGGCCTCCTGCCAAAAGTTAATAGTCGAAGAAATCTTTATAAATTTAGTTATCTACAGCAGTTTGTTTTATAGTGATAATTTCAGCGGTTTTAAACGTTCATTTGAATTATATGTATAGGGTAAATTTTCGCTTTATTTATACTATTTTGTTTATTGCATAATGACGTGTTAATTTCGTTATTGGATATTAGATGGAAACAAATACTGAACTTTTTATATTGTTTTAAGTGCAAACGGATTAATATTCTGTAATCGTCTGCAAGCAATAGAGATAGATTTAAAAAAAATCATGCTTTAAATTTAATTTAAATGCTATAATAAATCAGTAAATTAAAATTCAGTTTTCAAACAAATTGCTTTTGAAAGTAGATGTTTGTTTCCTACGTAACGGTATAAAAATTTAAAGTGTGCGATGTTTAGAAAAACAAACAAAAGAAAAAAACACAGCAGCAAAAATCGCTAAACAGAAATTTCAACCGCATGTGTTGCCATTCGCAAAATGACGTCAGCGTTACGCACGCAGACGTTTGTTCTATATAATATAAATAGAGAATGTATTATGTGATATAATTAAAATCTTGCTCTTACATTTATCAAAGTATAAACTTAAGTACATACTCGTTTAAAAGAATGTAATTGTATTTTTTGAAAACGATGAGCTTGGATTAATTTAAAGCTGAGCACAAAATAACGTTTATAAAATACAGCCATTATTTTTAATCAACTAATAAACATTTAAGAAAAAAATGACAAGATAAATTATTTTAGATCTTTTAATATTCTTTATTAATGTTTTGATTTTGTTTTGATTTTTCTGACGGAGATAATTAATTAAAAAACATTTTTTAAATCTTTGGAAGCAAGAAAAAAATAAGGCTATATTTCTAAAAGTTTTTTTAGTAAAAAAAATTGTATAGTGAAATATTTAAGATAAAATTGTGTGCTTCAAAAACTAAAACAAAAATACTTAATTTTAAAGATATATTTTTTTATTAAACATATTTTGCATAAACTATAATAATTTGTCTTTTCTAGCCGCTGAATAATAGTCAATTAAACTGTCATAAATAGTGATATTACATAACGTGAATGACATCGTATTTAAGCACATTTTTAAGCAACACTTTTTTTTAAGAATGCATTGTTGCAGAGAATTTTAATTTTATTATATGCGATAGTGTTGATGTATTATAAAATGAAATTTTAGAAACTAATTGAATCATCATTACTGTTAGATTAACGGGAATATTTACCCATTATTACACAAGTAAAGATTCTGTATTAAGTAATAAAACAGGCATGTATTATTACAACTTCCGTGATCTGACCTTTTCAATTAAATGTTTCAGCATTTAACATGCTAAATTCTGTTGGATTTTTTAAAAGTGGCATGTTTCGGTCATATAAAACAGTTTTAAGTTAAGTTTGCAATATATTTAGTGTAAGTTGCATTGTTAAAAACTGCGTAGGTTATTTTTAAGGGATTTGCAGTTCCAGGAAATGCAAAATGTTCTCTGTCTCACCACTCTCTCAGTCGCGAGTGGAACTTTTTTTGCATTTGTAGAAAACATTTCTAATAAAAAAAAAACAGTTAAATTTGCCGATATGTAACTTGTATTCATTTTTAAGACTACATCTGTCGCAGACGCACTGGTGCACCTTTTTAGCGCCAAAAAAGCGATTTTATGCCACAGTAACCCGGCGACGTTGGCGAGATTTTGTTTTGTATAGCAACCCGTTTGAACAGTTTGCGTATGCTTTATATTAAATTAAACATTGTGTATTTTATAATATATTAAGCATTGTGTATGTTGTATAATAAAATAATTTGTGTGTCTTTATAATAAAAAATTGTGTGAGTTTTACAATAAACTAAACTGTTTCATAATAAAATAAACCTAACATGCTGTGAAGCAAGCTAGACCTAACAGGTACCCGAAATTGGTAAAAATCACGCCAACCTCGTTGCGTCTGAGAGAGCTGTTCCGTTTTAAGTAGTATCAGATGCTAGTAAATTGATATTAAAAAATTTTAACAAATATATATAATTTGTTTAATCTGCTAACTAGCAACCAACTCCCGGGGTTACTTGTAGATCGCCATTATTATATTTAAGTGATTTACAAAAAGTCTGTTGTATATTTATAAACATTTTAGTTGTGTCATCCCAAAACTTTGCTCTATATTATACACATGAATACTGTACTTCAAAATATTTGTGACATAGAACAAATCTACAATTTTGAAGCTACGTTTTTAAAAATTTGCACAGTTTACGCAGGTCGTGCTTCATCACATCTTGTAAAGGTGATCCGGTCCCTGTGACGTCATAAAAGTCATGAAGTGACCGTATATTACGTAGGTTGTGGTTATACCAGCTATTGAAATTTGCGCAAAATTTCTAATGCAACTGTTATAACCGTTTCTTTTAAAGCAAGATATTACTTTAAACATACGTATTTTATAATTGATTCCTCTTGTGTTAAATGTTAATAAATTTAAATCTAATAATTTCAAATATTAAATTTTAAAACATTTTACTGCAACTTATATCATAGCTTTCGATGAACGTGGCATAAATAAAATACAAATAAAAAGCTAGAATTAATAGTGTTTTAGGGTACAGCTTTAAATTTTTATTTTTGTTACACATTTTGAATCTTTCTGTAGTTTCGTTTCGATATTATTTTGAGTCATTCAGTATAGAGCAAACCATCAATTTCTCTTTTGATGTTTCAAAAATAACAAAATTTTGAACTTTAAGAAAACAACATTTTCGGAATGGAAAGACAAGTTAAAAGCAATAGAATTTTTATTATTTTTGAAACTTATATTTATAAAAATATATGTTTCTTAATGTAAAATTGAATTGCTGTCTATATTTACATAGCAGACAATCGATCGAAAATATTCACAATAGTTTTTTCATAATATGAAAAAAAAACTTTCAATAAAGGTTTTCTCTATGTATAGCAGAGTAAAACATCTATGAATATATTATAAACAAAATCATAATATTTATTCACATCTTATATCATTGCTGCTTATTTTAATTGGTGATCGATAGATTTAAAATATATTTATATATATTTTTTAATTCTAAAACCAATTTTCGGACAATTCGTAACCTTATTGTGGAATTACGTTAAAAATAATGCATAAAATCTAAATGAAATAATGACTGAATTTCAACACCTCGAAATTCATTATGAAGAATCTCAGAATTTACGAGAAAACTGCCGATCAATTCACTCTGGTAAATCAAAACCGTGGAAAAGGACATCCAGTTTAAAATAGAGTACTCGTATATATCGACGGACACTAAGTGAGGGGTTAGCTCACGGTGCTGCTTCACTACATGCGAAAATTTTCTTGTGGGATTGGGAATGTTTCGCCCAACTATTTATCCCTTCGCGGATTATAAGATAAATACCGAACGATTTTTAGAAACTAAAACTCCAACTTAAATAATTAGCGCCGCTTAGTTGAGAGAGTAGATTTAGTTCTACGTAGGACAGTAGTGTTAAAGGAACAGGTCACAAGATCACGTTCGCAAGATCAGGTTTTTCCCAAATTATTGATAGCTACATTTAGAAACTTACACTGTTAAAAATTTGCAGCAAACTGTCCAGTCATTTGGCCGTTTTTCTAGAAAACGGTTATATAACCGTAATTTAACTATATTATGACCATAAAATGAGCACTAATACGGTCAGAATATAGTTAAATTACAGTTATGTAACCGTTTTCTACAAAAACGGTCAAATGACTGGACAGTTTGCTGCAAATTTTTAACAGTGTACGATATTCACTTGACGTGTTTCTTCGACGAGTTAGACAAACAAAACAACAAAATATCTAAGTGGCATTCTTCCAAATTCTTTTTGTCCAAAACCCTATTGGACAATAAATCTTTACTACCATATTTCGCAACTTTGGTAATTAATGGTACTTTAGTTTAAAATGGATGCAACTTTGGTAATTAATGGTACTTTAGTTTAAAATGAATTGTGTGCTACTAAACACATCTAATTCATTAACGCTTTCAGAAAACAGCACATCTTGAAGAATCAGTTTACTTACCACTAGGAAACTATAAAAAACTCTCAGATTTTTTAAAAAGAAATTTATGAACGCGTCATTTTTTTAAACGTTAAATTTTCAAAGATAGTAGATGTTGATACAATATCCGACGGTAATATATATACTCTCTTTTGTTTTGAAATTTGTCTCGCTTAATACCAATTTTTTACGTAATGTAGAAATGATGGAATTGAGACAAATCTAAAATCAAATTTTCATTTATTAATGTATTATATTTGATTTCTATCTTATTTTTACAGAAATTACTAAAAAATGTTTATCCTATATTAAGTGCAAAAGCTGTTTCCACTTATCAGTGCTTCATCTGAAAATAACAGTGTAAAAATAGTCTAGAATGAATCTTCTGCGAAAGAATATGCTGTGAAAAAGAAATAATCATTTTTAACATATCACAGACTGCAGCCGTATATATAATAAATACATTTTTACGATATGTAACAGGTACTAATAACACAACTGAAAACGCTTCTCCGGTATCCATATCCATTCGTAAAGCCCTGTATATGTTATTGATTCTATTCTACTGACACCACTTAGTATGGTAAAATGTATTTCAACTTGAAAAATGCGATACACAGTTAGAAATGAACTTTCAGCTACCCTTGTCGATAGGAGTTAATTAAATCGAATTCTTATAATAAACACTATTTATGATGTATACAATTTATAAACATCATATGCTTTATTAAGTTAAACTGGAAAACACATCACAGAAATTAAAATGCACGTCTCGAATATATTGCTCATAAACGATTAGCTTTTCAACGGGCATTTAAAAAGCGAAATTATACAGCATAATTCGCAAAATAATGTTTATTTCAAAGCCAAATCACAGAACTTTTTCGATTTTCCAAACAATAACCTTCTGAAAAATTTAAAGTAATCAAGGAAAAATTCTAGATAAGTAATTTTCCAATTAGGTCAAGATTCTACCAAATACTTTTCCTAAATAGACGCAGATTTAAATTTTATTTGTACACTAAGCATTCAGCTACACTATAGCTTTAATCACTTCCTAATATTGAAAATTTTCCATTAAAGTATACAGAATTGTTCGGAAAGATGTTATTAATATCGATCACGATTTTTAAATAAAGTTTAATGAGAAAATTCAAAGTTTTACTTCGGATTAATATTAAATCAGAAAAAAATTAAATATTTTGAATTGAAGTTAATATGACGTTATGAAGTTATATGAGTTAATATGAAGTTAATATTAATAGTCAATATGACAATTCCAATCTATTTATCCAAAATTATTAAAATAATTTAATATCGTCCTATAAATCAAATATAATGTAATGATTTGTCCACGTACTTGAGGCATTGAAATGCATTTTACTTTTATCATATTAAAAAGATATTTATATATATTATACTTATACAGAACACACTTTAAGATAACACACTTAAGCTTCAAAGAAAAAGCTTATTACCATAACTAAACTTGTACAGTATGTAGATACCGCAAAATATGTACATGTATTTCATGTCAATTAATTGCACTTAAAACTTTATAAAACTTATTGAATTTATTAGCAAGCAGTTAAGAACATTGCAGACCTGTATATCTAGCTAGCTACTGAGCTAAATATATTATGTAAATTTGTAGCTAGCTACTGAGCTAGATATATTATGTATATTTGTAGCTAGCTACTGAGCTAGATACATTAAGTATTTATGTATAGCTAGCTACTGAGCTAGATATACAGGGTGTCCCAAAAGTCTCCGTACAACTTCAAAAATTTATTACAAAAAAAATAATAGGCCTACAGCAAAACTAATTACAACAGTGCATAGAGTAACTTAAAAAGTTTTTTTGTACTGCCTTAGTAAACTTCAACATGAGATCCTTTCGTAGCACGAAGAATATTAAGGCGATATTCCAATTCAGTCCACGAACGTTTTTCATGCTACGAACAACATCGAGAATAACATCAGATTAACATCGTGTTTAGAGAATAACATCAACAGTAGCTACTGCTGTTTGGATCTTTTGTTTCATTTCCATGAGACTATTAACTTTTGTTCTGATTCCATCAAACTGTTGTAACTACTGTTGATGTTAGCATGCTGAAACGCACGTGGATGGAATTGGAATATCGATTTGATATTCTTCGTGCAACGAAAGGATCTCATGTACAAGTATACTAAGGTAGTAGAAAAAAACTTTTGAAGTTACTCTATGTACTGTTGTAATTATTTTTGCTGTAGGCCTCTTATTATTATTTTTTTAAATAAATTTTTGAAGTTGTACGGAGACTTTTGGGACACCTTGTATTATGTTAGCTATAAAATGATATTCTGGTTCATTTCTCTAAATACTTTTAAAGTTTTAAGATATCTATGTAATAGAAACATTAATAAGAATTTTTTTTAATTTTCATGAATTAGAAATAATTACAAAATGCTGTATTCTTTATCAGAAAACCCCCTGTAATTGATACAAATGATTTTTCATACAATAAATAATATTTAAAATGTTTTATTATTTGTTAGAAAATATCCTTTTCATTGGTATATTGAATTTAATTTCAAGTGTAGTTCATTTTATTTTTTTCAAATTATAAAAATACAATAATAAAAAAAAAATATTTTCTTTAATATTACTCAAAATTACGACAATGCATATGGTAATATTAATGCATATATTTGTACTGTTTTGCCTTACAGAAAAATGCATTTAAACTGAAATATTGTACTGGAAAATGCATATTTAAGTTGTAATTCTGTGTTACGCATTCTCTGTCGTACTTTGAAGCTGGTTTCAAACATTTATGGCAAAATGAAAAAAAATCGAAATATTGATTTTATTGCGTACTTGGCAAAGGATAAGTTAAAAAAAAAAAAAAAAAAAAAAAAAAAAGTCAGGAAGACAATCCTATATATTATTTCTGTTGTCAACATCCCTTTTTCTAAGCAAATAAAAAACGCAGAACGATAAATGAAATACCATATGAAAGGATTTTGAATCTCCGATTTTGACATAGTACACTCACATTTCGTTAAAACATGTTTTTTGATTAATAATTGCAGTTAATTAAAAATTAAATCTGCATTGTTTTCACAAATGAAATGAAAGATTTTCCTCAAGTTAGTGTTAACAGAAAAATAGATTCCGCATTATGCGATGCTCAACAGTGACCATAAAAAAATAAATAGTACAACCGTTGCATACGTAATAAGAGTACATTATTTAGGTAATATATAATAAGTCCGACAAGTACAAAATGTGACACCTGCGCGCGGGTTTATTTTATATTGATGATTAAAAAGGAAAATTGAAATGTTTAGAAGAAACAAAACACCATCGATCGATGGAAGCAAAATTGCAGTTAATTAAAATTTAAATCAGCATTGTTTTCTTAAATTAAATGAAAGGTTTTCTCCGAAGCGAGTGACGTCATCCTCTAATGTAGTTAAAATTAGACATCTACCGAAATTTTGGTTTCGGTTTCGGTTTCGGCGTAAAATCCGAGTTTTGCCGAATATTCGTTTTCAGCGAAACTGCTACCAAAATTTCGGCCTGACCGAAAAGCGACCGAAACTATCTGTATTTCAAAATCTCGTTCCTTCTTTCGGATATTTTCAACTTTACTCATTGATATGAGTTGTATCGGCTAATTAGTAATTATTAAGTAATTAGTTATTATTAAGTAATTATTAATTATTTGCTATTAATTAATTAATTAATTGATAATTATATGCAGTTACGCATGTATTAATAGGTTTTTTAATTTTTTGACACTTTCGGTTTCGGTTTCGGTTTCAGCTGAAAGTGGGAAGATCGCTGAAATTCGGTTCCGGTCTTAAAAACCTGTTTCGGTCGATCTCTAGTTAAAATACAACTGTTAATTTTTTTTCTCGAGCGTGCCTTTTGCTATATTGGATCAGTTTTTACTGTAACTTTGATGGAATAAATGAGATGATATTCTGGATTGATTAATGTTGTTTTATATATTTTTTTATTCTGAATTTTTCTTTAAAAGTTTAAACCTGTATCTAAGAAATATTAGATATTGTTAAAAAATATTAGACAGCAGTGCGAAATCCTCGGACGGATCCACCGGTATATATATTTTATGTAGCTTTCAATACAAAAAAGTGAAAAGCTACCAATTGCTGCCGTTCGGAGGAAAGCAATTACGGGAAATGTTGGTATATTTTCACCGATCATGACTCTCAGACCCAAAAACCACCCTCCGTTCATATATATATATATATATATATATATATCTGAACTATGTCGTACGATAACACTCGTATTTGTAAATCAATTGGGATGAAACTATTTGTGTGTATTAAGCTCAACAATTTCTCGACCGAGTTCGTTGGCCAGCTTGGTCCGCCATCCTGTTTCAAAATGGCGGCCACTGAAAGATTTAAACTGAAATAAATATACAAAAAAGTTAAAAATTCAAATTTATTTTTTGCTTAAGTGTTAGCCCTTGATACAAGGATTCCAGAGCATATTTTGTTTTACCTCTATATTAAAAAATGGCTCAGATAGAGCAGTTTGAAATTCTAGGGTGCCTGACATTTTGAAACAAAACAGCATATTACAAAAAAAAACAACGATTAATTTATGAGTTTTAGTGAACGCGATTTCTCGCAACTTATTATCATTTCATTCATCATATTGTAATCATTTTCCCAATCATAGGCATAATACTGTATATTCATATCCTTTAGCGCCAAATTCTCGCCAAACCTGGCGATACTTGGCGAAATATTGCCAAATTTGACGACCAAAATAAGTCTTCATAAATGAGGCCAACTTGACTATAGTGGACTAATTTGACAAATTTCTTATTCAAATTCAGTATTAACCAATCTTCTGTAATTGGGTTCTTTGAATATTAGCATGCGGTTTCAAGTAACATTAGCTAAAATTTTTAAACGAACAAATAGGAAAGCTATCTTTTCCTCCCGGTACAGGGCGGAAGGAATTTTTAAATTTTACATAAATTCATTACATATATATTGATATACAACCATACATTTTTTAAATACATTTTTTAAAGCTTTTAACTTTAATTTATTTAAAGTTTGATTTAAGTAAGTACTAAAGAATATTTATTATTTAATTGATTTTCTTATTACATTTTTAATTTTTAATTATAAGAATAAAACTTGTAATACTAAAATTTACATCTGGCTACTTGCAGATGAATAATATTATTTATTTATAATCAAATTTAATCTACACGAAACTCTACTTCTTTTTGTATATATGGCATTAAATTATTTTTTATCGAGAATTTGCTACTTTTCGATGAAGAGTCCAGCACGGTACACGACAAGAACTCGAAATTTCTGTTTCAAATTAAAAACGAAATAAATTTAAACAGAATTAACACAATTAAAATTAACAACGAACCGACCCTAAGCCGAAGAACAAAAAATACGTGAAATGCAGCTAATTTTGAATCCTATCCAAACCCGAAGTGAAAGAAAAATAATCCATATTACAATTATGGAAAGGTAGTCTACAATTACATTCTAATATCAATTTTATCTTTTTGGGATAAAAATGAACACTCATTAATATTCACTCATTAATATTCAAATATAAAATTCAATTTCCAGTTTAAAAATATTGAGGATTTTCTTTCAAAAAAATCGGGTAATTCCTAACTGTACTCGCAAGAATTAAAACCAACCGGAATGCGACCACAAGTAAAAACATTTAAAATTAATCCTAACCGTACCGGACCAGACCCCATTAACGCTTCAGACATCGGACTAATCGAACAGGAAGCAGGTCTCTAAGCTCAACTAATTTAGTTTATCACATTCAAAATTTGCTTTTTTTTTAAATTTTATTGTCCCTATTTTATAAGAATTTAGATAAATAAAATTATAATAAAATGAAATCGTAGAAAAATATTTAACTTTTCTTTTCGTATAACGAGCAGTAAGTTTTGAATATTAAAAGAGAGTTAAATTTTTTAAAGATAGCAAAAAATTCTAAAGTAGTATAGATAATTTTATAAGTACTGATATTGTGATTTAACGATATATTTTGCAGAAAATATTATTATGACTCGATTTTAATTTTCGAAAAATAAATAAATAAATAAATAATATATATATATATATATGTAATGAAATAAATAATTTTGCCATTTTTCCTTAATTAATTTATTCCAAATTCTTACAATTCTACTTTTTTCTGTCTTTTAAATATATCTTATATCTTATATCTAAATTATATTTTTATTCTATATCTTTAATCAATATATTCTTTTAATCCCTAATATTAAGCGCGGTAAACGTCTGTGTGTGTGTGTGTGTGTGTGTGTCTGTCTGTGCACTCCGCCTTTGTACCCGCAAAGGCTCCCGGACTAATCGACGCACCGACGGCGGACGCGTACCGAAAAATTCGCAAAAAAGGCGCGACGCTCAAGTTTCGATCGGGTCGGGCCTCCGACCCGGACCCGGGGCGTTATTAATGAGCGAAAGTGTTTTAATTACCGACCGAAACCGAAGTTGGAAGAGAAGTCAAAACAGCGAAAAGTTCGCCTTCCGGGGTTGCCAGTCTCCGTCGGGTCCGGGAAGGAAAAGACGGCGGGGTTCCCAGGGAGCGATTTAAGCCCCAAACCGCAGTGCAGGTCCGACCCGTATCTCCGTAAGTCGGAGGGCCAGAAATTCGAAAGTCGTACGTACGGAACCGGGACGTCGTCAGGTTTGATAAATTCGAAAAATCTTTTCCGTACGACGATTAGAACCGAAAAAATCCTTTAAAAATCGATCGATAAAATGTAATTTTCGAATTCTTTTTCACCGCTGGGAATGTCAGACAGCAGACAGCCGGAGACACGGCTGCAAAACGATTTCATTCTCCGCCACCGCAGGTGTTCCGGAGGATTTTCACGTGACCGGCCTGTATTCATCGCTCCAGTGCGCTTTCGAAAAACAATGAAGTCGGGGGACCAGAAATTCGAAAATCGTACAGACAGATTCACGAGAGCATTTGCTTTCAGAAAATCGAAAAATCATTCCCGTACGACCATTAGAACCGAAAAAATTCTTTAAAAATCGATCTATAAAAAATTATTTTTCATTTCTTTCGGCGCTGCGAATGCCAGAAGGCAGACGATTGTCTGGATCGATTTTCAAGAGGCAAGGAGGACGTGGTCACGTGACGTTCAACTGCGTTTTTTCAGAGGGGGGACTCATTTCCGAATCTAAGGGGCGCATTAATTTCAAACTTTGACAGGGCGACTCAAAATGGATTCTGCTTTCAGAATATCTAAAAATTATTCTCATATCTTCATTAGGAGCCGATATATTATTTTATTGTATAATTAATCATCGTTATTTGTATAATTAAAGCAAAAGAAAGATTTCTATTACAGTGCCGGCTAGATATTACGATTTTAAGAAGTAGGCCGCGTCTAAAAACTGCCATAACGAGTATCTTAAGTTTTTGTTTTAGAGTGGAAACCAGATATTATGATAGGAAAAAGCGGGCTTCGCCCGTTATCGATTTTTTTTTTTTTTTTTTTTTTTAGTTTTAAGTTTTTCTACAGCTCACTGTCTTTGAACTAGAACACAGGTAGTCTACATAAGTTGTTTGAGGAAAAGCAGTGTCATCGCCAACCCCCCCCCCCCCCCCCCCGCTTTTTTCTTTTAACTGTGGTCCGTTTCTATAACTAAGAAACTGTGTTACGGATGTCCACCAAACTGATTCCAAACATCATAATTAAAGTAATAAGGACCCCCTATCCAGATATTATGATAGGGAAAAGCGGGCTTCGCCCGTTATCGATTTTTTTTTTTTAAAGTTTTAAGTTTTTCTACAGGTCCCTGTCTTTGAACTAGAACTCAGGTAGTCTAAATAAATTCGACTCGACATCGATACAGCTTACCGATTTTATTTCGTTTTTTCACCACTAGGGGGCGCTTTCCTATCTTCGGTTCTACGGGCATGAAAACGACGGGGTATGGCTCATTCGACTCGACATCGAAAGTCTTAACGATTTCAGTTATGATCATATAAACAGATTGCGCCACCTGGTGGCGGAAGGTGGAACTAACTTATACTGCAGCGCGTGCGCAGCACGACTGCTATACGGTGCCGCAGGCAGCGGGGACCCGAGCCGCAGGTTCGTTCAGTTAGAGGTTTATACTATTCCATGTGCAATTTAAGGGATTATCCGGTGCATGCGTAGCACGACCGTCATACGGTGCCGAAGGCAGCGGGGACCAGGGTCGGTACGACTGCTATACGGTGCCGCAGGCAGCGGGGACCCGAGCCGGAGGTTCGTTCAGTTAGAGGTTTATACTATTCTATGTGCAATTTAAGGGATTATCCGGTGCGTGCACAGCACGACCGGTATACGGTGCCGAAGGCAGCGGGGACCGAAATCACCCACTCAAGGACAGCCACCCGTGAGGTATAGGAACAATAAGTCCACGAGGGGAAAAATAAACGCTACCCGGCACCGATAGCACCCATCCGTTCCAACCCCCACCGCAGGAGGCGCCTGTTTATTAGATTTTAAACAATGAATATAATTACATAACAATAATAAAATATAAAAGGTAAAAAATAACAATTTTTTGCAAATTGAAAGTTAAATATAAAATATTTTCGAAGTACTATAAGTTCATAATGTCCTAAATTTATGGTATTTTAGTTCAGAAAGTCAATGGTCAGTTCAGTCAATTTTTTTTTTAAATTCTTTCGTAATGAAAGAGAAATTTTTATTGAGAATATTATAATTCTCTTTTAACTTTTGAGAGTTTGAAGGATTGAAAATGATATTACGAAGGTTATATCTGAGAGTTTCGTTCTTATCAAAAGGGAAGTGATGGATCATAAGAGGGCAGCATCCGAATATGTAGTGAACTGCATCTCCTTCTGCTTTATCGCATGGACATCTAGGTGAGGCTCTTTTTCTTATTTTATGTAAGTATTGTGGGAAACTGCCATGGTTACTCAGATAATACGGCAGTGTTGGCTGTTTGCAGAGATAATTTGGATCGACTTTATTTATAATTTTATAGGTATCTCTGCCCTTATTACATGAGTCCCAAATGGCTTGCCAGTCAGAGATGGTTTTCTTTTTAAAATACAATTTTGCTATTGAAATGGGGAACAACAGATCTTTTCTTGATTGATATTGGTCTTGTAAGAGGGCTTGCTTTGCTAGGAGATCAGCTCTTTCGTTGCCAGTATCACCCACATGAGATTTAGTCCATGTTATTATAATGGATTTATCAGGAATTTGAAGTAATTGATTGTAAATGTTTTTGATAATGTAGTTTCTAGGAAAAGCAACTTTTAATACTTCCATAGAAGAGTAACTATCTGTAATAATTAGTAGTTTATTGTAGTCGGAGGTAGAGAACCATTTTATTGCTTTATAAATTGCCATTAATTCTGCTTGATATATGTTATTCAGTGGATGATGTCGTATTGCTTCATCATGTATATTATTTCCATCTTTATATATGGTGAAAGCACTGGCTACACCCCCTGGCATGACAGAACCATCTGTGTAGGCTTCCACATCGTATTCTTTTGGATGGATGAATTTTCTATCTTCTATAATTCTGATATTTTGGACTCTGTAGTAATTGAGGAATCGATACGATTTTTCTTTCTGCATTATATTGTTAATGTTTAGCTGTGTGTTATTGATTAACAAATTTCTATTTCCTATTTTCAGTTGGTAGTACTGAAATTCATTCTGTATTTTTATTAGGATTGGTGGAGTTCCTGTAAGAAGATACAGAGCTTCGTGAGAGATAGTCCTATAGGTCCGTATTAAGTTTAATAATGCCAAACGCTGAGTTGAACGTAGTAATTTGCGGCCATCAGTATTCAAGTTTGGATACCAAATTTCGTAAGCATATAGTATTTGGCGTTCTATGACTGTTTGATACCATATTTTCAGGATGTCTGGTTTGATACCTTTATTAAAGAATCGAAATCCTCTAAATCCGTTTACAAAGTTTGCAATCTTTGTTCGAAGGTCTTTCATGTGATCTGTAAAATTGAATTTAGAATCTAACAGTACGCCAAGATATTTAATATTTTTTACTACTTTTATTTTTATATTTTCTAATTTAAATCTCGGAAGTCTTCTTTCGAGGAGATTGCTACCGAAAAGCATTGATTGCGTTTTCTGAGTTGATATTTTTAAACCGAGTTCATCACATATATTCTTAAAATGGACTATTTTGTTGTTGGTTGTAACTTCCAGGTCTATTACGGTATTTCCCTCTATTGGAATCAAAAAATCATCTGCGTAAACAATAATATCTTCATATAGATTTTTATAATTTTTTATTATGTAGTTAGCTATAAGAAGCCATAAGAGTGGTCCAAGACAGGATCCCTGAGGGCATCCTTTAAATACCCTGAACCATTCTATATATTCATATTGATTTAAGCCTATACTTCTTTTGCTTATATAACTTTTTAATAAGGTTTTGAGGTATCTGGGTAACGGTGAGTCATCAATTATTTCTGATAATTGGTGCCAGTTTATTGAATCGAAAGCACCTGTAATATCAAATGATATGATGCCCACATAAGTATGTTTTTGTAATAATTGTGCAAATTTCTCTTTAAGTCTCTCCAGAGCTGATATAGTGCTTCTGTTTTCACGGAAGCCGAACTGTTCATCTTTTAGATAGTTTATTGCTTCAAGATAAGTTAAAGTTCTATTTTTTATTAATCTTTCTAGGATTTTACCAATCATGGGTAGTAGTGTAATTGGACGGTATGAATCAGGTTTTGATGGATCTTTGTTTTTCTTTCTAAAATAGATGACTACTCCTTTCTTCCACGTTTCTGGAAAGTGTCCAAGGTAGAGACATTTGTTATATAATAACTTTATAAGCTTCATATTATTTTTTATCAAATTTTGTAAAATTCTGCCATCTACCCGATCATATCCTGGGGCTTTCTTTTTATTTTGTTGGTTAATTGCATATTGAATTTCTCTATGGGAAAATTTAAAATTGTTATATTCTTTTATTGATAGTGTGTTTGTGTTTTGAAATGATGATTCGAATTCTGGGCTTGTATTGTAATGGTAATGAAGTAACGTTTCTTGAATCTCTTTGTATGTATCATTTTGAGTTGAAGATTCCATGACAGAGTGGATGAGATCTGTATTTTTTAAATATTTCTGCTTCAGAATTTTAAAAGCAGTACCATACTTACTGTTTGTTTCCGAACAAAATGTTATCCAAGAATCAATTTTAGCTTTTTTAATATCTAATTTGTATTTTGCTTTGGCTTTTTTATATTTAATCTTGAGTTCTACAAAATCTGGATTTCTTTTATGTAGTTTATATATAGCATTTAGGTGGCTTCGCTGTACTTTAAGTTTGTCAGTATACCAGGATACATTAATTTCATGAGACAACTTTTTCTTTTTAAGTGATTTTTGCATGATGTTTAAAAGGATAACATTAAATTCCTCTGTCCACTTCTCTAACTCTGGAACAGAATTGACTGCTTTAAGTGTTGAAAGTAATGTTTCTTCATGTTTTTGAAACAGTTTATTGAATTTTTTAAACGTTTCATATTTGGTTTTGAAACGGTATAAATTTCTTATTGTGGGTGTGACATTCAGAGTAAAAGTAATATATTGATGGTCACTTAGTGATTTAAATGTCGAGTCTATTTTCCATGAATCTATAATATTTTTTGAATGTTCACCGCAGAGGGTCAAATCTGGTTTGCCTTTAAACTTGTCTCGCGCAAAAGAACATTCTGAATCAGGATCATTAATAATAGTTAATCTGCTCATTGCTAGATAGTCAAGTAGGATATATCCTCTAGCATTATTTCTTTTATAACCCCACGCCTGGAGGTGTGCATTGAAATCACCCCCAAGGATAAGGTTCGATGTATCTTCTATGACTGTGGTCCATTCTCGGAAGTCTTCATCAAGATTTCCACTCGGTTTTGAATATTGTGATCCGACTTTAATGAATTTTGATGACAGTGATAGGTTTATAAATACACTGTTATTTGTTTGTAGAGTCTGAATATGAATTAATAAGGGATTGGATACGAGTATTCCCGACGTCTGATTTATTGAATGGTAGAAAGAACATGAAATTGGGATTCCCGTGAAGGTGTTATTACTTTTGTGATAATCCTGAACTAAAGCTAAATCTACTTTATTTTCATGTATGTGCTTCAGCAATTGGAGATTTGCAGCCTTCAGGGTCGGAGGTTCGTTCGGTTAGAGGTTTGTACAATTCAATGTGCTAATTAAGGGATTACCCGGTGCGTGCGTAGCACGACCGGTATACGGTGCCGAAGGCAGCGGGGACCCGGGTAGGCGGTTCGTCCGGTTTGAGGTTTTACAAGATTCGAGATTTTCTACAATTCGAGGCACCGATGTAAATTAGGGGCCCGCTGGCGGGCGAAGCCAGCTAGTTCTTATTCTAAAAACCTTAATCTGTTAAAAGCAACACTTATTTGTATGAACCCTTAATTTATTTCTTCTTTTGAAACATTCAATTTTTATTTCTTTAGAACGTCTCTTAGTATCATTTTTATTTTTATTAAAATTATCTTTCGATATCCCATAATTCATTTCGACTCGTGCGTCTAACTTTTTCACTTCAAAATTATGCCGAGTATAAGAATAAGTCCCACAGCATTGAAAACTGCTCATTGTTTAATTTACCCCTTTATTGGCGAAAAATTCATACACCTCGCTGCCTTTAAAATGCAGTTACGCAGCCCCGGAGCTCAGAATTTTTACGTGTTTTCAATTGCTAAAGAAAACCCGTCACTTAGAGGAGAAGTGTCTTTAAATTGGTGTAATCTCTAATAATTGTAACATCTTCATGCTGTTTTCTATAGCGTAGCACAACTCAAATTCAGTTATGAATTCTGAACTTGATAATTACTGGAATTGTCTTTGATTGGTGAAGAGTCAATAAAAATTTTTGATACTAATGTAGATTTCTGTTATTGCTACAGGAAAATTCCTATGGTATTTCATAAACATAGTATTCCATCTGGAACTTTCGACTGCAAAACATCTGCTATTCTACAAAATCATCGCTTACCAGCATAAATCTGTTGATATAATTTACCATGAAATGGAAAGCATTTCATATATATATGAAATGCTTTCCATTTATATATATATATATATATATATATATATATATTACACCCAGAAAAAAGTTTTGTTGAATCAACAAAAATTTGTTTGATCCAACAAAATTTTTCGTTTAAATATGGGCCAATGGGAATTTTGTTTGAATCAACAAAAAAAATATTGTTGATTTTTTTTTGCAATTCCAAAAAAAAAAAAAAAAAAAAAAAAAAATCGTCAGCAAAAAAAATGTTTTGTTAATTCAAGTAAAATGGTTATATTTTCCTTGAATTAACAAAATTCTTTTTGTTACTTAGATATATGCTATGTGTTATTTTAACAATCTATTTTCTCTTTTCAACAAAATATATTTTGTTTGTTTAAATAATAAAATAATGTTATATTACGAACATTTTTGTTTATACTACAAAAACTTCAGTAAATGAACGAATCTAAATATGCAAGTTCCCATTTTTTTTTTTTTTTCATTTTCAGCAGTGAATTACGCTTGTAAAGACCGAATAGCAACAAGTGAATTTTTATCCTGCTTTTTTTCAAGCGCAAACCGAGAGAGTGAAAATTGCCCAAGCCGGGAGTCGATCCCGGGTCCTCAGAACAGCGCTCGGAGGTTCTACCACTGAGCTACAAAGAACGACGCCTGAGTTAGGCTTTTCTCACTCTTATATATGTCGGAACGGCTGAAACCGCAGCACAAGATAGAAATATCATCAGGAGCATGCAAATTTCTGCGGCAAACATGAGACGACAATACAAAGACCGGCATACGGCAACACAAAGTTAATTTTTAATTCATTTTCAGCAGTAAATTACGCCTGCAAAATGCAGGATAAAAATTCACTGTTATATTTTACCAGTGTACTTTCTTCCAGTACCAGAGTACTTTCTTCTTGTAAAGATAGAGGAAAGAAATAAATGGGACAGGGGGATTTTTAAAACTACCTTGGTCCGTCCCAATGAAAAAAAAATTAATTATCCAAAAATTATGATAATCCTTTAATTATAAAGTTCTATAAATCAAATAAATCGAGTTACGTTCAATGATTACAGGCATAATTCTCTATTGAAAATGAGATAGAGCTATTGCAGAAATCGCGAAAAATTCAACGTAGCACCGCCACGTGTTGCGCGATTTACACCAAAAACTAATCAGCAACAATATATAATAGGAAGTAACTGAATATAAAGTTTTATTAAATTCCGTTCATTAGTTCTTGAGATAGAGCACCCACAAAATTTTTGTCACATACAGACAGATAGAGTCATTGACAGTCTTTTTCTAAAAGCAGTCAAATCGTGTTCAGGACCTTCTAAAATCCGTCGGAAACCGGAAGTCGAAAATTTTAACGATTCCAATACTTTCTTCTTGTAAAGATAGAAGAAAATAATGAATGGGACAGGGGGATTTTTAAAACTACCTTGGTCCGTTCCAATGAAAAAAAGTTTTAATTATCCAAAAATTATGTTAATCCTTTAATTATATAGCTATATAAGCGAAATAAATCGAGTTACGTGAGAGAGTTATGGCTACTACACAACAATTTAAATTTTGCAAAAACAACAAAATTTTGCTGGAATTACAAAATTATTGTAAAATTAAAAAAAAAAAAACAGATTTTGTTAATTCAAGTAAAATTGGTGAAATTTTGTAAATTTTGTAAGAGTGTTAAAAATATTTTTTTCTCCAAGCAACAAAATCAATTTTTTTACCTCAACTAAAATTTTTGCTAAAACAACCAAAATATACTCAACAAAACATGTTTTGTTGTTTTAATCAATTCCTTTTTCTGGGTGTATGCTTAAAAAATACTTATTAATTTTTCTTTTAAAACTTGTACTTGTTATCGTGTTTAGAAATTGCGTTTTGTAAAACAAAAATTATTTTCAAATTTATTAACACAACACATTACTTTCTTCTAAGTTAATTTTAGAACAACCTATTTTAAATCATTTATATATACGCTTTTAAAATGCGTGCTTTAAACACTTTAAAACGTATTAATACAATTAATAAATTATTGCTTAAAACGTAACTTTAATATGAAACATGCTCGAATGTCTTAAAAAATATCCTTGAGCATCATAATACAGAAATTTATTTTTACAAATAAAATAAAATAAATTATTATTTAAGAAAATAACGTGCATTTATATTTCAAATTAACTATTTCGTGAAAACGTTATTATAATGATATTTATTTCCCATTATGTTTGTTTTTCTAACATGATAATTGTACTTAAATATTTCATTACTTACGAAATGAATGTAAAAAGACTCATGAAGTTAAATGACTGAAAGCAGAACATTTATAAAATGACATTAACAAGCTTATTATCTAAAAAGTATTATGTACTATATTTCTATTTTAATTTTCATACAATTAATATAAATAATGAGACACATTGTTACTATGAAATTCTTACTTTCACTTAAAACGACAATAATAAGCATAATAAAGCAAATTTAATGCCGATGTTAATATCCCATAACATTATTTATTAACATTATTTATTAACGGAAAAATTGCTTCTTTTTACTAAGAGGCAATTAGTTTATTCCATTATATGATTTAATGAAAGATTTTAGCGTTTTAATGTCCTGTCAGTGTTTTATAAATATTTCGATTAATAAAACGATAATAATATGGGCATGTATAAAATATTTAAACCATTAGTGATTTTGTTTTATGATATAGAGTTTTAGTATAGCAGCTTTAAAGTAGAAAAAAAGTATAATTAATATTGTTAAAGATTGCAGAAAATTTTATCCGCAGAGACTTTTATCTGTATTATCATAGTCATGACAGTATACTTTAGGAAAAATATATTTATTCTTTAAATTACCGTAAAAAGGCCAATTGTGTTTAAATAATAATTATAAGTTTTAAATCATCACATTGTATTTGATAATGATTTTCATACTTGCTTTTCGGGGAAATGTTCCCGGTACTAAAATATTGTATTAAAAGATCATTTTTGCATTACGTATGGCAGAACATCGTACACCATTTTTTAAAATATAAATGTTCATTTATGTTATATATTTAATTTAAGCTAAATTAAAATGGTTATTTATACAACACTGCTGGACATTAAAATTGCAAAACCAGGAAGGAAGGCAAATAACAGAATGATATTTATTGGACAAAAACATTATAATTGGAAGGACAAGTGATTACATTTTCAGAAAATTTGGACGTATAGATCCTGAGAAAACACTTCCCAGAGCACCCACCCCTGTCCGCAATAACAGCATTTATCTGCCTATCCATGGGGTCGAATAGAGATTGGATGTCATGTACGGATGCAGCAGTCCATCCAACTTCAACGCTATGCCACAGTTCATCAACCGTCGTGACGGGCGAGTGGTAGCGGGCCAGTTGCTCAGAAGCCATTGACATGACATTTTCAATTTATGAGATATCAGGAGAAAGTGCCGGCCAGGAAAACAGTCTAACAGGTTCTTTATCAATGAAGATCAGTATAGTACGACATGCGGTCGTGCATTGAACTGCTGAAAAGTACAGTTCCGGAGTTCTCGACGATATGGCAGAACCACGGGCAGTTACACCTAAAAAATGTAACGGGCTCTGTTCATATTACCGGCAATGGGACAAGACGTTATCGATACGTGTATTCAAAGGCACCCCACACCATCACTGCAGGTTATGGGCCTGTATGATGATGTGGAATGAAACCTGGCAATGTGCATTCTCAAGGATGCTACCAAACACGGATGCGGGCATCATGATGCTGTATACATCTGGATTCATCTGAAAATACGACGTGAGACGCTATTCCTCCGTCATATACAGCATCATGATAACCGCATCCGTCTTTGGAGGCATCGTGGAAAACGCACATTCCCAGCTTACATTCGAATCGTTAAACTGGCATATCAACTGCAGTGACGGTATGAGGTGCCATTGGATACACGTCGCGGTAACCTCTTGTTCGCATTGCCTTCAATTTCAACAGCAGCCGTTACATTGCTGATGTGTTACGGCCCGTGGTTCTGTCCTATCTTCGATGCCTCCGCAACTTTACGTTTTAGTAGGACAATGCACGACTGCGTGTTGGCCGTACTATCCAGAACTTCCTTGATACAGAACATGTTCAACTGTTGCCCTGGCCAGCCGATTTCCTAATTTTTCCCCAATTGAAAATGTCTTGTCAATGGCTGCTGAACGACTGGTGTAGTGTTGAAGTTGTATGGACTGCTATACCTGTATATGACATCCAATCTCTGTTCTACTCCATGGCAAGGCAAATAAATGCTGTTATTGCGGTCAGGGGTGGATAATCCGGGTGTGTTTTCTCAGGACCTATACCTTCAAATTTTCTCAAAATGTAATCACTTGTCCTTCCCATTATAATGTATTTGTCCAATAAATATCATTCTGTATATCTTTCCTTGTGTTGCAATTTTAATGACCAGCAGTGTAAAAGCTGTTCTTAATCGATTATCAATATAATTATCGCATCATTTGCATTTTTTTAAGTTGATTTTTTAAATAAAAATACAAATTTTTTTTTTTAAGTATTTATTGTAAATATTGCTTATTTATAATTAAACTTATATACTAAACATTTATCTTTTATGAAAAGAAGATAATATAGAGACTGAAGTCAGTAGTTGGAAATTATAACCTTTTTATCATATATATATATATACTTAAATAGTATGAAAGTAAACGGTTTTCGAAATTGAAATAGTATAATTACTTTGACTCGAATGTGTATCATTCTTGTAAATAGGTAATAAGTGAATTTAAATTTAAATTTGAATTTCAAATTATGATAAACATCTTATGAACAATGATATATGTAAAATCCACAAATCACACTGTACTTCGCGTAAGGTGATTTAAAATGTAAGATTGAAATTGATTTCCAGGTTTCTTTGGAATTCACGTTTTGAGAAATTCACAATAGCATCTAGATCGATATGCAATTTATATTTCCACATCTTACGTGTGAGTTACTGCTTTTTGAGAAAAAGTTCAAGTCTCAAAATTTAATTTATTTTGTTTACATATTCTAATATATTAGATCGTATAAGGTAATATATTAAATTATTAAATTATTTCAAATATTCTTTGTGTAATACTAAAATATTTGAGTAATGCCAAAAGTTTAAAATGACCTCAAATATTTATATATATATATACATATATATATATATATATATATATATATATATATATATATATATATATATATATATATATATATATTGTAAATTAAAGATTAAGGTCAGTGGTTATTACTTTTTTCTATATAAAGAAGAAAAATTATCCGATTTGCGGAGTTTTTAAATTCCGCATTTGGATTTTACCGCAAGATAGATTTACACGTTTTGGAATATCCTGAGCAAGTTTTGACAAATTTTGGGAAATTTCTTAGTCTAAATCCATCAGTCTCTCTGTTTGGGTGTCACATAAATTTCCTGGCCACTCTGTTCCAAGAACTAATGTACAGAATTGCGCATAATTTTAGTCAGTAAAACCTTGATATGAATTGAGGCATTGGGAACCAGAGTGGACCATCCTCGCTTGCTGGAATTTCCAACATTTTTACAATTTTGTCAAACATTTTTATGCCAGTTCTGTCAGTAGCAATCGTCTCCAGAAAGTATGTGGTGATTAATGTGGCAGTCGTAGAGTCTACCAAACCATTTTACTCATTCTTGTGCTAACAATCTGATATCCAAATTATGTTGAACTATGTGTTAAACTGGCTCTATCAATTGGATAGTTTCGAAATTAATACAGTCCATTATACAGATGACATGACATACAATTATTTGACACTCAAATTTTTCATTTAAAAAAAATGCTGTATAGTGAACCCTAAAAAATGTGATATCCCAACGCCTTAATTTAAGCTGGATAGGCTTGGGTATATATCGCGAAAACAGGTGGCGCTGATATAATTCACCTTTTACGCTATAGCTATATCGCACAGAATTTTGTAATAATTATATTCTATTAGAATATGACATACATTAGCGCTGATGAATGATGTATATTACTCTACATGTGGCAATTCTATGCTGTGACTTTCAGGATTTTCGTGATATATATATATCGGCATCTATTGAATGGAATTCATCCAATTTTATTTGTTAGGCGTTTTTTCTGAAAATCGATATTTATTCAAATTTCGCTTTGATCACAACACAAAGTGCGTTGCAGTCCTTTACTTGAGAAATGATACCTAATAGGATCCATTTCCAATATATAGAATTAGTTTCAATTTAGAAAGGACATTTTGCCCTATTATTAACTCCATTTTTTAACTTTCATACACATTAAAGCACTTTTTTTCCCAGAATTGCTGATTCGGAAGGTTATCCCTATGTTTTTTTTTTTGCGATTAACATTAACATGTGACTTGTTTTCTACTGTATATGAATGCATCAAATTTCGTATTTGAGATTAATGATTAAAAATGTGTATGTTGAACTAATTTAAATTCTTAATACAACAAAATGTGCTCTGTTGTGCGATGAATTTTTTAAATTCACGGATTACTGTAACTCCATGTAAGATTGTAGGAAATGGAAATCTTTACTTCCGTCAAGTGGTATTAGTTCATTGTTCTAGCGCGTAGTGTGCTGATGAGCACTTCCGTGAGAACGGTTTGTGTTATCTGGATTGTTGCATTGAACAAGTCAGTGATTGACAAGATTTTCTGAATAGTGTTTCCTCGTGAATTTTTCTTTTGTCAATGTGATAAGCAAAATTTTAATATTCAAAGATTTACCATTAGCACTTAAATTGAAGAACAACAAATATTTGTTAACCCTCTAACAAAAGGGCAAAATTGTAATGTTGGTTTCTCTATATTTTATTTACAATGCTAAACAAAAATAATTATTCCAACATTATATAAAAAACGTAATTGTATATATGAATGAATTCCTTGACAGTATTGATCATTACTCAATCTATTAAAAGTACATTACATCCGTAAAATTATATTAATTGAAATAATGCTTGTATTGCAGTGAAACCTGGGGCTTAGTGAACGTATTAACATGGACTTGTCAGTGAGAGGGTTAGGCAGTATATCACGTCTTCTGTGTTATTAATCATAGTTGTATAAATCTTGATACACTATTTAATGTTAATATTGATTTCACTTGACTGTGTTTATATAGTAAACACTTAGACAAATGTGATAGTTAAAGATGTATTTATACGGAATTTCCGGTGGAAATATATTGTTTATATCAAAGTAGCAAAGACATGTAGACTGTCCCAAATAAAGTACGTATTTGTAACAACATATCTGTAAATAAACCAAGTCTGCTGAATAGGTTTCAATAGTAATGAAATAACAACCATGAGTCTATCTTCGCCTTGAAGGGATGATGAAAACAACGTAGAAGAAGTTGGTAGTTCTTCATTGAAAAAAATCTATTGACGAAATAATGCTCACTAAAGTCACTTAGAGATTTGCTTTAATCTACAAAACAGGATAATTTGTTCGGAAACGAATAACGGAGTCCCAAATAGAAAACAGAAAAGCAAGAAAAAGCAGAATTTTAAAAAGCCAAGCAGAAGACTAAACAAGTTGTTAAAATTACAAATAAGGTTACCTCAAACAAGGAAGTGAAATGTAAAGTATCCAGAAAGAAAAATATTTTTTAAAACAGATTAAATTTGTTTACAATTTATTTTACCATTTCAAGTTTGTGCGTTTTAAAAAAGATTTAACTTACTGACCAAATCAATGTCTACTGTTGTTCATTTGTATATCAGGGTGAAAACAGTTCTAAATGGGTGTTAACTCGAAAAAACATTTAATTTATGATAGTTAACAACGTCAATGAGTTGCGATACCTTTCAACAGATGGATTTATATTTTGATATGAGTAAGAATATTTCTTTATTTTAAGGGAGCTTAATAATAACAAATGTGTGTTGTATTCACTTACACAAACTTTTTTTATTCGAACAACAATTATTCTCATTATAATTTTTATCTAAAAAAATATTGATAGATCACGTAGAAATTGCTTCGTACACTTTCTTCGTGCAATGCACAACCACAGCGCAAATGCTTACAACGCAAATCTGGTATAGGATCTGGATGGGAGTTTTGTAAAAATTAAATTTATTTACGGAAAGCACCCATGTTAGGAAATGTTTGAAGAATACATATACATATTAACATATGCTTTGTAATAGAAAGGTGTTTATTAAACAACGGAGAACTGTTTTACGAATACATATACACATTAACACATGCTTTGGAATAGAAAGGTGTTCATTGCACAGCGTCTAATTTGCACTAAATTTTTACCGTATTCAATTCCCCCGGGGTACCCTAACGGGATTTATTGATAGAAGAACTTCTAGTTCAATGTATGTGAAATCTAGAAGTTTCTTGCTTTGTTGCTATGAGGAAGAATTTTCACAATATAAACAAACGGAAGGAAGAAGGCTTTATGTGCATTGTAATTCCATGCAAGTCTCTCAGTAACCATTATACAAAGCCATTTTCAGACTCAATTCTTAAAGGATTTAAGACTTTTAAATAAAATTTTAAAGGAAATAAATGTTGACGTCTCAAAAATAGACAATTTTATAATTAAAAGCCGATTGTTTCTTTATGTTATAATTTATGTTTTCTCTCTATTAAAAATGTATAGACTATAGAGTATTAAACAAAAACATAAAGCAAAAACATGCAAATATTTAAAAAGTTTATTTTAAGACTAAGCAAGATTTATTAGATTACTAAAGGCAATATATATATATATATATAAACTTTTTAGTGTCTCATGAAATTCCTACTTTTCCATTAAAGCGAACACAGTCAAAAACAACTTTTCGATTAGCGCGGCACCAATTGTAACAAAGAATAAGAATATTAAACAAATTTATGTTACTACATTACTATGTTATTACGTTATTATTTTATTTACGTTATTACGTTATTTATGTTATTACGTTATTAATTTATTTACGTTATTACGTTATTTTTGTTATTACGTTATTATTTTATTTACGTTATTACGTTATTTATGTTATTACGTTATTTATGTTATTACGTTATTACTTTACTGCATGACTACTACATTCACGAAATGGACTTCACGAATAACCATATTTGGTGCGGTTGGCAGTGCAAGACTGGAATTTTTGGCACGCTGTCACTCATTTTTGACTGGGATAGCGTTAACGGAAAAGTACTGTTAAATTAAATTTTAAATAAAGTAATATTAAAAGCTTTAAAAAAATATATATTTTTTTTAATTTATAGTTATGTTTCAAAAAATATATATATTAATTTCATCTAAAATGTGACGAACATATTATGTCTTGCTGACTTTGCTTTTAATATATGCTTCGAGAACTACACAATACAATCAATATTTCGCATTTCCTTCATTTTGAGATAAATTGGAGAAATTATTTAAAAAAGTGTTTTAAATTTCATTCGGTTGCTCTGAATTTTTGCAGGTTATAATTCCAAATAACAAAGTAATAACAGCTGATAATAAAGTAATCCATTTATACGAAATTAGTTTTTCTTGGCGTTTAAAACAAAATGCAGTGCACTACAGAAGTACACTTACAGTACACTGTGAGATACACAGTGAACTACAGATGTACACTTACAGTGCACTTAATGTTCTAAAAGTGTATGATGCATACTTTTTTTTTACAATATCAAATTAACAATTTTAATATATAATCACCTACCGTACAATAAATATGTCCGATGTGGGCAAGTTTTCTGACAGTGTAGATGAAACTTTTTGTTGTGCTTAATAGGAGTATTAAAAAAAAATCATTCTATTACGATAAAAACCTACCGTGTTTTAATACTTTGAATTTTATGAATTTTTAGTGCTTTTCGGCAGTAAAAGAACGACTTTTTACTTCTAGTTCTAAGAAATGTTGAACATTTAACACATTGCGGTTTTATAACAAGAAATCTTTAAAAATTCATAACATTTAAAATCAGAACTCGATAAATCTTACAAGTAGAGGACCAAGCTTGGTAATCACAGATTTTGATTATTATTATATATGTTGTATGATAGTTCTCGAGAAATTATGGGTCTAATATTTTAATAGAACTTAAATACTTACTTTGTAACGAAATTACGGCGTTCGTCGTAAATCAGTTTTTATGACATTTGCTCGTTGATCCGAGGGCCCGGGTTCCAGACCGGGACGAGCTTCATTTGTTTTCTCATTTTTTTGTGTTATAAATATACTTGTAATTATTATTTAATAATATGAATTAAAAATTACAATATTGTGCATTAATTATAACGTTACCTATTTATTTTTTATTTGTAAATAAATCGTTGTATGAAATATCATTAAACAGTTCTTTTTAATCACTTTTAAAATGGATTTCATGTATGCTTTATCGATGCAATGATATTGAACAATTGTGTCAATTCGTGATTTTAAAGAAACATCATTTATATATTGCCTTAACAAGGGAAGTGAGTGCGATGATAATACTACTCTGCTTTTAAAGTAAGAAGAATAATTATTTTAAATTTAGCATAAAAATTAAATTACAATTTTTTTTGCATATTAAAGATTTTTAAATTTGTAATACTTATGCTTGTGCTTTGAATTAATTGATAATTAATAAAATAAGGTATGATTTTGTAACGATTTTGTAATTTTTACTAGATAATAATGATCCATTAAAAATCACTTTAAATGATGAGAAATGTTTAATATTGGCTTAAAAATCAAATAAATTAAATTAAAATTTAAGTATGTTAACATTATAATTAATGTACGATATTAAAATTTTTAATTTAGATTATTAAATTATAATTACAAGTATTTATAAAACAAAAAATGAGAAAAACAGATGTAGCTTGTCCCGGTCTCGATCCCGGTTCCGTGAATCAACGAGCAGACGCCATAATAACTGAGCTACGACCAACGTAGAAACATCGTTACAAAGTAAGTATTTAAGGTGTGTTAAAATATTAGTCCCCCCTATTTCTAGAGAACTACGGAGCGTTGTATAAAAACCTGAGACTAAGGGTCTTTTCACACTACAACATATATAAAAATAATCAAAATTTGTGATTACCAAGCTTGATCATCTCGTTGTTCGTCGCTCAAAAACAATTTTTTTTGTATGTTCCATTGAGATAGGGGAACATTTTTTTTAATATAAGACGTAAAAAAAAGTTTACGCATAAAACAGCTTTGGGTACCACTTTTGTCTTTTAATATGCATACAATCCCCTGTAAAACAAATGATTTATTCAGAAACTATACTTGATTTGAAGACATTTTGCAACTAAGTATCTTTCTTTCATACACGGTTTAAAAACCTCTATTTTGAAACTTTCTTTTCTACCTTAACCTCTATTTTGAATCATTCGGTATAGTTATATATATATATATATATATATATATATATATATATATATATATATATATATATATATATATATATATATATATATAGTTCTTTATGTCTGTGGGTGTAGAAATTCTGATTTTGCCAGACTGACTATATTTGTGTGAAAATGGAAAAATTGATATCGCACTAATCATGGCAGTCTGACAAGTGGCGTATATAATCTTACAAAACATGTCAGTATTATTAAATTTAATGAAACTTGATGTTAAATTGACACCACAAATCTCAATGTTTATATAAATCAAAGAACCATATGGATTTTTAAAGATAACAAAATTATAGTAATTATTGTACACAAGAAATAATGATTTGGTCATTAAAAGTTGTTCTCGATGAAGATATGTTTAAATGCAGTTTAGGATAACACACTTGAACAGTTTATAAAAATCCACAAAATTTGAAGTTCTTTAAAATATAGTTTTGTAATGCACGCAGATTATCTAACAGTTTTCTTTTTTAATAAAATCTTCTCCAGGTAGCAATACTAAGTTATCTTTAACTATATAAAAAATAATTTAAAGTAAATGTTAAATTACTCTTC
This sequence comes from Maratus michaelseni, assembly GCA_963931845.1. Lineage (NCBI taxonomy): Eukaryota > Metazoa > Arthropoda > Arachnida > Araneae > Salticidae > Maratus > Maratus michaelseni. Next base: position 200,466,951 of record OZ007593.1, on the reverse strand, counting down.
GAAGATTTGATAAAAGAGCAATTGAAAATAACTGTAAAATTTGTCTGATGAAATGTAGAAGCATCTGTATCGTGGAAAAATCCAAAAATAAATGAGTTTTTTTAATGTAATAAATTTTTAAATTTCTCAACAATTTCAGTGAATGTATTCCGTTTAAAATCAAAAATCAAAAATTGAACGTATAATATACGGTAGTTTCAATATATGTTTATATTTAAGTATATTTTATTTAATAATACTTGATATGAAAAATATATATATATGTATATGAAAAAATAAATAAACTTATAAATCAAGCAATTCAGGCTGAAACCCTTTAAATTTAGTATTAGGTCATTTATACTACTTTCAAAATTTTTTTTAACTTAAGATGATTTTGCTTAAAGCAAAATATTGAATGAAAAATTAAAAGATGAAACACTGAATAACAATATTTTAGCATATAACTCATAACGACACTGTTAAAATATTTTACCATAATGTGGTGTCAAAATCATTGGCAGCATAAGATAGTGAAACCATATTCCAAGAGTTGGTGTGCCTGTTAAAAACTTCTGCATGTTAAATCATGAACTTGTAAAACTTTAAACCATGAACAGGAAAAATTGTGAGTCACATTTTTTCACAAACATGTGTCAATAAAAAAGAAAACAGGATAAATATACTTCCGGTTGATATTCATACATTTCTAATATATCGTTTTCTAAAATTATCAAGATATAAAAAGCAAATTTCATATTTATACATTTATTTCTTGAACTTATTCTTCAATCGCATTCCATATCATACTACCAACATACTAAAAATATACTAAAAAACGTAAAATACCTGGCATTAAATTACTTAAATAACTCAGATTTCTCTCTCATTCGATAAAAAAGATGTTGCCAAAATCATAAAGCCATTAGAGCCACCATTAGTGTCACATAGTGCCATCATTTACTCTTAGATTTCTTCTCACACCAGATGTTACTATCCATAAAACACGCCTTGAAAATTTCTGATAACTTCTCTTTTCTTTTTTAGTCGATTCCTTCTACTTAGAGAAAAAGAGTAATGTAACGGAAATTTAAATAATACCATGTTATCGTTCACTGGATACTTTCGGTTTTGGAAGTGTAGGATACTTTTAAAATAGTAAAGATTAATATTTCTTAAAATTAGTTCATTTTTGTTTTAGTTTCGTTAAAACTTTCACAAACTATTAAAATAGAATTTCAAACAAAGTTTAAATTTTACTATTTTTTTTTTATTTTATTGCAGATTGCTGTATCGCTGAATTAGAAATTCTGAAGTTGATAGTATTAAGCAAAGTAGAAAAGTTTAAAAAAAAAAAAAAAAAAAAAAAAAAAAAACATGAAATAAATCAAAATTCATATTCTTGTATGATGTCAGTATAAAATACAATACAATTACATAAAAAAAAATTCTTTTAACTTCAAATAAAAAAATCACTAAAAGAATGTAAGTATATTAAATATCCAAAACATCAAATAAAATAGTCAAATTTTAACATCGTAAGTAAGATTATAGCAACTTTCATGATGCAGTATGCCTTTCTAACATTATTTAGAGTCCATTCATGATTACTTATTTACAGATGCTCAAGTTCACAACATGTTTTCTTATATCGGATGATTTGGAATCGATATAATATGGATTATGTTTCTAGCGGCTTTTGTACAAAAAATTATTTCTTCATATAAAAAAAAATTATTAAGAAATTTCCTATCCCATGTATAATAAGAAAAATTCTAATGTTTAATACAATTTCAACAAAATACGGACATTGTACTGGCAGTTTGTCATATGTCAAGTTGTTCTGAAATCCACATTCGCTACTTCTGATAATTTCACGAAATCACTTTCTTCAGACAAAAAAAAACAAAAAAAAAACAAGGAAACTGTACTGGCCACATTTACTTGATTGTCCATACAGTTTACTTTTTTTTTTGGCAGAGAGCCATTTCCTGAATATATCAGAAGTAGCAAATGTGGATTTTAGAGTAACTTTGCCGTAAAACAATGCGAAATCAAAATTTTATGAAAGATAAACTGCGCTCGCAATACGAGTTCCAGTGAAATTTATGCATTTGTACGAAATGTGTGTACAGTGAATATTACTTGCATAGGATTTGCTCTTAAGCATTGCTTTTTTTTATTTAATTATTTTATAGACATTTACGGTAGCAATTGTATTTTAGTTTTAATGGGAAAATCAAACATATTCGACTAAAGTACCGGGTGCTTCAAATATTCTGTAAAAATTTTCTAATTCATAAAAAATAACAAATAGACATTTTGGAAAGTTGTTTCTACAGAAACACTTAGTATATTGACTTCTTCTTTAGAGTTGTCCTGGTTTGTTGAGTATGTTGCATAAATTAAGCTTAAAATTAGTTTCTTCGGGACTTCTTCTTAAATAAGAAAAACTTGTCACGTTGTGTTTTTGTCATTTTGTGTGAAATATGGGTCCTTCGTCTCTTAGAGATTATAGAAAGCTAAAAAATATTTTCCAAAAAATCGTTTTAAATGCGTAAAGTGTATATCCGATGGAAAGTCATTAAGCAAGTCACAAAAGATAATTAAATAATAACTTACAATGATATTCACTTCAAAACAATTTTTATTTCTCAGCATATTCTCCACCAATGTTTATGTACTTATATCACCGCTTTATCAGTGTCCCAACACAAGCTGCGTCAAATTCTTTGGGTTGGTGTCTCAACCACATTCGGACTTCAAGTTGAATCTTATCATCATCTGTGAACATCATATTGCTTCCAAGATGGTTTTTTAGTGGACTAAACATATGAAAATCGCTTGGGGCTAAGTCGAAGCTGTATGGTGGATGTTGAAGAAGTTGCCAATCAAACTTTTGAACTGTCTCCTGCGTTCAACTTCAAGTCCTAATGTGGCTGAGACAGCAATCCAAATAATTTTATGCAGCTGTTGTTTGGGCACTGATAAAACGGTGAGATAAGTGCATAAATATTGTTGGAGAATATGTTGAGAAATAAAAATAGTTTTGAAGTGAGTACCATTTTAATACAGAAATGAAACATGAATGGTTTATTTATCTCTTGTGACTTATTTAATGACTTTCCCTCGTATTAAAAAGACATAAACACTGTGTTCATCTGTCCGAATATACAACACTATGACGTCTCCATAAACTTGTTCTTCTTTCTCGTGTAACAGCGATAAAACCTCTCATGACTATTCAACGCAAATAAAGGGATAATGCAGTTTAGAAAAAATAGCTTTTATGGGATGTAGATGGTGAAAAAATATATTGTTTAGTAATGAGTGCCTGCTCTGTGCTTTAATTTCATATAGACGTCATAGCAAACTTGATTGGTTCATATATTTTGTCCATCATATGGTGATCAAGTTTTTCGTGTATAGTGAATGAAGCAAGAAGCATATGACTACGAATGTATAATCAGTGAAATTTTCAGGCAGCCTAATGTATCGTCTCGAATGACTGCAAAGTACCCTGGACAGTAAAAAATACATATGTTTCTTAATGTGAGGCAATATAATATAACCATACACAAAACTTCTTCCGAGTTACCAGAGAAAACTGGTTAATACACTATAAATATTACTCGGAAATGTTTCCAAAATCAGTGGCAGCAAATAGTTATTATTTTTTTAATTATTATTTAAATCCAGAATATATATTGGTTTTTCAGTCTTCTGATAATAAAGATCGCTTTTTTGAATCGTGGGACACTCGGTAGAGGCTATTATATCTTTTAGTTTGTGGTTATATTACATTTTTCTAGATTAAGAAACATTCGACTTTTTTTTGCAGTGTGGAAGACTGTGTATCTCTTGCGAATTGATTATTTCTGAGATAGTTCACTCTGTTTTCACTAACAACTGGCTTACCCAACACCAAATTAACGTACTTCCCGGCCCGGCTAATTTTACGAATTTAAACCCAAGAACAAATACCGGGAATAACGTATAAATGTTAACTAATTATGCCAAACAACAAGATTTTTCTTATTTTCAACATAAAATCTATACAGTAACGTTTGTGGGAAAAACTTTGTAAGTCCCTTAAAACTACCTTATAAAATCAAGTTCATGCTGTTGTAAAATGTAAATGCGATGTTACAAATTTTAGACAATTATTGTTTTAATATATTTTTTAAATCAGTGATTTAAGTCAATGCATTATTCTAATATTTTGAACAAGAAAAATGTTATTCTAATATTTTAATATTTTTCATGTGTGAATAATTATTTCAATTTTTGTAATATGTCCTCTAATTTTAAAGCTAATATATCCTACAAGCAATGTAGATTCGCCTTATGTGATGTTTTATCATGTGCTACTTTTTATAAAAGCGATACTTGAAATATTCTTCAAAATTTATTTATCTATTTATTTTTACTGTGAGCTATATTACTTCTTCATGGATGGATGGGGTTTCGTTGCGCAATGTCCCCTCTAAGACATGTTACTTTTTTATGAAAAAATGAGCTAATCAAATTTCAATGTGGTTAATCCTAAGAAAATACAGATATGTCTTTCAAAAAATAAAATGCAAATTATCGACTGAAAGTTGTGCTATCTGAAAATCTGCCAAAATAGAACATTATATTTTAATAGAAAAAAATAATATACTTTTTAAGCATATTAATAAGTAAATTAGAACTGGATAAACACTATTTAAAACGTTTTTAACTTCACAATTATATCAGAAATATTTTCCTACAATTGTTTTATCTTTCTGTTCAAAATTTTTATGAATTATTCATCTTACAGTGTTTTTCTAGCTCTACTTTTAATAAAAATTTAAATCCACAAAATGATATCGTTTTGGTCTGTAAAATTTCTCACATGTCAACAGTCCCGATAGAATAAAATATAAAATATGAATAAATTTTCGTTTTTCAATAATTGCCATCGACTGGTAACATATGTAATTCTTATTAAATGATTTGATTTTTTGTGTTTCTCCCTTCATCTAAAATATTTTTCGTTTTAATGAAGCATAGAAATTTTTCTGATAAATTCCTTTATTCAATCATTATTCAGTGTATTATTTCTTGGCATTTTGATTAAATAAGCATAACAGTTCTAAAAACTTATTTTATTTTAAAGAAAAATTATCACTTTTATTTTTTCAAGGTAAGGATTATTCATTTAATAAATATGTCTCATTATGCATGATACAGGTTGTCTCCTCTTATCTTAAATCGATTGGTGATTGCTGAACTGTCAGTTATACTTTTAATAGAAAAAAATCTGCGTTTTAACGGAACTTTTTAAAAATATTACTACATGTAAATTTTATAAACTTAGAACCATTTTATTGCTCTAACATAGTAGTCTTCAACCTGTAGCCACGAAGCTATCACTACTTCAGATTAGACAAATTTGCCTTATTTAATGACAGAAACTTTGTGTTTAAATAAGGCGAAGAGTTTTTTTAGAGCTTCTTGGTGACAAAAAACTTTTAGGCAATAAGTTAAATGACCCCTACTTTCCTCGTCAAATAACAAAACAAAGGCCCTTTTTCTACAACCGAAACTTACCGAGTTTTGATACTTTCAATAAAAAAAAAATTCTGCGGTTTTTTTTTTGTTTTTTTTTTGTTTTTTTTAAACTAAAAAGAAACAAAAGGACTTATTTTAAGAGCCAAAAAACACTTAGATATTTTAATTTCAATGTACCTTATCTTTGTAAGTTTTCTTGGTAAAAAGAAATTTTATTTGTACTTTTGTAAAAAGAACGAGTATGTCTTTCTAAACAAAACTTATGGGACCAAGAGACTGTATATCAATTTTAATTTCGTATTTTTTTTCAAAAAATAACAATTTCAACTGAAGTGGATTCTGAGGTATTGTCAGACACATTTTTAAATATGAGGGTATAGCTCATTGCATTTCATAAACAAATAATGTCCGTTTTCAATATGTGTAATAACGTTAGCACCTTTCGAATGGAAAGGTAAGACTTTTGAAAGTTTCTGTAGGATATCTTTAATATTTTCAAAATTATGGACGAAAATTTGGATTTAGCATAGACTGAATTGCTTTATACTATTTAATTTATAAATGAATTGTGAATTTGACTCTACATGAAAATAATTCCTCACCTTGATGTGCAATGTCGAATCTCTCATTCTGTTACTGGGTCAACTGTATACCATGTATCTATTTTGTTTGTTTTGTTATAATTTAGTTTGATATCGTGGGGGGGGGGGTGTAACTAAAAGATTGAAAATATCTTAAAACATAAAAATAAATCTTAATTTCTTACATTTTTATAATTATCAAAACGATTTATTATTGCTCCTTCTAAACATATAAAGTCTCTTCTTATTTCTTTTTCCGTGAATATTCGATAGTTTATCATATTACTTATTTTTCGTAACATCTAGCATATCCGGTTTTGCTAGAAGACAATTAAATATATCCGTTTTTAAGAAAAATGAAGGCATAGCAACTAAATCCCACAAAATTTAATGAAGTTTTCCTGAAGCTAAGAAAGTGCTAACGCAGTAGATTTAGAAAATCCTTTCATTCTTTGTTTAAATTTGAATATAGAAGAATGTAATGTAATAACTTTTTTTTCAGTGAATTTGTAAGAATATTTTCATATTGATTTTTTTAAATATTTTTCGGGCTGCGGAATTTCAAACACAATTTTTTTAATATTCAAAACAAAGTTTTACTTTATAGGTCTATTTAATAACAAAAATTAATGTTGATGTACGCAATTAATAATCATCCTACTAAATTTAAAAGATTTATTCAACTGAGCTTTTTTTTTTCATAAGATAGCATTAGAAAACTTACACATGACATAGCACTAGAAAACATATTGTACTGTATATATATTTCTTTAAAAAAAAAAAAAAAAAAAAAAAAAAAAAAATGAAACAACATTATTTAAAAATATCAAGTTTATAAAGTGAATTCTGAAAACACTTTTCTAATCTTATCACAGAACTTAAGTCTTGCAAAAGTTGGTAGTGTTTAAGAAAAATTCCAATCTTTAAAAACTGAAACAAGTTATATATATTTTTTTTCATTTTTGATTTATTCAATACTCTTGCATTGTCAACTATAATATATTTCACTTATATGTTGCTTAACAACAAGATATTTTCTTTCAATGCGTAAAATGTGTTAAAATGAAAACAAAGTGTAAGAATTGTAAACAATGCGATGTGGTTGCAGTGACAGCTGGTAGAGAATGAAATTCCTGATAGGAGGAGGAGGAATGGGGATTTGATATTCCACGGTAGCTAAAAATCACCGGTCGCTCAAATATTATCTGATGGCTGTTAAATTTATGCTACAACCATTGCCTCATAATTGTTCTACAGCGATCCTATAAATCCTGTAGTAATCCTATGTAATAATAACTACCCATTAAATAACTAGATTATATGGATATCAATTTAACCAAATACGTTCAAGTTAGAAAAGTGTGCGGAATTTATGTTTTCGATCACACATGCGCATTAGAAAATGTCATAAAAAGGACGTCCACAAGACGTGTATATGTGTGAAATTTTGAATTCCCGACGATATACTGTGACTGACTATAGGACGTTTTCATCCACCCAGATGATATTGGATACCCTCAATATGATATCTTATTTTTAACTGATTTCTGTGCATTGTCTGGGTATATGGTGTAGATGTAATGTTCTGATTTTTCTGTCTTCAGGATACTGAAGAAGATGAAGTTCTGCTAGACTGCACCGGAATCAAAAATACGTATTCAATTATGAAAGAAATCTTCTTTCGAAGTTTTGTAAATCATTCTCACAGAGAAATTACCATGGCACTTTCCTCAACCCAACAACAAAAACAACAACAATATATATTAGTATCAAACCACGAGTCTTTGCGCTCATATTATTTTAAATGTGACCCATGTGGTATTTATGCTTTTGCTAACAAAGGGTAGAAATTTTCTTGTTACTGATAACATAAAAATTACTAATTATGCCATGTTCGGGTTACTTGTATGCTGAGTGTGAGAAACATAAAAAATTAATTAAATGTTTTTATTGAGAATTAAAATATCATTACAACATTTTTCCAGCCAGCGACTTACGAAAAACGATAAAATGTTGCCTGTTTCTAAACTCCAACGTCTTATCTTACAGTAAAAGTACTTTCAAAATGTCACGATTTTTTTTTCTTTCTGAATTTCCCTTTACAAACAAACAAATGTGCTTTTTTTTCTTCATAATACTTGTTATAGATACAATCAACCTAGTAACGAAATATCGTTAAATAATAAATGGGAAAACTCGATTTAATATGTTTAATGATCATTCTGTATGGCAATGGGTGATAAATATGTGTGTAATTTAAAAGTAAAAAAGTTTAACCAGATTCTGTTATTTTTAATATACTGAAAGAATTTTTTAAATCGGGTCGGTAGTTTCGAAGTAATCATGATTTCAAAATGTTTCCCCTAACTCATCTCACACTTTTGAAGTTTGAATATGTCTTAAAACTCTTCTTAGCAAAAATTTAGGCTTCAAAAACCACCATGTCAGCATTAAATTTTTAGTATACATAACATATTTTTTTTAAATATATTCAGTGGTTTCTAAGAAAATTTAACATAAATATTAAATTTTTCATTGATTAAGTACATATCCTTGTAAAGAATATAAAATCATTATTAGTGCATGAAATAAATTTATATTTTTTAAGAAATAATATAGAACATATGAATTGTAATATAATCCAATACCTGCGAGTTAGCGTTAAGCTTTAGGATGATTTCCTTTAAAATGTACCTATTCAATCATTTTGTGTATCAATCTATCCATGTAGTTTATATATTTTATATATATCTATTTTATAAAGCAAAGCATGTCCTATCATGCCCTATCAAAAAACAACTTAAATAATTTGTACGCTACTTTCCTCCTCGCCATGCCAATGCACTGATATCGACATCGTGATATTCGACAACATTTTCTTGCAAACATGCTAACCATTAAAGTCAGATCGCTCATTCTGACCTGAATAATACTATTTTTGACTTTTGTCAGATAAAAATCTAATAATAAGACATTTTGAGTTTTTGATAGCATCCGTTAACGACAGTTAACCAAAAAGAGACATAAATATCCATAAAATGCATCAATTGTATTTTATGATTTATAAATTCTAGCCTTTTGGAGAAAAAAAAATTGCATACAAATGAAGATAATTTTGTGTTTTTAAATTTGACATTATTCGTATTTTTTACTAAATATAAAAAGATATAAGAAATGTTTGATATTTTGCATTTTTTAGCTTTAATTTTTCTGTAATTAATTACTACCAAATTGAAAAGTCCTTATTTAATACAAATGGTCCTCAAGATTTATATATAAAAACACTAATCAACACCTCTTTTATTTTATTAAATACCTAGAATAAAATTAATTTTAAATTACGGTTTAATATTCCTATTCGTTTTAAAAAGCCTTAACCTGTTTGAAGATAGTCTATTGATATTCAGAATATTTTCGATTATTAATTTATTTTAATTGGCAAAATGAATGGAAACATTTATAAAATATTTTATTAATTGATAATTTTGCATGCAATTTTACACGTTTCATAAGTATTTATTATAGGACGTTATTTAAAAGTTTTCATTCAAAATCTATTACAGATATTCCAAAAAACCCCGAATAAAACATCTGCAGAAATTGATGGATTTGAAAAGTATCATTAAATGAAAGTAATTAATCTTTTGAAATTTTATTTAATTCCATTGGTTAATATTTCTTTTTCTTTGAATTGAATAAGACCTTTTCATTGACTACACTTATGAAAGACGTATAAAAGATGCTTTTATCTGAATATATTTCCATTTCAAATATTTTTATTAACTTTGAATGAAATTCATTTTTGCTATTTATGTGTAAAAAATTAATATTTTAGATAAATTACAATATGGTTACGCGTATAATTTATTTAAAAGCGGTATTATGATTGAAACTGTGCAAACACATTCCTCGAATCTAATGATAATCGTCAATGATAATCATATTCTCGTGATATTTTTCACAAAATGTATTTCATGCTACTCTAATTAATAAATATGAATAGATTTCCACAAAAGAGTGAAAACTGCAAATTCACATATTTTCCCCACTTTAATGTAATGTATCAATTATCGAATCATCGAGAAACTTATTTTGAATGATTTAAAAATTTGAAAGATAATTCACGTGTAGCGATAAATTATGGATAGCATAATCATAAACACATACACATACATGAAATACACATCAATCACAAACGGAGTCTGTATAGATATATAAAATCGTTTTTGTAATATTGTTTGTTTTAATATCACTGTGCAAAATAAATAAATAAATAAATACATGAGTGAATATATGTGTGTGTGTGTTTCTGTGTATATATACATACGACAATGATATTAACACAAATTAATAAAAAAAAAATATTAACAAATATTTTTTGTGTTAGATGGTGGTGTTGATGGCTGTGTACGTTACGACCGGTTATCAGCGCGAAGGATACAGGCCGAGGAGGGGATACCTTTAAAAAAGAACCCTACCCTTTTTTACGTACCGTTTACGCAAGTTCGGAAAAAACTGCTGAAAAATCTAAACGGACAGGCCTGCACTGTCAGAAAAACTCGTCTTTATACACTAAATTATTATTAATTTTTAAACAAATAATTTCCGTACCCCTAGAAAACATGTTTTTTTCCGTGAATTCTTCCTGAATGTCTGAAAAAGAGGGAACATTTCTGTTTATTTCCTGCATGCATGTGTATTGGCTCTTTTAATGCTAAAGTTCGAATGTAATTTAAAATAAAAAACTAAAAATTCAATAAATAAAAATTTTGAATTAATTTAAAAAAAAATACTTCTTTCGAATGTAAACTTTAACAATTAATTTTCCGATTCATTTAAAATTATTTGAAATTTATTTGTAAGTTATTATTTGTAAGGTATAAAGAAATATTTGCAATTAAAAATATTCTAAATAAACAGACTAATAAATAAATAAAAAAAATACATAAATATATACAGGGTGTCCCAAAAGTTTCGTACAACTTCAAAAATTTATTACAAAAAAAATAATAGGCCTACATAAAAAATAATTACAACAGTGCATAGAGTAACTTAAAAAGTTTTCTTCTACTGCCTTAGTAAACTTCAACATGAGATCCTTTCGTGGCACGAAGAATATCAAGACGATATTCCAATTCAATCCACGAACGTTTTTCATGCCAACATCAACAGTAGCTACTGCTGTTTGGATCTTTTGTTTCAATTCCATGAGACTATTAACTTTTTTTCGGATTTCATCAAACAGTTGTAACTACTGTTGATGTTAGATGATGTTATATGTTAGATGTTAGATGATGTTACTGTTGATGTATGATGCTGAAACGCACGTGGATGGAATTAGAATATCAACTTGATATTCTTCGTGTACGAAAGGATCTCATGTACTAGTATACTAAGGTAGTAGAAAAAAAACTTTTTAAGTTACTCTATGTACTATTGTAATTATTTTTTGTAAGGCTGTTATTATTATTCTTTTGTAATAAATTTTTGAAGTTGTACGGAGACTTTTGGGACAGCCGTTATATATAAGTAAGTTAAATTAAATGAAAAAAGAAATATCGATTTTGCTCAAAAACGCAACAAACAAAAATAATGCTTTCGAATTTAAGAAAGTAACAAATAGTTTTCTCATTCATTTAAAATTATTCGCAATTTATTTTTTAAAATTATATATATTAAAAAAAAAAAAAAAAAAACTTTGTACTGAAAATATATTCTAAAGGAATACATTTAAAAATATGTATAATAGTTGGGGGAAAAAATCGATTTTACCCCCAAAAAAATATTTTTCTCGAATTTAATTAAAAATGTATTTTAATATTTTACATCTAACAATCAAGTTAAGAAGATAAATAATTCGTGTTTTCATTCTCTATTAATACTAAAGTGATACAACCCAAGCATCATCTCATAGCGACGAAATGTACCTGCAATTAACTTCAAAATTGCCAGGTTTCTAAAATTAAAATTATTTAAGTCTCAGCCGCTATTTGAAGAAAACCCGAATCATCGTTTCAAACATGTACTCTGTCTATCGGCCGTTGGCCTTATCGGTAAGACGCTTAGTTCAAGGCACTAAGAACCCGGGTTTGGTCCCAAGGACAGCCAGAAAATATTCTTGAAGTATATGGAACAATGAATGGTCAACAGATGCGGCACTAAAAGGGATGTAATTTTTTAAAGCCTCCGTTCTTCAAATAACGGAAAAATTCCCTGCTATGAGAGAGAAAAAAATAAACGGACATTCTTTAAATAACGGAAATATTCTGGAAGCGATGCTGCCAGGAATATTTCTGTGATTTGAAGGAACACCCAGAAAAAGGAATTGATTAAAACTACAAAACATGTTTTGTTGAGTACATTTTGGTTGTTTTAGCAAAATTCAAGTAAAATTGAACCATTTTGCTTGAATTAACAAAACATTTTTTGCTGACGACACAATTTTTTTTTTTTGGAATTGGGAAAAAAAAAAAAAAAAAAAAAAAAAAAAAAAAAATGTTGATTCAAACAAAATTTCCATTGACCTATATTTAAACAAGAAGTTTTGTTGGGTCAACAAAATTTTTGTTGATTCAACAAAACTTTTTTCTGGGTGAAATATTTCTTAGAGTGTGCCAGCGCGACATGGATTCGAACTTAGCAACACCTGTCTACCAGCTTTCAGAGCACAACCTTTAAGCCGCTGGGGGTGGGAGGTCTTTATGGTATAAAAATTAGGGAAAATATTAATGTTTCCATTTTATGTTAAAACTTACTACCGGATACTCGAAATTATATAATAATTCATTGGAAATCAATATTTTTTATTACTTCATATTTCTTGTAAGTATCATAACGCGCTTTTCTTTTTTATGGGTTCAGTATTGCCTCTTAAGTTTTATTAGAGTATCTGGAAAGCGCAAATACTGACTTTCTGAATATTTAAGAAGTACTTTGATAAACTTACTACTTTATGCAGAAGGTTTAAGGATCAATATGTTAATCAATTTCAATAGGTTTGAAATAGTTAAACATTCTTAAGATAAACCGCAAACGATTTTTCTCCATAGGCCATAATGCAACGGAATTCTTTTGAGTGTTCTGTAAAAATCATTTAATTTCTATACACATTATATTCTATAGTAAGCCTTTTGCAGTACACCTGAGAGACATATATCAATTTCAATAGGTTTAAAATTGTGTAACATCATTAAAATAAATCGCAAATGATTTTCCCCGTGGACAGAAATGTGATGGAATTATTTTGAGTGTCCCTGTAAAAAAACTATAAGTGCAACACACTTCATATTCAGTATCGAACATGCCATAGTAAACCTTAATAACATACATCAATTGCATGACAATACGTATATATTTACGTGAGGTAGAGCACGGACAGACAGACAGACAAACCGAATTCATAAACACTTTTCAAATGTGTTGGAAAGTGTTAAAAAGGATCACTCACGTACACTACAACTATGTTTTCTATCGATTATGAAATGCGTAGCTTTTATCGTTCATTTACGCAAAAAATGATTCAATTACAGGACTGACTGTCATCGAAAATGGTTTGAAGTGCGTTTTACACTGTGACATGTGTATATAAACGTCTCAGACTTATACACTGTAAAAACAAACTCCTGAGAAAAACAGAAAAGGTACTGGCAGCAGAATTGCCGTTACTTTTCCGTTTTTTCACAGACATTCACTTTCGTGGGTTTTTTCCGTTTTCAAAACTGAGAAATTCCGTTTTTGAAACTGAGAAGTTCCGTTTTCGAAACTGAAAAGTTCCTTTTTAGAAACTGAAAAGTTCCGTTTTAGGAACTGAAATGGTTTGTTTTAGAAACTGAAATTTTCAGTTTTAGGATTGAAATGTTCTGTTTTAGAAACTGACATTTTCAGTTTTCAGGACGGTTACTTTCCGTTTTAGAAAACTGATATTTTAAGTTTTTATTATCTGTTCGATATTTCTCCCATAAAGGGGAAAGTGATATCTCAAATTCCCCACACTTATGTTAAACCTATCTGTGGCAGTTATATATATATATATATATATTTTTTTTTTTTTAGGAATTAAATATTTTAAACTTTTTTTTTCTTTGTACTATACTTAAATGATGTCTCTTTTGTAGTGGTCAAAATATTTCTGAAATATACATTTTATTTATAATTTTATGTGTTAAAATCCTAGCAAAACCAAGTAATATTTTAAAACTTCAGATAAAATTAAATGTATATTTTAGAAATATTTTGACAACAAAAGGAAAAGAGACATTCTGTAAGAATTGTACACAGAAAAAAGAAGTTAAAAATGTTAATTTCTTAGGACATATTATTAGGAGACTTATACTTAATATACAAAATTTTATAAAAGGCAATAAATGTGATTTAATTTAGAAATGAAAAAAAAATCTTTATTAAAGAATTAAATATATTTTTATGAACAAATATTTTTAGGAAAAATCTTAAGCTTAATTATAACAATATTGCAAATTTTCCATAAACTATGCTAAAATTTGCAATTTTAATTATTATTTAAAATAGCATTCAAACCCTGGAGCTAAATTCTTTAACATGACTAAAATTTGATGATCTAGAAATAAAAATCAGGGGTCTGTCCAGATTTTTCTCGAAGTGTCCTGTTTTTATGAAATTGTAGAGGTTTATTTATATTTGTGAAAATTCTAGTTATAATTTTGTAAATTTTGAAATTATCGTTATATACAGGTTCCTGTATATCTTTTACACATGAAAAAGCTAAGTAATATGTTCTGTGATCAGTTCAGTTGTTTTGTGGCAGATCAGATTTTATTTTTAAATGATTAAACTTGTGAAAGGTTCTGTTTGGAGGCGGGGAAAAAAATGTGAACAGTCCTTTTAAGTAGCCAAAATTTTCCTAAACTGATATCTGAAAATACAGAAAAAGAATGTACTAAAAAATACATTGTGTGAGAAATTTTGAAAGAAAAAAGAAAAAATATGTAATCGCAGCATTTAAAAATATATATATAATTGTTTTTCAAAGATATCCATAGGTTTCATTTCCTAACAGTATAACTGTAAAATTTTTAGCACTTGTTATTAATACATTTTTTTTTTCAATTTTAACCCCCCCCCCCCTCACTGTTTATATATTTTATTTTTTTCTTATTTCATACTGAGACATATTTTGGCACTTGGGGCAGTAAGTGTTATCTCTTATTTATTTACATCGTTGTTTTAATATCATTAGTATATATAATCCATTCTGTTATACATATGTAAGATAGAAATCTCGTTTTTTGAAGACGAAAATTGGACTCATTTGCCTAGAGAGAATGAAAATGTATTTCAGTAAATCATAAAAGAAAAATTTTACTTGCTTTTTAGCTTTTAATTCGTTTATCCGTTAGTCTGTATTCGAAAATACTTGCTAATTTAAATCATATATATATATATATATATATATATATATATATATGTATATATATATGTTAAATTATTTTCTTTACCTATTTAAAGCTTTTGTTTATTCAATGTAGTCATTATCCCCCCACCCTTACGCGGATGTAAACACTTTCTGGTATTTAAACCAAAAAATATAAATAATTAATAACGAGGCCTTATTGTACTCAAATTGTTCATATTAAAACTATTAAAAAAATGCTACAATAATTTTACAAGTCAACGTATAACTCTATAGATATCGCTAGGTGCTATTGAAAAGTAAATGTGAGAAAAAGAAAAAAAAATAACACTTACAAGATCAATCAACTATGAACATTCTCTAATCATAAAGAGAATAAATAGTAATAATAATAATAATTTGCCCCCATAAAGTCAACTTTAAAATTAAGAGTAAAAAAATAAAATAAAAATAAAAATAAAAACAAGAAAAAGAAAAAAAACAGTGCATCCAGATTACTCATAGTAAATGATTAGAAACTGTTAGAAAGTAAAATAATTATATGATTTAAAAAGTATATTCGAATACAAACGCATAAACTGGAATTTTGAAAAATATATAATAACGAAATAAAGCATAGCTAAAGAACGGGGATATTTTTTCCTTTTTAAATCTGCATGAATAAAGATCATCTTTAGACACATATTACACATAAATTAATAACAAAGTCCGGTTAGGAAATAGTGAGTTGAAGTAAAATAATAATCAGATAAAATGCAAATATTCTAGGCAAATGATTGAAAGCTATTGTCGTAATATATACGTGGTTTAAAAACTAAATTTATATCTTACAAACATATAAATAAATTATGCATATAATGTTATTAAAACAATGATATAAAAAACAAAGATAAAACTTACTTTTATTCTGTAAAATATGTCTACATCCAAAGTTGCACTTATTACAATTGTAAATTCTAAAAAGCACGTGCTATCTCAAGTTACTTCGGACTACCGTATCGGCCATATTGCTTCTGGAGTTCTATAAAGGGTGTTGACACAGGACACAGACTGACAAACTAATATATCCTCCAATCACGTCGGAACAGAACGTGTCTCGCCGGAAAAGCTCTGTTCTCCCAGACAATCACTGTCACCTACGGAAACTTTCAGTTATATCGCTAGCAGTAAATTGAAAATTTCCGTTAATTGCAGGAAATGTTACACTTTTTACCCAAAACGGAATTTTTCAGGTAAAAAAAGGAAAATTCACAGAATAACACCTGTTAATTTCAGGACATATTTTTACAGTGTAGTGTATTACGTGGTTTGTATAAATTATATAGGTCATATACAGCTCTTCACGAAGTAATTCCTACGCATTACCGTATATGGACATCAATTGCTGCAAATGAATTTTTACTTAGTTGCGTGTTCTTTAAATATTTTGATACTCTAATTCGTTGAATGAAAAAATAAAATTTATTAATAATGTTCGGTTACCGTTGGGAAGTGTTTTATAGTCTATGCCTGAAAAATGGTTTTTCTTTCTTTATAATATTAAAATAACTATCAACGTGTATTTCATCACACTCCCAGTAAATTGAATAACAATCTAATATAATTACAGAAAAAAAATTCTTCATTTATAAAGAAAGAGAGAACTTTAGGTTGAAACCCCCAGTAACTGACACTTTAAGGATTTTACCTTGTTCAAATCACTATTACAAAGTTGTGAATTTATTTTATACTAGTCGTTGATTTTGAAACTATAGTAAAAGATACATTAAAAAATTATTGTTGACAAAATTTTGAAAAATTATATTTTTTATTACTAAAAATTTATTTTTTTCACAAATATGGTCAATATTTCCAGTAACTGACACCATCCCTTATTAGAAAAACCAATAGCTGAAAAAGAAGTTATAGCAGTCAAGACAAATGTGGTACCAATAGACGACATTACTTTGCCGAATTTTGCAAGAAAATGCTTATTTGACTTAGGATTCTGCTAGTCCCGCAGTGGCGCGGACGGTAAAGCTCGGCTCTCGTAAGATCGCCGAAAGCCAAGCAGCATCGACCACGGTCAGTGGTTGAGAGGGTGCATCGTCTATCCTCTCTCGTCTGCCTCTGCTGTGGGACCGTGTACGTTAATGGGAGCTGGTGCACGTTAAATCTGTTCGTGACTCCAAAGTCCTCCAAGTTCTGTATAAGCGCTACCTCTGGGGGTGCCAATCCAGATGCAGGTCTCTCATCTGGAATTAGTTCAAAATTAGGAGACCGGGGGGGGATAGTACAATAGACCTCTGTTCGCGGTGCTTTGGCTTTCGAGCCTCCCCCCCCCCAGTAATACAGTAACAGATTTCTGCTGAGGTATCAGTAACTGGGGGTTTCACTCTATAACTATTCTGACAACTCGAAACTTAATTAATAAAAATCCGTAATATTCTACAGTGTTCTTTTAATTCTGGTATTCTAAAATGACTTTAAAATATTTCAAGCGTCCTGTATTGACAATTTATGTAAGCAGCAATTCGCCAATTTAAAACTCGCTTCATACTTGAAAATATATGAGTAACAAGCCTTTATTATCTCGTTTAATTTAACACTTAAGCATTTTTTATGTATTATTTTGCCTTCTTTCCATTGACTAAATCAATACCATAAGACATAAATTGCTGTTTTTGGTAAATGCTAACTTGTCAAGTTATTTAGACCACTTCTAATTTAATTTACACTTCAATTTATACGAGCTTTCCAAACGGTAGATTAGCATTTGCTTGTATGTTAATGAGTTATAGCGTTTGGAATACACCAGAATATTATTAAATCGTACGAGATGATGAATGTGAGTAACTTTAAGATCATAGCCATACACGTAGAACTATAACTCTAGACATAAGTGTCATGATACATTGAACTGAAAGCACTTCCATTACATACTTATGACGCACTGGAATGGAATTCAGAAGTGGAAATGACATTTCAAATAGCAAGAATTTAATTTCTCGATCGTATTTGGGTTTATGCTCCTGTTATAACTGAGTAAATTAAACAGATATAATTACATTAAAAATGGGTGTTAGATAAAAGTCACAATTTTTAATAATGGAATGATAAATAACCCTTTTTGTATACTTCAGGTACACACAGCGACGCAGACGCATAAAATCAATTCTTTAATACTGATAAAAATTGCATCAGCTAAATTAATAATTAATATTGTTCTTGAAAGAAAATATTTGGGATTAAGGGAATTTGACTAAAAACAGATAATGGTGTAAAAAAGAAAAGTGTTACTGATGCTTTACTATATTTTTCTTGACATTGTTTCCATTAAATATCTAATAATGATAAATATGTTTAAAGTAATGTGTTTTCACATTTGCATATGAATATATAATGTAGTCATAATGTCTTACCCTGATTACAATCATTTATTGCAGAAAAACTAATTTAATTACGCATATGCTTGTTTCAATATGTTGTAAAGTTTATAATACAAGTACATACGTCAGTAAATTTCGATGTGAGCACTCTTGGTAGCTCGCAGAATGTCAAAGCGGTATTCCATTTCTCTCCACGTATTACCCAACATTGTGGCTGTCACACTAGACACAGCATCTGTGACCCTGACATTGAGTGTTTCAATATTTTTTACTGGTGTTGCAAACACTCTGTCTTTTACGTACCCTCAAAAGAAAAAAATAATAAAGGAGTTGGTCCATCCCGTCCGGTCCATCTTCCAGGAAATTTGTCATCAAGGAACTCATTAACTACGCTAGACACTGGACTAAAAAACCCTTAAGAACATGAATTTTCCATGATAAACATTTTACAGTATTACATTCAATGATTATTTCGTAATAATTTTTTGTAATCAAGTAAATACTTTATGACCACCCTGTATATAAATATAGCCAATTTAATAATTTTTTATACCTATCTTTCCGGATAATTAACATCATAAATATTTGTAAAACAATTTTTTACACCAGTTCGATAATAAATTATTAGCTATTTAATATATTTTTTTTTTCGACGAGCAAAATTTGTTATTTTAAAAGCATCTAAATAAGAAAATATATAATAAATTGTAACTTTTAATTTCCTCAAAAAATAATAAATTATAGAACTTTTTATGGATATTGTTCTTTTATTAACTATTTATTAATATTAAAAAAATTTAAATAATCTCAAATAACTTGAATTAAATAAGTGTGAAGTTTTACGTTAAACGTAACAAATGATGTACGTTCGTACCATAACTAATTTCAGTGAAATGAATTATATAGTCTGTTATTATGATATGGTTAATTTTCGTAATAAAATAAGTACATTTTAATTTGGCAACATTTTATTTTTGTTGAAATTTACTGAAAATTCCAATGGGAAACTTAAGCCTAGATTAAAAAATTTAAGCACTTGAAATCCATATTTGACACTTTTTATATTTATTATCTTATACTCCGGAAGCATCTGTCCAAAACAAATGTCAGTAGATTAGAGGATTGCTATAATTAAATAAAAATTTTATTTTATTATATTTTTATTATACAAATTCAGTTTTTAAATTCAGTAATACGGAAATAATATGACGACCTAGAATCATTACCTATCATGGGATATCACTGAATTAATAACGTATGATAGAGTTTAATAGAATAATGAATGTGAACATAACTTGGTCATACAGGTTATAAAATGTCATATACGTCATATATGAATATAGCGTCATACATGCCAGATAACTTGGCGATACATCTCGGTCGCTTGACGATTAATCCACAGAAGCTGGTATAAGAAGGAAGTACTGATTTAAAAAAAAAAAAATCAAATTACTTAATAAATATTTTTATTAATATATTTTTTAAGTTTCGATTCAATTTTCATAAAATTTGAAATGACTCGACAAAAGACTGCAACGATTATATATACTAAATTTTAAACCATTCGGTTGGGTAGATTTTGCGGTGTTATATGCGGACAAACGGGCAGACAAAATGACAGACAAACGGACAGACAAACTGATAGACGCACGGACCAGACGAAGACTATATGTGCTACTTATTTATATAATTACGAACGCACCTAAAAATTATTATTTCAGTATTAGTTTTAAAAAATATTCCAAAATCCTTTTAAAAGACGAAATTCAATTTATTTTCCAAGTCCAAGCGTCGTTATTATCTGGATGAAATATATTTGGACTTTTATTGTGCTTCACATAGTTCCAAAATTAAAAAATAATAATAAATTTATTTATTTATGTACAACAATCAAACGTTATGTAGAACAGATCCAATTATTAGCAGATACGCCTTTAATTCAGTCGTATTCTTTTCAATTTCCCATTTAAGTCAAGATTATGGATTAAAGTCAAGTATACAGTTAAAGATGGATGAGTATTGAATTTTTTAAAAATAAACGAATGCATAAAATGTTGCACTTTATATTTATAAAAAATAACGTTGTGGAACAAATTGGTATTCAGAATTGTGAATTTCAACCAAAATGTTATTAAAAGTATCTGTTTCATTTATATTGCGCAATATATTTTATACTATGGATTAATTGGGATCATTTTTTTTCTTTAATTTTCGTTACTAAAAAAGAGTTGATTTACCATGGTATCGTTTCAGTATTCCCCGAGAAAAATGTACATCAGTATCAGCCGTTTTCCACAGGATTGTGGAAGGAAGTTTGAATCGCTTTATGTTGCAGATATTTAAAATATACACTATATAACCAAAATTCACCGAGAAATTTCAATATTACACGTTTTGTCGAATACCTAGATAAATACTTAACTAATTCTACTGGAACGTTGGAAATGTAAATTTAAATATTTGACTTCGTATTTTTCAGCTGAGATTTCATCACTAGGGAAATTATGTGACTAACAACAATTTAAAGAACAAAATAATATTTGGGGTGGCCCTGTAAAATAAAGGCTCGAAATGATGTGTATCCTATGCAGTTAAATATTTGTATATTGTACAAGATTTGTGTTTATTTCTGTAAGAATAGCAAATATATTCATATTGGCATTGACAGCCTAAAGTGATTTCTCAGAAAACGAGAGCACCTCTGGCGAGCAAATAATCATTAAGTATAAAAACAAACTATGGTCTTAGGCTAAAATCGCCAGAAACGCCCTAGACCATCTCTGCCAGGCCGGAGTCCAAACACGGCAATAGGCAGGGATGGAATAATAAGTAAGATGGTGGTGATACTTACTGTGCACGCAGGAAACCCGCTCCTTCGTGACGGGGAATGCTTTACTAACGACAAGGGGGGTACTACTCGATACAGTAAATTGATGTACCTAGACAAATAATTTGTAGTACTGGATAAATGAAGAAGGTATTGGTGTATTCATTTCATTTTGGTGAGAAATGTGGTTCGGAAGAGAATGTTGTGCAGCTATTTTCTTTGGGGGAATGGCTCGACGTTTGACATGTAATTTTTTTGTGAGTGAACAGTCATATTAAGGGTGAATATGAGTGTTCACCTCACCAAACATTAATCTGTTCTTTCTGGGAATCGTAAATTTGGGAAAGTAGGACGTCAATAGGACGTGGCCCGTTAGTAATCAAGTTGTGTTTTGTATGAGCTAGTACATGTGGAGTGAGACTTTGGCGAGTAAGTTAAACGTGTGCCTGTTAAACGTGTGCGTCAGTGGATTCCATGAACTCCTGCCTTTCAATCAGAATCCTGTATTTCAGGACCGCCGTAATAAATGACTGGAAAACTGGAAGGTGGTGATAGATTTTAGAAGTGGCCTGTTTGGTAAATTTGTCCACGCACAACAGTTATTGTAAGGATGAATGACTGGATAAATGACTGGAAAACTGGAAGGTGTTGGTTAATTTTGTTGGTGGCCTGTTTAGTATGTTGGCCCACGCACTCATTGCCATGAATGCCCTAGTGCGCGGAAACATGACAAAAATATACTCTATATTGAATGGATTTTATTTTTAATTTGATCTGAAGTACCAGTTGATTTTTTGTTCTGGGTGCGTCTGTGGTTGCTAGTCCAGACAGGGTATCGCTTAAAATCGAGCATTATGGCGAATAACTCTGTAAGACTGTGTTACTGTAGTCTATTCTGCAGGCTTACTGATGCAGTACCGCGCAATATAGAGGTTTCATTAAAAAATTAAAGTAATTTTCGCATATATTTGTTTATAACATACATGGTTTCAACCAAATTGAATGCCAGTATCAGAATTCTTGACAGATTGCAGTAGAAATACACAGAAAATTTTGAATATAAATTTATTAAATATTTGATGAAATATGAACATTTGCATGAAATGAGTTTTAAGTGTGCGTGCTCGAATAATACCTAAGATGTTTGCATGATTTGGTAGTTTTCTTTATAGAGCAACTAATATAGAAAAAAAAATCAGTCGAATATCCTGAAAACTCAACAGTCGATAGTGTGAGCAGAATTGCAGTTCCCTTCTAAAAATTGTTTTGTTGCAAGGGAGTTGTTGGGTGCTCACAAATTGGCATTTTTAATTTTATAATTTATTATATTTTATTTCTTCTTGGAAAATCAACAAGACTTTTTTTTAAATCAAAGCATCCGTTTCAAAGCTAATCGCCGACAGTCATTAAATATTAAATACTTTGTTGGATGTCGGTTAATAAAAAATGGCAATTTGTGGAAAATTTCTGGAAAAAATCTTTAGATCACTTTATCGTACTTATTCGATTGATCTTTTATATATTAGTTGCTCTGTAGATTTCGTAAAAGTCGTGAAAAAAATTGGTATTGTTTGCGTATACGTAATTAAAAATTGTTTTATACAACGTTCATTAAATATTTAATATATTTGTATTCTAATTAAACTACATTGTTAATAATATATTGAGTCAAATTTTCTGAACTGGCGTTAAATTTAGTTGAAAAACTTGCTTGTTGTAAACAAAAAAAAAATGTATTTTTTAAAGCGATTGTTATATATCCATGAATATACATGCTATTATTACAAACATTAACACAAATGTTATAAAATAAAAACATCGTCATTTTCTGCAGCGACAGATAATTTTGTGCATTTTATTTTACTGGGTGATCTCAATTATTATTCTATTTTCTTCATTTTTTTGTTGATCCCCTATTTTTTCTTGTGATCAAATCCTCATTGAAAGATATGAGGTCTTAAATTTTCTTTACATTGCCGGAATTTTCAAATAATTGATTGAAAAAGATGTACACAGTTTATAGAATCGTGGATAAGTCGGATGAAGATATTGTATCATTTAGTTCGTGGTTATATTATATTTTTCTAGAATAGGAAACATTTGTTTTTTATTGCAGTGTGTACGGACCACATGTTCGGGGAAGCCAATGAAAGCGATTAGAGCTTTGAAGTACATGCGTTATAGAAAGCAGTTGACAACTTGCTTAAAAAATACTTTTTGACGTTTTTTGGCACCCAGACTTCAGCAGATAAATTAAAACTTTCAAAAGGAACACTGGAAATGAGCAATTTATATTTCTGTTTTATAAATTCATATTACAATTTATTTTTTTAATTCATAAAATTCGACATAATAATCATAATAAAACAATATTTATGATTTGTTTTAATTTTTATATTGCTTAAATAGTCTATGGTTATTGTTAACATTAGACACGAATATTTTTATTGAATAGTTTTATTTTATACGAATATTATAAGTAGGAAACAGTAGAATTTTTTTATTAATATGCTTTTTAATTTACTTTCTAATATCGCGTATTTGGTATCGTTTTTGAGATATCGCGTGGTGGTTTATAAAATACTGAAAAAAAATCATTTCTAAAAAACAACATAAGAATTACTAAAAAGATTTACAAAATACGAAAAAAATCCATTAGATTTCAATGTACGCAAGTATATGTTTTTGTTGTAGTGTATTCGTAAATATCAATAAATATTTAATTTACTTTAACAGTTAACCTTTTAATTTTAACTTTTGCACCAATCAAATATGGGTTACATGGGTTATATTAAGGCTTGATATTGCGCCAACATTGCAATCATTAGAAAAACATTAGATAAAATATGAAAATTCATTAAATTGTATTTTAACATTAAATATATCTACAATGCAATGCACTAATGCGAAAATATTCACTTTAAATTGCAAATAATGTCAATGAATTGACAAAGAATTTCTTCTGAATATTGATACTGTATTAGTAAACGAGTGGATACTTGCAAAACTTTCGCAAGTATCCACTTGTCACAGTCCTTTAGAATATTTGCTGTTACTTATTTTTTTAAATAATACTGCAGTTTTTAAGTAAACAACGTGTATTAACGAAATGTGATTGAACAATGTCAATATCTTTTTCAAAACACTTTCACACGATATTTCATCATTCCTCGCGCGTGTTGCATTTACATAGTAAAGGTGATATTTGACACCAAATAAAATGTATCTAAACACCCCTAATTTGGGCCATCGTTTTTTGCTATTGCCGATACTGGTTAAGTTATAAACTTGACACTATTACAGTAAATTTAAAATTAGAACAATATTATTTAGTTACTAGGAACATTTAATTAAAGAAGAACATTAGATCATATTTAAATAAGTAAAAGTATGACGTTTAAGCTAGCCTCTGAATTTTACAATGAGAAATCTTTGTTAAAAAGTGTCCCTTCACAGAACCTAACTTCCCGATCAGAAAATCACATGTTAACATTTGGGAAAACTTAAAAGCGTGATTATGCATTACCTAATATAATTATTAAAATGGTTTTCATAATCAGAAAAAAGACATAAGAAGCCAACAATGTGCGTCATTTAAAATTATCTATTTAAATTTTAAGTATTTATAAAATCCCTATAATCTTCCAAATTTCACTTGATGACATTTTATCGTGTCCTTAAAAGGCTTATAATTTACGAAAATTATATAAAACTTGAATAAACAGAGTTTGTTGTTAAAATTAGAATGATCAAGATTTTAACATTTAGAAATTGAAACATGATATTATTATATTTAAATTTCAAAAATCACTTTTACATAGTTTCAGGGAAGAACTATGCCACTGAAAATTATAAATACTTATATAAAATAATTGATTGATTTAATCGTAAAAACTAATATTTTTAACCATTTTTTTATTATTTTTCAATGTCAAGTATTACATGCTGTATGATTATGTAAATGTGCTTCGGTAGCATGGGAGAAGGGGAACTGCTGAGTTTAAATGTACTTTGGAAATTTAAAATTTATAAGAGTCTAAACGAGATTGAGAATAATGTAAGGCGAGAAAAAAATAACGTGTAATTTTTGGCGAAATAATTTTATGTTTCATACATTTTTCAACAACTGCTCATATGTCCTACAGTTGTAGAAATCATTCGCAGTTGTGTGTTCTCGATTAAAATGCAATATGACTGTAATTTCTGAAATTAATTATCAATTATTAGAATAACATTTATTAAATTAAGATTATACGCTATAATAAATATATAGTTCGAATAATGTTTTTATCTTCCCTGTTGCCACAACTTAAAACGAAACTTAGTGAAAATTATAATATTTTTATAAAAATCTATTGCCGCAAGACCAAGCAATAAATATCAGTTTTTTACAATAAAGTAACATTTATAGTAATATGAAATTTTTGTTGTCATATCTTTCATGGAAATTGAAAATGAAAATATTATAAAAAATTTAGTAATTTACATCTTGTATCAAATATAAATAAAAGTTAGGTTTTTTTTTTCTATAGTAAAGGACCACACGAAATTTACGTATTTTACCGGACATGTTTTAGATCAACATGAATTAAAGTCATGAAATTAGGCGTGATTTCTAAAATAAACAGTCAACGCTTATAAAAAAGTATTTTTTGTAAACTATTTTTACTTTAATATTTTAATTTAGAAGTAAATTAAATACAGTAATAAAAACAAAAAAATTCCAATAATTCTTGTCAATAAAAATGATTTTATACGATGTAAGAACATAGTTTCTCTATTTTGTTTTATACAGGCTTATATTATATTTATTACTCAGGCATTTATTCGATCAGTATTAAATAATGGATTGGCAAAAGTTTTCTTATTTAGTTTATTCAGGAGTATTTCGTTTTAATTTGACTGGAATAATAAAAAAGAAAAATCTTTATGCTAATTTTCGCCAGAAGGCATTACTGACTATATTTGAAATTTGAAATTTTAATACATGGTTTTTAAAAAAAACATAATTCAGTAAAGAACTTGGAAATTATTTTTGGCTGAGTTTAAATAACTCAACAAAATTAGCAATGAAGTTTAGGAAAATCTCCTGCACTAGAAATTGGAATAATATTTATTTTCAATGATACAACGTATTCAAAAACGGATTTAAAAATATGTTGGATAACTTGATCCACATTTATTTACAAATAAGTTGTGTAAACAAATAGTATTTTTGTTTAAATTGCATAGTTTCTTCACACTATGAAAACACGATACTTATTTAATAAACATACATACTCATTATTATTTAATAGTTATTTATTTACTTATTATTATTTAATTATATTTTTATTTAATAAACATATACTTATATAATAAACACTCGATGGTTTATTTAATAAACACATGCGCAGAAATACCATGACAATTTAATTAAAATAAAGACTAAAGATTAGCACATATGATTAATTAAAGAAAATCCCTATATAGATAAATTTAATAAACACAAACTACATACGTTTCAAGGTTGCTTTTATCCGAGGATTGCAAGTAAAGTGTATTAAAAAGATGTTATCATTTGAAAAATTAAATTTTGAACACTTTGTGTTATGCAGACGATCCCTCTTTCAACAATTTCATCCATATTCTAAAACTAGTCAGATGTGCCAATCCCAAAACTTTATTCTATTTCATACATACTAACACTTCAAAAATCGCTATCACTTCGTCAATAAAATCAATATGTTTCGCCCTTCTGTTGCTGGTCAGATGCTTGCAAATCGTTGGGTTAACTGGATGCAAAGAACCCTTCGTTGCACGAACAGCCGATGTTCCACACGACTATGAAATGTCCTTCTCGTCTGAACCGATGGCAAGAGATATCCTTCCTAATCCTTGGTTTTAAGATTTTAGCTAATTTTACTGGGAAACAATAAGCTAAAACGCGTGGAACCCGATTACAGTATTTTCATTCCCAGTTAAACTCAATTTTGAATTTGAATCAGAATTTCGGCAAATTAGTCAATTACAGCTAAGTTGGTTTTATTTATGGCAAATTATTTTTGTTACCAAATTTGGTGACATGCCGCCAATTGTCTCTAAGCTTGGCGAGAATTTAAAGCTGGCGAATATAAATATTTTGTGTTACCCTTTTAAAAATTGGAATGACTATTACAACAATGAAAGGAAGTTTGCCAAAAAGCGTGCTCACTAAAAGTCATAAATTAAATCCTATTATGATGTCTTGTTTCAAAATGTCGGCCACCCTAAAATTTCAGGCTGTTGTCTGTGAATCCGCCATTTGTTAAGACAAAGACAAAACAAAAATTGCTCCAGAATCCTTGGATCATTTAAAGGAAAACAATGTTTAGGACTTCTAATTCTTTTGTACATCTTTTTGAATTTTAAATATTTGAGTAGCTATCACAGCGTCCCCTTCCGGTGGAATATCTCCAAATGCAACTATAACCTCCGAGGCTATAGTCAAAAACATATGTATAAATTTGGTTCAATTCTATACATATCTTCATACACATTTTGATGGTACAATAATGACAATGGCACAAAAATCGCTATTACAGCGAATACTTCAGGCATAATACATTCAATTTCTAAGAGGACTTACTGGCAATAATCACAGAACTAAAATAAAAAAAAGGTTAAATTCTATGCATAATTTCATACACTTTCCGATGATACAATGATGACACGCACGGACTCACGGACATACGAACAGACAGACATTTTGTAAAAACGGTTTTTTGGAATCTTTGACCCCTAAAACGTGTAAATCTTGCGAAAAGCGGAAGTCGAAAAAAATTTTCGATTTCAATAATTTCTTCTATCATACATAGAAGAAATTAAAAAATGATACATTTATTGTGATTTTATTGTAAACGTTCGACGAATAATGGCGGTTGTACCAATGCGGTGTGCACTTATTTAGTAATACTCAGTTCCACCCAACAATAAAACTTGTTATATTTAAATTTTAAGATACTTTTAGCCTTTTTCGGACCATTTATATAAATAATAAAAATGAAATTTGGCGCAGATAAAATAGTAAAAAATAGCCAAATTAAAAAATATAAAAGAAGTATGAAATATTGAAATTGAAGTTAAAATAATTATAATCAACACTTGTCAAAATCAGCTGTATTTTGTACGCATCGTATGATTTTTCTTTTACAAATGTGCCTGTGATTCAATTATTTTCAAATTGCATTACCGTTTAAACTGTAGACTAATTAATGTAGTCAAATCAAACATTAATAAAAGCAATTTATTATCTCAATCTATATGAAAATAAAAGTTTTTCATAAATATACACATTTTATTTCACCTTTACAATTGATATATAAAATAAAGAATAATTTCAAAAACACATAACAAAAGTTTTAAAATAAGACCTGAAGAAAGGAAGTTTATTTCGAAATTTTACTCAGCAGCATTTCTTAGACGTTCTACATAAAGAGAAAATGTACTTTTGTCAATATTTATGCATGTATGCATAGCCGAAACTTCTATGTACAAATAAAATACTTTTATATCGAATAGGAATAAAATGTAGTTGCACCGCTATAGAAAAATATTTACTCAGATGTTTCACGTGGGCTTCTGGGAAACATATCAGCTTTGTATGAAATAATTCAACAAAGTTGTACAGAATTTTAGATTTATTTATATAAACAGAATGGGCTGTAATTAACACAGCAAAGTTCTTCCGTGATAACTTTTGAAATAATGCTGACTGTGAACACAGTGTACGTGGAAATAAATTTCGATGTGTGGAAATGATAAACAAATAGTTTTCTGTAAGAATGAGATTCATATGCTTCACGATTTGAAGGCTTGGCTGAAATTTCTATTATTTTGTTTTCAGAATGTGTTTTAGAAGTTGTAATTTGGTGCAGCAGAAAGCGACTGAGAGATTGGAGATGGTGATTGTATTTACTTTATACTTTTAGGATCCTTCCATCAACATATATACAGAGTTATCCTAAATGATGGACCCATTTTCTAAAAATTGTATTTATTAAAGTACAAATCCAAAATTAACAATCTTTATACCAATAAAAAGAGGAAGTTTCGAGGTTTTTTTAAGACGTTATACATGTTCAATGTGTTCACCCTTTGCTCACTTCTTGCAAAGTCAAGAACGCAGAAAACCTTGTACTCCACAGTAGCCATCTCACACACAACTTACAGTGAAACGAAATCACGGCCTATTGCCGCGCGACCACTACCAGCCGCCTCTGGAACCATCATCGCTTTGAAAGCCGTGCACTCAGTAACAGCAGATACGGTTTGTCGTGTCGTACGGTTTGTCAAGTTTGGCTATCGCGTAGATGTTTGCCGTGCAGCAAACGGTGTACGCATTTTACATTTATAATGTCTTAAAAAAAACGTTGAAGCTTCCTCTTTTCATTGGTATAAAGATTGCTCATTTTGGATTTGTATTTTAATAAATACAATTTTTTGAAAATGGGTCCATCATTTAGAATAACCCTGTACTTATGGGACGTACTGCATTTTCAACGTAAGTCTCGCTGACACTCTGCCACTTGTCATGAACTGGGTTAACAGGTCATAGTATTGTGTCTCAAGTAGTGTATTGGTTTATTCCATTCAAATGTTTTTGCATACGCAGTACACAATACGGAAAATGATTGATCAGAAAATTTACGATTTGCTTTCCCATATGTTGAGAATATTGTTAATCATGACAGAGCCATTTTAGAAATAGAATAAAGCTAATTATTGTATATTGCTTGAATTCTTTAATATATTTTTTCTCTAAAATAACATTTTTTTCGTTCTCAATATTATAATTATTTAACGCGAACCAGAACTCGTTTCAACATTTTAGGGTTATTTGTTCGTTACATATTTTTTTTGACGTAAATGTTGTAACTATATCAGTTGTAATCTCCGAACTGGGTGATAAATACCCGGTCCAGGATTCGAACCTGTGACCTCTTGGCTGAAGCTGCCAATGATCTATCAACTGAGCCATCCCTGTTTAATCGGGAGGACCTTATTCGCCCAGTTAACCTTATTGATCATAGCGTCTGGTCTGATATCTGAATCAGCTCAACAGAACAAATCGCAGGTAATGAAACTCCAGTAAACGATAGATACGTGATTACACTATATTAATTTTTAACACAATTATTCAAATTGGTAAAGAAATCATATGAATGGTAATTTCCCAACTCAAATCCTGGCCTAGACATTTTTCGCTCAGTAGGGAAATTACAAGTAATATGATTTCTTTACCAATTTGAGTAATTGTGTTAAAAATTAATCTAGTGTAATCACTGGATTTCGATTACCTGCGATTCATTCTGTTGAACTGATTCAGATATCAGACCAGATGCTATGATCAATAAGGTTAACTCACTTAATTATGTCTTCCAGACCGGGATCACTCAGTTTGTAGAGCATTGGCAGCTTCAGCCGGGAGATTCCACGTTCGAATCCTGGCCCGGACATTTTTCGTCTAGTTGGGAAATTACAACTCATATGATTTCTTTACTAGTTTTAAACAATTGTGTTAAAAATTAATCTTGTAACTATAGTTCCAATGGTTCAAAATTTAATAAAGAAAATATATTTTTGTGCATTTTATAATACATTTTTTTATTACATTCAGGATTTTGACATACTTAAAATGAATTTGCACTATTTTATTATGTAGAATAGTATGTATAAGTAGAGTTCTTTAAAAATATCTTCTGAATAGTGATTTTCTAAGAAACACACAAAAAGTTTGTGAAATGCTGAAAATTTTTTTTGTGAATTCATTCGCTGTTCTTGAATATCGTACATGAATTTTTGCAGTAATACGTTATTTATGATATTGAGGAGGGAATAGTTCACATACTGAAAAAATAGTTATTCACTTCCTCATGAAAAGTTGATGTTTCCTTCACATAGTAAATAATGATGTAATACTATAGTTTGGCTCTAAAGTATGTAATATAAGTTTCTATAGAAGAAGCTTTATCATTATCAGAATATTTCTTTTAAAAGTTATTTATGAAGAAATGTACGGGAATAAAACCAAAAAATATGTTTAACTTTTTAATAACGACATATTGTAGTCTAGAAAATATAGCCGAAGAAAAAATATGTTACATTTATTTAATGTCATTAAATTATAATAATTCATTTATGAATGATAAACATTCAAAAAATTTTTTGAAACAACATTCATGAATTTCGATATATTATTTGTAGAAAAAATGCATGAAATGAAATAATTAAATATATTACTTGTTGTATTACAATAATGTTATTATACGTTCAACTTACCTACCACTTTCTTATTTTATTTCTGATATACAGGGTGATTAGAAATAAACTATCCCGATATATGAGTCTTGAACTGTCACACCATTCACAGAAATTGACTGAAATTTGGGTTTTAAGTATTTTGAGGTATGCGCTCAAGAATCGTATGAAAAAAGACAGTTAAACTCTACCAGTTACGATTACAGTGGCAAAATTTTGAAAAATTCAAATGGCAACACCTAGTTTTTCTATTGGAATGTGATCTCCATAGTGAAAAACCATATAAAGCGTTGGAACGGTACCTGTAGCACGAAAATTGCCGGCGCAAGACAGACTAAGAAGAAAAGTGAAAACAACGAATAAGGACAGAGAATCAACAGAAAACAAAGCATTTTATTGTGTTTCACAAATTTTCCCCGTCACACACGAAGAAACGTTTCATGCGGCAGATGGTGGATAGCAAGGAATAATAAAATGTTTTACTTTCTGTTGCTTCTCTGTCCTTTATTGATTGTTTTCACTTTTCTTCTTAGTCTCTCTAACGCCGGCAATTTTCGTGTTACAGGTACCGTTTCAACGCTTTTTATGGTTTTTCACTATGAAGATCACATTCCAATAAAAAAATAGGCGTTGTCATTTGAAATTTTCAAAATTTTGTCACTGTAACCGTAACTGTTAGAGTTTAACTGATGTTTTTCATACGATTCTTGAGCGCATACTTCAAAATATTTAAAACCAAAATTTCAGTCAGTTTCTGTGAACGGTGTGACAGTTAAGGACTCATATATCGGGGTAGCTTTTCTATAATAACCCTGTATTATTAGTTTTGATGTTTCTTTAATATTTAACGTAATGATTACAAATTTCGCATAAAATGTCATGCAAATATGAATATAAATTTATTAAAATCTTTATTAAAGTAAAATTACATAGAGTGCACTATTTCTAACTTCTGTTACTAAAAACTACATACTATACCGTATTATGACAGCATATTTAAATTATGGTAGAAGAACTGTTTCTATTGGAAATTATTCAGTATTGGAAATAAGTCTACGGATAAAGTAATGTTTTTGTATAAAATAATTATCGCACATTCCGGCAGGGTTGCTTGTTTGGCATTTTTTAATTAGGAATTCTTATTTATACCGGAATATCGGATGATTTTTTTTTTTTTACTTTAGGTTAACACGAAATGTCTATCATGAAATAAAGTGAAAATTACTATATGCAATTTCTGGTATAAATTTGGAAATTCTGAATGAAGAGACCAAACTGACAAACCCTCTATCGGATGTATTAAAAACCTTTGTGGCAATTCAGGTATTAAAATTTTCTACCGATATTCCGGTATGAAAAAGAATTTCTACCGAGTGATTTTCTTGCGATCTCTTTCCGTATACGGGGAGATTGTAATTAATAAGTTGCTGCAAAAGATCTGTGATAATAAATCATTTTATAAATTTATAATTTCAGTTGATTGCTATAATGGCATCATCAATTTTTTATGAAAGATTTTAAACGCAGCTATTTTAACAGTTATAATTGCTGACATTATATTCATTTTTTAGCTCACATGCTATCAAAGCCTTTTACTGAAATATTTTTCAACTTGAGTTAGCATCGTCATCTCAAAAATACGAGCGAATCCTTATTTAACACATTTAATTAACTCATTTTCTTGTAGTTTGCGATCGTTGCAAGTAGAATTAAAAATTGTTTTCAATCTGCCTTGCGTAATATTACATTGAGTACCGCTGTCATAACCTAAAAAGAAAAAAAATCAATTTTATTTTCGCTTTTTAGCTCACAGGCTATCAAAGCTTGTGAGCGAATGTGCCCGCCGGTTCTGTATGTATATACGTACGTATGTATGTACGTATGTATGTATGTACGTAACGCGATAACTCTAGATAGAAATATCCGTTTTGTTTAAAGTTTTGTTTATAGGTTCATTTTGATAATGCGCTTCCCTGATTAGTTTTGTGGGTCCATTGGTTAAGTGTAAAAGGGGAGAATGGGGCTTAATCTCCCACGTAAATTAGATAAATGTGTTTTTCATGCAGAATTATCCTATTTGATTCAAACTTTGAATATAGGATCATTGTGATAAGGCGCTCCCCTGATTAGTTTTGGGGGTTCCTTGGTTAAACATAAAGAGGGGAATGGGAGATAATCCACCCTTAATTTAGATAAATGTTTTTTTTTTCATGCAGAATTATCCGATTTGCTTCAAGTTTTGTATATTGCATTGTGATAGGACGCTTCCCTGATTAGTTTGGGGGGTTTATTAGTTACGTATAAAGGGAGTAACGGAGGGATAATCCCCTCTTAATTCATTGTCGATTTCTTTATTTTTTGAGGGGCATTATTCGTTGTGATTAAGAGTATAGTATACAATTAGCGTGAATAGCCTGTGAGATCAATGCTATAAGATTAACTGGGCACTTTTCTTTTTATTTTTTATACCGCTGACCAGGCTCATACCTGCAGGGCTTCTGCCTAGATTGAATTGTTAGTATCTGGTCGCGGTTCGTTTATCTTGTGATCACAGCATGACTGTGATCCACCTGTCCAGAGCCTTGTTGATATCGCTGTAGTACTCTTTTGTGGTTTGTTATAGTTTTCTTTATTTGCCATGTTGGCAAGATAATAAAGTGGATTTACTTGTCGCGAGGTGTTCTCGTAATTTAGAGTCTTGATCAGGTGACGAAACCTTCACCTGACTATACTGGAAGACTTTACACCAATGACAGATTTTACATGCACCAGGGGCTGTTAGCATAAATGGCAGATTTTTAGCTTGCGGTGAACCTCGGGCACGCGACTCTCCGGCTATGAGTCCCGATTGTCTGCCAACGGTGCCACCACTGCCACTGTATCGATCAGCAGGTCCATACTCGAGGGATAGCCTGAAAGAGAATGCGGTTAAACATGTTTATTATATTTAAAAAAAGAAAAATAATCTATAGCAAAATTAGACTGCTATTAATGATTAGTTAGATATTAAATTAACAAAGGAAATACAGTTACGTATATTGCTAAAGTTACTTAGGCCATTAATTAATTTTTACAATACTATTAAGCGTTACTGTTACTACAAAGGCTAACTTAAATGTTAACTCGGTAAACCAAAATTATGTATAACCCTTAACAAAAAAATTAGGTTTTTTTAATGCTATTTTTACTATACGGCAACTGCTTAGCTACAATCAATGGAAACTTTAAATTAAATTAAATTTTATAATCTAACATTGACAACCTATGTATAAACTAAAATATATATTGATAACTTAAGAATTACTTAGAAATGCTAACTACACATGAGCTTCAATGTTGTACTACTTGCCTGCTGTGTAACTCTAATTAGCCAGGAAATGTTGCTTGTAAATTACTATAATAATAGCATCAAAGCTGAGGAATTATTTTTTATTAATGTTACTAAATATAAAAGTTAAATTTTAACCTAACTAATTAACTAGGCCATACCTAAAATATAACAATTATATTTTAGGGGTTGTCAATGAGATGTTTATAGTCGTTGTTATTGGCTGTGACTCTTCTTTGTTTTTGTGCGCTTTATGGTTGACGTCTCTTTGTCGGCGTGTCGCTGTCTTTTAAGGTATCACTTTCATAGTTTTCGCCACATTTATGGGCTTATCTCATTTCTTTTTTAGGCTGTTGTCACTATCAGGGTTGATTGACAGGTTTGATTGACAGGTGAGTGGGGGTAAAAAATTTACTCCCCCTGCAGTAGTAATTTATTATTTTTATTTTTTTAAAACAGAGGGAGTACATTTTCTACCCTCACTCACCTGTCAAACAAACAGACGCTAGCCTTTCGGGAAGGTATTGCCACAGGCTAACATCTGCCCTGCAGCTAATTACGTGCTCCTCTCTGATTGGTTGATCTGTTATCTCTGAACAAGTTTAGAGATAACAAACCCTCTTGCCCATCTTGCCCACATCATTCTCTCGGTGGAGCTTGTGAGGTGTGGACTAATGTTTTTTTAGCTCTCGCTCACCTGAAATCTACCGTCTCTCTTGCGGTAAACAATTGGATTACCTGCCGGGTACTTTTTTGTTTGTTTACCTTTAAAGTAGCCGCTAACCTACAGTGCTTTTTGTAAGTATAAGTTTAATTTCTATGTGTTTCTTAATACTGTTAAAGATAAGGTTTAAAAACCCTTTTATTACCCTTCATCTGCTTTATTTCAATACATTAGATTTTTGTCCATGTTTTTTTTTATAAGTATTGGTTTTATAAATGTTTTATAAATGTAAGTTTTATGTGTAACTCCTAAGGGTAATGTATAAAAGACAACACTTTGTTTTCGTTTCATCTGTTTTATTTGTAATCTTTCCATTTTAATACATTTAATTTTCTTTTCTTTTGAGTTACAGAGGTATTAGTTATAACAACATCTGCTTTTCTTCTTTTCAATAACATGAGTATGCAATGACAGATATATATATTTTTTAAACTTTCAGGTATGTGCATCTCTTGTAAAGCCTGTAACAATTCCTTCTGTGATTTAACAGGAGCTTTCTTGTTCACAGAAAAAATAAGATGAAATAAGTCAGATAAATTTGAATCGGGAATGCTTTTTCCTTCGTAAGACACATCTAAATTGTTATCCCAGTTGAATTTTCCTGGATTTTTCTTTAACCAGTCTAGTAGCGCTTGGGAAAATCTCTTCATGCAAGAAGGTACTGAAGATAAAATATTTGAGGAATCGTCTTGAATATTGCGTTCTTGCTAAGTCGTTGTTTCTTTAGAAATAGACTCTTCTTTTTCTTGTTTGAATTGTAAAGGTTTGTTAAACTTTTGCAAGACTATTTTCCTTTTTAAAAGTTCATAATATTGTTGAACTTTCTCGTGAACAGGTAAGGTGCTGTTTAAAATTTTCGACATTGCCAAATCAAACTGGTTCATCTGCGTCTTGCTAGGAATATGTTTAGATAGGCTTTTCTCTGGTACCAAAGCATATTTCTTAGCGTACTCCATGAATCAGCAATGTTAAAACAATTAGTGCAGCTGGGACTAATAAATTGAAAAACTGCCTCTCTGTATAATTGTTTTTTTCTTTTATGAAAGTGATCCCTTTTTTCTACCTATTTTTCGAATAGTCGACTTACATTGACAGAACTTTAACTTAATAAACTGTTTAAGTAAATAATATATATTTTAACTTAAACAAACAGCTTCAGCGAACGTCTTTACACCACAATGACTGCAAACATTCTAACGAATTTGTCTTGCATCATCTAAAGTTATCAAATTATAGAGGGCACTCGTTTCATAATAATCATTTGATTAATCATGTGATTAATTGATAATATGTGTAAAAGGTTTTTGGAATACAGCTTATTCATTTCATGTTTAGTTGTTAATATCACTTCAAACATTCTTATTTTACTAGTATGTTTATATATGTGTACAGCTATCATGTTCCACCATGAGTATAACAACACAAGTCACTTAAAAAAGGTTTAATTATTCACTGAAAATGATAGATAAAAAGTTTAATATATTCAGCGTTTCAATAGTTTAAAATAATAATTAATAAAACTTAATGAGTATTGTTAATTAAAAATTATGATTCTATTTAAAACTTTTTAACATAAATAAACACACTCATACAAGTTTTGAAATAAAAACATATAAATGTTTAAACAATAAATTTTTATTAACATGCTTTTAACAGTACAGTTTGAATAGTTTCCACGTGAATATTAGACAAAACTTTTTTACAAACACAATCCACTTCATTTGAAAACGTAAAAATTGCGTAATCAAAATCGATGAGTATTACCAAAGCTTCATCTAATTGGTTAAGGTTTTCCCTGTTACTAAATGCGAAACATGAGTCAAAACAAACAAAAAGTCTTATAATTGGTTTATTGTAGGGGTTTTCTTAGGCTTCAATTTCTTATGATTCAAATTCTTATGCATTTTTAACAGGTACTTTAGTACATAGTGATTACCACATTCGTCACATTTAAAAGACCCATGCACAGCCTCGTGTTTTGTTAACATGTTTTTTTCTAAAATAGCTATTACCACACTGGTTACATTTAAACCTAGTAGGTGTCTCACAATGTACGAACATATGTTGCAGTAAAGCACTCCTTGTATTATATGCATTTGCACAAATATCACACTTAAATGGATTCGAATGAAATTGGTAAATGTAAGTTCATGTGCTTTAAAAATGTAGATATCCTAGTAAAAACTTTTCTGCACGTTATACATGTATAAGGTACTTGGAGTTGAACTGCTGAACAGGATGTCATTTCATTATTCGAAACACAATCTTCTTTTAAGCCTGATGAAATGGTTTTACTGGCATTCTCTGTCTCATAATGAGTTAACATATGTTGCAGTAAGGTACTTCTTGATTTGAATGACATCGTACAAACATCACACTGAAAGGGGTTTTCCGGTAAATGTAAGTTCATATGCATTAAAAACACAGATATCCCGAGAAAAACCTTTTTACAGGATCCACATGTATAAGGTAGTTTTGCTTGAACTGATGAAGAGGGTGTTGTTTCACTATTGTATACACAATCTTCTTCTTTTAACTGCGATGAAAAAGGTTTTACTAGCACCGCCTTCTAACACAGAAGTTTCTTGTAATGCATCCATGTTAACTTAATAAACTGTTTAAGTAAATAATAATATTTTAACTTAAACAAACAGCATCAGCGAACGTCTTTACACCGCGATCACTCCAAACAATCTGACGAATTTGTCTCGCATCATCTAAAGTTATCGAATTATAGAGGACACTTGTTTCATAATAATCATGTGATTAATTGCTTCGTCAATCAAATATAAGTATTTAAATCTCTTGGCAACTTTTTGGTGATATTTTATTAATCATTTGGCGATATTTTAGTCATTTGGAGATATTTTGTTAATCATTTGGCGATATTTTGTCAATCATTTGGCGATATTTAAATAACTTGGCAACATTTGTTATGATAATATGTTTAAAAAGCTCTTTAGAATATATCTCATTCATTTCACGTTTAGTTGTTGACTTAGTTAGACGTGCAAATAAAAAACTCTGTCTTTTGTAAGTAAATATATTTATTTCTTTAATAAAAATGTTAAAATACTAAATGAAAGTTTATCAATATATTTATGTCTGTTTTTTAACATATTCTGTTTTATTAACTTTCATCCAAAAATTTCCTTCCGTCACACCATTTGGTTTAAAGCATTATGCTTTTAAAACTTATGGATAAAGAATACTTTATATTTTTTGCTATCATAGTATTATTTTTTAGTTGTCAATTCAAACTTCGTTCATTTATTTGTGTTAAATTTTAAAAACAGTTCAATATTTTTTAAAGCTTTAACACATTTTTTTTAAATAAATACCTAAGGTATTTTGTTTCATACTATTTATGTTTAAGCAATCATTTCTTTAGTTTTTATGTTACATGCTTAAAACAATAGGCAGGTTTATTTTTTTCGAACTACAGATACTTAATGTTTTTTATCTGTTACATATAAAAAGAGTCTGATGTTTTTTTAAAGACTTGCTAACATATTTATATAACGTATTTATATAACAGATGTAACATATGTATGTCATGTATATATAGTCTATAATGACAAATCGACTGCTCAAAACATGTTTTGAGCGGTCGTTATAAGCATTTGAGTGGTCGTTATAAGCATTAAGCAGGTGATTTGGCGTTATAAACATATGTCCATTTTTTTTTTTTTAATACACACATGATTAAAACGATAATTCGATAAACCATCCACTTAAAACAAAAAAATAAACCACTCGTTAGCAAAACATTAATAGTATTTTTTTGTTTTAAACTATTGTTCTAAAAATTTTTTATGAATCAGTTACATAAATGTTTTTAAACATTAAAAAAAAACAAGTTAAAGTGATGCTGTAATGTTTTTTTTAAGAAAGTGTCTTAAAAATAACATGAAGTTATTTCTCAAAGTACTCGTTTACAAAATTCATTCATATAATAATATTTTATTTTAAAGTTGGAACTAAATTCACTAGTTCAGTTTTTCTAAAAATATCATTAAATGTAAGCGAAATAAGGGCTAATGCGTAAGGTAACGGTTACAATGAGAACGCACTTTAATCATATATATATATAGGGTTGGGGTGATGTCTTTGTTACAGAAATCCCGACAAGTTCACATATATTTAGACAAAACTTATCAACACATATATAACTTACATTCTTAACATATAACTTATTTGAATGGAGAAACCTTTTGTATTACTTTCATAAAAAAATTAAGCCATTTCAAAAAATATAATTATTTTACACATTGGTACAAAACCTGTTTAGTATATGATTTTGTAAATTTATTAGAAACTGATAATTAAAAAAATGTTTTAACTAATTATTCCTTTTCATTTAAAAAAAATAAACCTTCACTTAATTCATTATAAACTTGTACATTCAAAAATTAATGTCATTAAAAATTAAAGTTTTCTTTATTTTCAAAACTTTTAATTCTATAAAACTTGTTAAACACTTTCGTTACTTTATTTCACTTAAATTATTATCATTACAGTAATATATTTGTTAATTTCACTATATTTGCAAATCATTTTCAAAATAGTTGATAATAAAAAATACTTAATTAAAAATGAATTAAAATTTCTTCATGATCTTAATTAGCAGCAAGAAGTCTGGATGACACGTGCTAAATCTTTGAATGCTACTCATAGCAGCGTGTTATACTGTCATCCCCTCAGGCGAAATGGAAGCAACCAAAGAGAGCGCCGATCGCAGAGCCCTCTAGGATGACGATGTCATAACCCGTGTTCTTCGGTAGAATTAATATATATATATTTTTTAATTTAATTTGTTAAAAGTAAAATTAAACATTTCATTTTTTAAATTTAAATTGCATTTCTTTGTTTGTGATTGCATCATCTCTCGTGCAAAACTCGCACAGAACTCGCGCATGCGTCGTAACTCGTAAGTCGTCTGATTGTTCTAGAACATGACGTCATCGAACCCCTTTAAGATGGTCGGTATTGCCATCCCCTCAGGAAGCAACCAATCAGAAAGCAGCATTCAACTCGACCAATCACAGCGCCGATCGCAGCGCCCCCTAGGAGGATGATGTCATAACTCGTGTTAAAAGGTCAACCCCGTTCAGTTGCCCAGAGGATTCCGTGATAGAAGGTGGTCTCTGCGACATTCTCCGTAAGTATACATTTTCCTACGATCTCACCGCTTTCATCTTCATTAACTTTCTCATTAACCTTCTCATTAAACTCATTAAGCATCTTATCTTATCTATCACCTGTCAACTACCCATCACCTTTAGACCACGCCCTCCACCTCCCACATCCTGCTGATGCAAAAAGCCCATT
The DNA here is from genome assembly GCA_963931845.1 of Maratus michaelseni. Lineage (NCBI taxonomy): Eukaryota > Metazoa > Arthropoda > Arachnida > Araneae > Salticidae > Maratus > Maratus michaelseni. The sequence continues at coordinate 200,425,609 of OZ007593.1, read as the reverse complement.
GTTCTTCTATTTAAGTAAATAATCTGTTATTCTGACGAACTTAAAGCCAAAATATGTTAAAGTAACAGCAAATTCGTAGTAAATACAGATTATTTCCCTAAATTCATTTATTTATTTTATTTATTTATTTATTTTTTACTGGCGATATGCGTTGAAAGTGCCCAAAATAGAGATAACTGGCGATGTTAATGTCAGCAGCATAATCATTCGCTGAGACAAACCTATGATATAGCGTTTCTGTATGAATCTCAAGAGCAACATATCCCTATTCGTAATTGAATATATATAAGATTTTGCCAGATTATTAACTGATTATCACTGTACCTGAAACATCTTTTTTTTTTCATGGTCAATTTACCCACTGGATATAATATGTAGATTTATTTAGGAAGCAAATCTGAAATGTATCAAAAGGTATATAGCCCAATTGTTAAGCCAACTGTTTATAAAAATGATAAAAATTACATTTTGCAGTAAACTTTCAGATGCAAAATTTTTGCAGAATTACATCTATAAAATAAATTTAATAATTTAGACATAATTTCGGCTTAAAGAAATTAAAAATACTTTTATATATGTTTTCATTATTATGTTTTTCCTTTCCTTTTTTTAATAGAATTTCTATGGAAATAAGCATCGAACCTCTCTACAGAATCTTTGTTTTAAAAATAAGCTAATTACATTCATGTATTTTCATTACTTTTTTCATGTGTATATCTAATTTTCAGAACACCTTCATAAAATTTTCTACATAATTTAGGCTTACAGAGGTGGGTAAATTGTGTTCAGATATTGTTCTTCCTTTTTTTAATAGAATTTTAACACAAAACATTATCGAAAACCTTATCCGAATGTAGGGTTTAAAAATAAACCAATGATTTTCAAATTTTCTAGAAAAACAAAAATCCAAACTATAACAAAATCCAAAATTGTCAAAAACATTTATGACTTATGCGCAAATATATTATAAAAATGGGAACTAATTTTATTTTTGTAGAGTTCAAATTCCGGTGGTCTGAAACTTACATTCAGAAAATTTGGTTGAACTAAATTCAAAATATTTCAGTAATCGGACTAAACTCTTTTCTGAAATTAACAAGTATGGGTATTTAATATTAAAAATTTTGACCTCTAAGCGCATGGGGGCTCTCCTGGAGTTTTGTAAAAATTCTCATAAATTTAATGTTAAATCATTATTATTGTTCATATTATTAATATTATTATTATTATATTATTATTTGCGATTTGGATCTGAAATAATTACCACACTATTTTCTATTAAATATATCTTAAATAATATCTGAGTCAAAAGAAAATATATACAGCCATTTCAAGCTGTTTTCCGGAAACAGAAAAAATACAAGATAAGCAAATATTGTAAATTGTTAAGAATTTTTTTATACATTTTATCCCCATACTTTACGTGTGTCACAAAAAATCCATTATTTTATATTTCACTTACAATTTTCCATCTATATACAATATAATAAAATAATAATAAAAAAAAAAAAACATTTATCTTATTCTGATAATCCATATCTAGCATATCTAAGATCGAGTAAATCATTAAAATAATATAAATTTTGGTCATACTTCAAATTATAAATCCACCACTTTGCACAAAAAATGTATAAATTTAGGATAACTGCAATTCGATGTCAAATGTAATAATAAAGGCGTTCTACATTTCATATTTAAATGTGTCACAATTGTGATATTAAACAAGAAATTTTTAAAAACTAAGTATGAAAAATAACAAAAGTTGTATTTTATATTCATATACAAGCGACGACCATTTTATTACTGAAGGATATAATGCAATATTTTTTATTTATATTTCTATGTAACAAAGAAGTTTTAAAATATTTGAAAAAGACAAAAATATTTTAATTGGAAAACATTGTTTTTAAAGCTTTTCTTCAATATGTAAAATTTGCTCTCAATATATTAACTTAATAATTGGTTTCAGAATGTATTACAAATGCGTTATTGAAATATTCCAAGTTTATGTTTACAATAAACATTTCTATGCATGTAAATTTGGAAATTAGCAGGCTGAAAAGAAGGCAGCTTATACAATTCCGAGAAATATATACACGTATATATTACGCATAACTATACGATTAACTTTTTATTTGTTATGTTACATTTTTTCACAAGGTTTTATGTAACTCGCTTTGAAAGTTTTTATGTTTGGAATCTTGCAACTTTAATTCACCCACTTCTGATTAAGCTTTTGATTTTAAATTTCGCACACTTATATATCCTGCACGACAATACATAAAAAAAAAAAATGTTGATTCCTCACAATAAATCACCCCAATATGTCGTCTAGAAATCTTGCATTTTCCCCATAACAGTATTGTGATCCTTTAATTTGACTCATTGATTTTTACTGATTGACTGATAATATTATAGTATGTATCAAATAATATAGTTTGTAAAAAATATTTTAATTACAATATAACTTTTTAAATAATAAAATTTTCGAAGAATTTTTTCAGAAAAACAATTTTTTTTTTGTTTGATTGATGATTTTCTGCATGAAGAAATCAGAATTTTATTTTACCTTTATTGAATTTTATATTCCAAATACTCCAAACAAATATAACATGATTCAGAAACCTCCAGACGAATCTGCTAAGTAAATATTTTCTGTTCACGGGGAAACTATATATATATGTTTTTTCATTATTCGACATGAAAGTATTTTATATGTGCATAATTTTTTTTGCTATGGAGACTTGCATAAATATTCTCAAAAAATGCATATTTTCATTGTAAGTAGTGTCTATAAGAAAGTTCCAGAGAAAAAATTTGAAATCCATTTCTTCTGCTCATATTTTATTTAAAAAGTTTTGTTATATATCCTTGTATTTTTTTTATTTCTGTGAAAAAGATTTGAAAGGTAAAATGAAAAAGTATAGGACGCAAAAAAAAGCAAAATGCACTTACAAGATTTTTGAATAATTAATTAATTAATCAGGATGGGTAGAGGTGCTTATTTTTATGTACTAATCTTTCTGAATATAGCTTTTCGCCTTATAATTCTCAGTGATAGAATTCTGGGATTTAATATGATGAATATTATTCTATTCGCATAATGTGATCGGCCTTTCAGCAAAATCCGATGAAATGATGAGCAGCCAAATATCGTATTCTCATCGGATATGGATAAATTTTCATCGGAAAGGGATGAATTATCATCGGAAATGGATGAATTCCCATCGTAAATTACTCAGAAATGTCTCATCAGGGATAGCTTCACCCGAAGATCAAAATCCGATGAGTTTTAGAAGTTAATGTGATGAAAATACAAAGAGTAAGATTTTATGATGATGAATATACGACGACTTTTAAGATAATAATTGAAGAGTATTTTGATGAGAAAATTATGAAGCATTGATTGATTGGTTATTATATAAATTAAAACAATTTCACCCACTTTATGCCTTTTCTTAATTTGTTAAGTATACATACATTAAAATTTTAGAAGTTTAAAATCTAAATGCGGTCACTGGAAATTTATATTAATAGATTTATAACAATCGTTATTTGAAAATAATTATATTTGAAGAAAAATTTATTTTTTTACTGTTTCGATATAGTTCTATCCGTACAGTTGTGCGTACACAGCCGTAAACACCCTGTTAAAAACACTTTTTCTTTTTCGTTTTATTTTAAACCAAACAATTTTTATATTTTCTGATATATAATAATACATTTGTCTCTTAAAATCTGAAGTGTAACACAGAAACCTTTTTAGAAAATTTCCTCGCATGAATAATATCTATTTTCTTCTTAAAAGCCGAAAGTCTAATCCCCAGTTCTGCGAAAAAAAAATCCATATTTCATACCAAAAGTTTTTCGATATATATACGGTTGGGAAAAATCACAGCTGCAAGCTATTATGTTAACATTTCTACAAAATAGATAGAAATATCCTAGAATTGTTTTCTATATTTTCTTGACATTTAATACATTCTTACTTAATATACAATTCTGTCTTAAAATCCGACGTATTATACAAAATACCTTTTAGGGCTTTTCCTCGCATGACAAATCTTGATTTTCCTCCTGAAACAGGATTTATTTCAGTCGAAAATATTTTCTTCTATTTCGAAAATCTTTCATATTTAACATAAAAAAATTCTTGGATATATATATATATTATATATATATATATATATATTGCAGGGACCTTTAATAAAATTATATAAAATATTTCAGCTGCAGATAACTAGCAGATAACTAGTTAATTCATAAAATTGAATAGAAACATAATTACAGGTTAGTCCGTTTCTTTAAATCTGAATCAGTGGTGTCAGTTTAACGGGCCTTTCGTAATAAATATCGAAAACAGGGACCAACTGACAAAACAATTCATGTGTGGTACCGGAAATTTAAAGAAACGGAGTATGGCAGGAACTGGACTATCGCATGGATGTATGCCGTGTGACCAAGGGTTCACACATAGAACACCTGTAATGTATGTAAGTAAAACTTGAATAGTTTCGGAATAATTTCATATGTTTCTTTTTTTCATATTCGTCTTCGTTTTTTTACTATAACGTTTCGAAACCCCGGAGGGAATTATGAATGACCCTGTATATGCTTAGGCAAAATCATAGGTGAAATCTGTTATATTACCATTCTTCAAAAACAGATAGACATATTCTAGTTGAATGCATCGTTAATAAAATTATGAAAAAATATTTCAGCTGCAAATAACTAGTGAATTCATAAAATTGAATAGACACATAATTTGCCATAAAAATGCATAGAAGACGCATTTAAACTCACCCAAAAGTAGTTTACTTAATTTGATTTGTTCTTAAAGTTTACCTGAGATCATGAATTTTGCATGAAGAATATTCGTTTATAAATTTCTATTTAATCTTTTTAATAAAATCAGGAATATTTTCGAGCTTTTTGGATCCAATTTTTAAATATGTTTTTTTGTACATTCAGGCATTGTAAGCATTAGGACAAAACCATATATTTATGTAATTTTGAAGGTGAAAAGATACTTTTTCACATAAACAAATAATAAATAAACTCATAAAATTAACGGTCATTGCTTCGTTTTAATGTTTACGTGTTCATTTCATTCAATCTTTAAAAATATCATATATCTGAATTCTGACATTATTCCAAAATGCCTTGTAGCATCTGACATGTTTTCCAAAATTGTGACGAGAAATAAGATTACAGCAGAATTAAGTATAAAAATAAGAATGCCCGAAAAGAAATCAGGGATTCGTTTTGAGTTGTCTAAAAAATAAGTAAATAAACAGCATCTCAGAGATTCCAATCCAGCATAGAAAGTCATAAGCAAGATACAAACATCTTAATTCCCCGTTAAGTTATATTTGCGTTTTCTTTTTTTAATTAAATTTATTATTTTTGTTTTTTCTTTCTTTGTTTTTCATGTATTTTTTGTTAGAAGAAGATATGTACTGTGAACACACACTGTTAAAAATTTGCAGCACACTGTCCAGCCATTTGACCGTTTTTACAGAAAACGGTTACACAACCATAATTTAATTCTATTTTGACCATATTATTACCCATAATATGGTCGGATTAGAGTTAAATTGCGGTTATGTAACCGTTTTCTATAAAAACGGTCAAATGACTGGACAGTTTGCTGCAAATTTTTAACAATGCACGCTTCAGTATAAATGCATACATATTAATTTATTAATTTATTTAAATAACTACAAAGTTTGATAGAATTGTCTTTATTTTATATACAAAATATTTTTGTAACATAATTTATTTTTAATGCAAAATAGCAATTATCTAGAAAATAGTTACATTGTCACCTATATCTAAATTAATTTTTTAAAAAGTCTTTTAAAAGTTTTTGATTCAATAGGATGCGCTTTGTTTTATTCAAAGCAGTTTGAGAGATTTGCTATTACAATATTGCATCTGTGTTTCCTAATTTTATTTTATTGAAAATAAAGATATTCTTGGTAAGAGAGAATTTTTGTGAACGACACGAAAAATATAGAAATTAATTCAATTGCATAAAAGAAATTTTAAATTATATAAAATACTCAAAATGAATTAACTAATAATGTGAAAATAAATTAGTACGAACTGTGAATTTTTATATTTCAGGATAAAATGTATTCTACACATAAAAAAAACAGAAATTTTCATAAAAATTTGTTCTTTATGCTTGTAGAGTAATTTTCAACTCAAATTGCTTGAAATATTTGTTTTCCCAGTTCTGGTCACGCAATCCGCGACTGAATCAAAAATAGAATTCTGGAGTAATTGAAGTTTTGTGAATAAAGTGCTTCTTAAACATTCAAAACATATTTTAATCTGTCATAGAAAATAAATTTTGTATTAAAAATTTCACAAAATATATATTCAGTTTACTAATTCAATGTTAAAATGATGCAATTGTTATGTTAAAGTTACTTAATTTCTTTAAATCAAAATTGAAAATTCGTATAATTAAGAGTTTACATTCATGTGCTGTTAACTCGGCTGTAGTAGCGTCAAATATGACATACCCAAGGTCCATACGGAATTTACAATTGTCACCAATATATTTCGAAAAGTAACCATCAACTTACTTTATCGTAGAATTTGTAACAATTGTCATCGAATAAATAAGCTGATGATTATTATCTGTATTTATTGATGAAACACACAAAAAAAAGTAAAGTAGTAAAAATCCCATAATAAGATCACTAATTATAATTAAAATATAGATAAAATGCTTAAGTGATACAAAGTGGAAACACAAAAGTCTTATAAAAAGAGCTTATTTTCAAGATTATAACAATAAACAAAAATATTCTTGAAAATTTTTGAAAATAAACTTGAAAGCATAAATCACGAGATGATATATGTAAAAAAGCAGGTGCTTGAAATAGTCAACTGTAAACGAGAAAATTAATATTTCTTTATTGCTTTTTTAAAACTGAAAAGTACCTCGTGCCAAAATTTAGGTAATTCAAATGAGGCGGATTCATTGCTAATGTTCACGTTACGCATACAGATTTCTATTGATTCACGGATAATAGCTGGGAAATAAAGTCTTGATGGATAAATTATTTTACTATTTTTAAAATCAATTTTTAACTTCTCGGTTCTATGTATTCTATTTTCTCGTTTACACTGTATGTTTTATATTTCAAGATAAAATATATTCGACACATAAAAAAAAACAGAAATTTTCATAAAAATTTGTTCTTTATGCTTGTAGAGTAGTTTTCAACTTCAATTGCTAGAAATATTTGTTTTCTCAATTCTGGTCACGTAATCCGCGACTGAATCAAAAATAGAATTCTGGAGTAATTTGAAATTTCTGAAGAAACTTTTTTTTTAAAGTTTTATGAATAAAGTGCTTCTTAAACATTAAAAACATATTTTAATCTGTCATAGAAAATAAATTTTGTATTAAAAATTTGACAAAATACATATTCAGTTTACTAATTCAATGTTAAAATGAGGCAAATTTTATGTTAAAGTTACTTAATTTTTTTAAATCAAATTTCAAAATTCGTATAATTAAGAGTTTTACATTCATGTGCTGTTAACCCGGCTGTAGTAGCGTCAAATATGACATAACCAAGGTCCAGACGGATTTTACAATTGTCACCACTATATTTCGAAAAGTAACCCTCAACTTACTTTATCGCAGAATTTGTAACAATTGTCATCGAATAAATAAGGTGATGATTATTATCTGTATTTATTGATGACAAAGTAAAAAACACATAATAAGATCACTAATTATAATTAAAATATAGATAAAATGCTTAAGTGATACATAGAGGAAACACAAAAGGCTTATAAAAATGTTTTAATGATCGGCATATATTACAGCGCTCATATACGGCGTCATTTTCAAGATATTTAGGCGAGCATTTACAAGAGCCTTAACAGTTTGTACTCCTGATCAGTTAACCACTGAAACAAATAAAATACATGAAATAGCAAGAGACAACGGATATGAAGAAAGCACTATATATAAAGTAATTACAAACATGGAGAAGAAGGAGAAGAAAACTTCAAGAAACAAAATTCAAAGTTATGTACTTTACAATATTTTCCTGGGTTCTTTGAGAGATTGAAATATAAACTTATTAAACTTAATATATATCTTATCGCAAAACCATCCATAAAATTAAAAAATGTAGTTTGTAAGAAAACAGACACAATAGGGCCATATCAACTATGAGGTGTTTATGAAATCCCGTTCACCACAGCAGATGGAACTTTACAATATTATATAGGAATGAATACTAGAAAGTTTAAAACAAGATTAAAAGAGCATATGGCAGATATCAAATATGACAGAAGAACTACAGCACTGGAAAGACTACATAGAACCGAAACTTTAAAAATTGATTTTAAAAATAGTAAAATAATTTATCCATCAAGGCTTTATTTCCCATCAATTATCCGTGAATCAATAGAAATCTATATTCGTAACGTGAACATTAGCAATGAATCCACCTCATTTGTATTACCTAAAATTTGGAACGAGGTACTTTTCAGCTTTAAAAAAGCAATAAAGGAATATTAATTTTCTCGTTTACACTTGACTATTTCAAGCACCTACACTTTTTTACGTATATGATCTCGTGATTTATGCTTTAAAGTTTATTTTCAAAAATTTGCAAGAATATTTTTGTTTATTGTTATATATCTTGAAAATGGCGCCGTATATGAGCGCTGAAATATTTATGGTACTGAGAATTGTGAAAACATTATCATATAAAATAAATATAAAATAATTAATTAAATGTTATATATAATCAGAAAATTGCAATTTTAAACATTTTAAAATCAATATGATCGCAAAAATGTTTAAAAAAAGTAAGGAGGTTGAAATTACCCATAAAGAATCATTTGTGTGTGGGTACTTTCGTAGATTTCAGATTTTGCGTGAGATCTCCATGCCCTGAATGATTAAATTTGTGCTTCAATGTCGCGAAGTGAGCACGTGTCTCTAGAAATTATATTGTTAGTATTATATTTGGAATTATATGTTAATCAGAAAATTGCGGTTGTGTAGAAGCCACATGAATTGCGGTAGTAGCTAGATTCAGCGAATTTTCTACGGATTTCGCCAGTTATCAAGTTCTCTTGTGCGATTTACACCATGTGTTGATTTTAAGTTCTCAATTAACAGTTTTCGCTATTGCCAGCAGCAGTAAGTTTTAGTCTATTATTAAGACATTTGAGCCTTCTGATTCAAATAAAGAAGCATCGGTATCCACGGGAATTTATTTATCGTTTATATTAAATTCTAAAGTGGATTTCTTAGATTCTTGTGTAACGAACGTTGAAGATATTGGGACCGGAGTTAAGTGAATTAAAAATTAACAAGTTTTATGAAAGTATATTCCCCCTCATAATCTTTCTGAATTTAGATATATTTTGGATCGTCTGAATTAAGCACACCCACTCCACTGTTAATAATTCATTTCTTACTGTTATAAATAAATTGTTGTGTTTCATTAGATCTTTGTTATGACCTTCATTTAAGTTGAGAGCCCAGAAGTACATTCCACAAACGACACCCGATCAGATTTCGAATCCAGACTGATTGACATTATTCCAAGAAATTAGTTTAGTGGTGTAACAAGACGGTTTGAAATACATAAATTAATGTAACTGCATCTCCTCAATATGTTTCATTTAAATTTTCCTAATGAGTATAGCAAAAGCTGTCGAGATTGTTTACATTGGAATAAAGGGAATGATTCAGATGATAAAGCAGAGTTTTTAGATAGTTATTTTTCCATTTCAAATAACAATAGGTATTTAGACCTGTATGGGAAAGTAATAGCATTGTTTTTTCCACAAAAATTTGCTTCTTTGTCTTTCTAATTTGCATAAAAATATTTACATAAATATATTAATAAACCAAGTTAACAGATTTTACATAGTTTTTAAAAAGAATTTTAATTTTAATAAACATGTTTTAAAGTTTTAAGCTAATTTATTTTATAATTTATCATTAACAATATATATTTATTTACAATAATGTTTGAAAATACTTTCAATGCAGCAGTGGTAGCGGTATTAACTAAGTCTGTCTTTTCATGGAAGTACGCTCTTAAAAGTTTGCAAATGATTAATTATTCAATAAAGTCTGATTTCAGAACGTGTATAGATGCATATATTAACGGAAAGAAGATATAGATTTTAGAATATCTCGCGTATAGATATTAGATTTCTGGAACGGCAGGTCCAATTCATCTTAATGTACCTTGTTGGTCAATTACATATAACTTTAATATGACTCTCATGTATATAAATTGAGCTGGAATTTTTAATTTTTATAACTCGTATTTTTCTTGCCTGTATATGTGGATACGGACTACCTTATATTTTCAATTCATTACTTAATATTTTAAAAGCTGAAGCATATTTTGAATATTGTACACATTTTATTCATTCCATGGGTATGTTTTAAATTTTTTAATAGCTATTGTTAATTTTAAACATTAATATTATTTTGTACATTCATAACAATTGATGCAATCTACTTTTTTTAGTAAAGCAAATCAGGTATCTCCTTCGAAGCTGCCCCAGATTCTTGTTCAAAAATTTTACAATAATACGTATTATCACATTTTCCATAATGCCACTGAAAAATGAGAAAATATTTCCATATAAATTAAACATAAAGGGATTTATTAAATGTTGTAAGATTTATATTTGGAAAATTGTAATTGTAAATGTTTTAAATTCCGGGTGTTTGTAAAAATCTTTTAAAAAGTTTAAGAAGGTTGATAGTATCCATCAAACAATGATTTCATTCCAAGCCGTATTTTTGTTCATAAATTTTACAATACTCCGTATTTGACATTTACCATAATTCAATATGTATAGCAAATACGTCTCTGAACGATATCCAGCGTACTACCAGGACTGTTCACAATATCATAATTTTCAACACTAGAGAAATTAAGTCAGTTGAAATATTCGCTGAAATTTATTTATTAATTTAAAAAATATTAACGGAAATACAAATTAAGCTAGAAGTGAGACAACCTTCCTTATAATATTACAAATCTGGATTATTTAAAAAAATGATTCGTTTTGAAGGATATTGTCATTCTTCTGGTTTTTTTGAAAAAAATATACTAATATACTGTTTAATTGAGAGAACTATTTTCAAAAGGAAATTTTACTGGTTAGATGAAATGTGTTTTTTGAGTCTTTATCACAGTGTAGAAAATTACAAGTGTTTCTTAATCTAGGAAATTATATTATTTTCATGAACGAAAATATACAAATATGACTTCTGAAATATCCACGATCACGAAAAGCGTTCTTTATTTTTAGAAACTCCAGAAAACAATGTAATTTCGAGATTTAAGGAAAAATTTATAAAACCAAAGTTGCATTTGCTGCCAATGATTTTCGGAAACTTTCCCGAACAGTTGATACAATATATTATAACTTTTTCTAACCCGTACTGCAGGTTTTTTAGAATGCTATCCATTCAGGTAAACATTTTCAAGTTCAAAAGACACACTTTATAATTAAATAGTACTACCATTTAAATTAAAATTAATATTATTTTTGTACCCTTGCATGTATACATTCAATTACACAGATAAAAACATTTCATTAAGAATTAATGGTATCCTAAAACAGCCATCACTGTTTGAGAAAACTGATTAATATACTGTAAAAACTACTCGGAAAAATTTCCAAAAATCTCTGTTAACAAAACAACTTGTTGTTATATATTCTTCTTTAAATCTCGAAAATACATTGGTTTTTGAGATATTTAAAGATAAAGGGAAAAGTTTACAGGTATGCTTCTTATTCATAAAATATTTGTGTCAAAAATATTTTCAGAAAACTGCATGTATTTCAGACTTAAATATGTAGGGAAAATGCAGGTTTTTTATCTTCAGGAAACCTGCAGGTTTAGTCCCAAATACCTGCAAATTTTCTGCGTTTTTTACTTTTCAGTAAAAATGCAATTTTTTTACCATCAGAAAACCTGCAGATTATTTAGTACCAAATACATGCAAATTACCTGAATTTTTTTTAAGGTTTTTCGCTGTTTTTTTTTTCTTTTTTTTACCTGGGAACGCTTTTGCAAATTATGTGTAACTCGGAAGTGGTTATTTCGTATTTTGGTTCGTTGTTAAATATTATACTTTTGTAGATGAAGAAACATTTGTTTTCTTTTACATTGGATTCATTATCGGTGAAATCTCCAGAATCGAAAAAAAACCTCTAAAAGTTATTTCCGTTACTTGCATTCGAGTGACACAAATTTTACAAAGTATTCATAATTAAAATTCTTTTAGACACTCGATGTGTATTCTCTGTACTTATATATTTAACATCTGGTTGTTCCATGCATCTGTAGCATATAGAAAGGATTTTTGTGACATGAAAATTTAACACAACATATAATATTGTAATTTCAGATAATCAATTAACGATCAATTTAAAATTCTTATTTGTTTTGAATTTTACGTGAAAGTTATGTGATAAATCATATACACCTGTAGAGATAGGAGATGATACTATTTGATTTTTATATTTCATTTTAATTTGAATTGCAAATCAAAGTAATCGTATTCTAGAGTCTGTCTGAATGCAAATAACACAGATTATATACGTGTTCTTTTTTAAATATCACTAGTCGCACCTGTAGAAATTCGACGCAAGATAATATATTAAATAATTATGTTACAATCTAAGCATATTATAAAAAGTGACAATGCAAATCCAACGCATGATATTCCCTCAAACATACTCAAAATTTTGCACGTGAATACCATATTCCAAAAATCTAGACAGTTACATAATCACACTTTCTAAAAATAGAAATTTATTTGTATTTAAAAATATACGTTTTATAAATGCACATTTTCATAAGAAGGCAATTTATCTTTTAATTTCAGAGTTGGTAGAATAACAAATGTGGATCATAAAATCGTTTGCACAAAAATAGATAGGAAAATATTATTATAAGAGTCATTTAAGCAATTGTTTTAAAATTCGTGAGTTTCATAAATTATTTATTATAATTAAATGGAAATGATATAATTTTCTTTTTTTTTGTGCATACCAATATTCTTTAAATAAATAACAGAAGTTTTTTCTATTTAGTTGCAGGAATAAGGGTCAGTGAATATAGCGTCATTCTGACATAGGGTTAGTAAAAAACTTCATATTCACGGAGGAAAATTGATCTTTTGTTTTCTGAATGTCGTCATTTTTGGCATCGGAGGCATTTCATTTTACATATTATATCTTATGATAAATTATTCACTGATGTTTTATTTCCACAGATTACTTAATTTTATGTATTAATAGTTAATATGTATTCTGCTTTTCTGTGATTACTGCATTATTAAACGCAATCATTTTAATCTGTTTAACTTATATGAAAACCATTGAGTCTTTCTTATAAATATGACGATGTTTACACTCAAAAAATACCGCTTCTGATTGGTGGACTGTTATAAGGCAAATTAATATTGTTATAGAGAGAATATCTCATCCAAATTGCCACATGTTTCAACAAAATTTCATAACAAACTTTTTAAATTAAAATTAAAAATTATTATAAAACCATTGAGTTTTTCTTATACATAGGACGACATTTATACTCACGGAATACCGCTTCTGATTGGTGGACGATAAGGCAAATTAATTTTATGTCATAGAGAGAAACTCTTATCCAAATTGCCACCTGTTTCAAGAAAATTTCATAACAAACATTTAAATTAAAAATTAAAATTTGAAAATTGGAATATTAAAGAAATTTTCCTTGTGCGGACACATCTATAAATGAACAGCCTTCATTTAAAAATATTATAATCAAAATTAGTTCAGTAGAAATTTCAGAAGAGATGACTAAAAAAAAGCAGTCTTCTGTTTTAAATATATAGATAATTCATATAGATATCACAAAAAAGTAATAATAATAATAAAAGATAAACTTATATACCACAAGTTATAGTAAATTGGCGGAAAATCATCCGTACAACAGGACACACACACACACAAAAAAAAAAAAAAAAAAAAAAAAAACTTACGAAGGACAATTGAATGTGTTATCGGTCATAAAAAAGAAGTGACCTTCTCTTAAGTTTAAAACTAGCAAATGTATTATAACAGTATATATGTACCAAATTTAAAAAATCAATAATTATTTATTTTCAAAGATAAAAATTAACTTTCATACTAGAATAGTTCACGTGAATTAATTGATATTAATCATTTACAACAGAACAAAAATACACCCAATATTAAAAATTTTTAGTTTTGTTTATGTATGTCAATTCTATATATTATCAGAGTGCTTAAAATATAGTTATATTTCCGAAATATATGATAAATAGAAATAACATTGAAACGCAGTACATATTTCATTTTTTCCCATAAAGCATAATAAAGGGATTCTCTTTATATTTCTATAAGGTTCTAATATCAATTTTTTTCCTATAATATCAGGATCGATTATTTCAAATGCGTGAGCAGCATATAGAATCATAGCACGTGTCTTTTTTAAAAATAATATCAAAGCCATCCATCAAAATGAAAAATCGGTATATTTTAACGCAAACGGAAAATGTTGGCTCTTTCAAAGCACGGAAAAAAGTATCAATGCAAATAATACTTGACCTGTTTGCGTTTACTTTTCCGTAATATCAAAAAGTGCTCCGATATGCTTAAAATGGCTGACGCTTTTTTAAAATTATTTTGAATTGAAGATAAAATTTTATATAATAATAAAGAAAATATAAAATAATATATGCGTAATAAGCAGTTGTTTTGCATTTAAATTGCATGAGGGCTTTCGATTGTTTGGGAGAGGAAAGAAATTTAATACCGTAATACCGTAAAATCCCAAAAATGTGTTTTTCTCGGCAAAATGGGGCAAAAGAAAAATAGCGCCGAATCACTGCATCTGTGACAACTGTTCCGTTTTAAACACTAAATTCAATTTCAATATATTTTATCTTAAAATATATCTAAATTATTAAAAAGGATTAAAAGTTACTAAGAAAAATATGATGCACTTAAAAATAAAATAAATCAAATTACTAGCTATATAAACTTACGACATTACAAAATCAAAATCTATCATATCTGAATCTGCTGTTTTTGGCAAAAACGTATTAAGTTAGTTTAAAATCAAAATCGCGAACACCGTGACTTCCTAGGTATGTGCTCAGTTACGTCATTTTAGGAGGTTGCTCCATAGGACGCCCATAGGAGTTCTTTTTTTATTATTATTGGTTAAAAATCGGATTTTTATACATTTATTTGTTTATTTATTTTTGTAATTTACATCAAACCAACTACTTTATTATTATTTTTTTAAAGCAAATTTTTGTAGATTTACATAAAGCATGTAAACAATAAAATATATGACATTTACACATTCTGTTCTAAGCAATTATTGTTTTTATTAAAATGACAGTTTTAAATATTTAAAAGTATGTTATAACTTTTTAAATTACATAGTGCTTGTGATAATGCAAAATGTTGATGATGAAGGAATTTTTATGAATTATAGAAATATCTTCCAGGTTCAGTGTTCTTTAGAAAGAACTCCAAAAATAAATATTCAATGCTTTTTATTAATTATGTCATGATAATATATAGTATAGGAGTTTTGTAACATAAGCATGAGCCAGGAGAAGAAGCAACTCACACAGTGAGTATTCAAAACAGTGAGTGACTGAGACATAAAATTATTGACAGAGATTTACATTACTTGGCGAACAAAATTAGTACCAAAACACATTATTAAATACATTATTATGGCGTTAGAATTTGAAAAGACAAGATACTTTTGGCTGGGTGTGGAAATTCCAGCAAATTAAAATAATTTTTGCCTCCTAGCCAGAAACCTTGCCATATTTGGATATGTTCAGCCAAATTTAGAAAATGACATCATCATTCTTCAATTTGATTAGAAGATGCCACTGCGAATGAAACATGAAGGCTGAGCAGCCGTTACTTTTAAGTAAGCAAAAATTAAGAAAATATATATTAAGGAAAATCTATTTCGACTGCTTGAAAAGGAAAACGTTGTTGTAAATGGGATGAAGGTGTATTTCTTCATATAATTATTGCTATAATTTGACCTGTCAGCATTTGCAAGATTAATGATTCTGAAATGGAAGTTAAATTACTTTTTAGATTATTTATGAGAGATCAAAAGATGATTATTATTATGTTTATTTTAGAAGTTATACAAAGATTTTTGTATACCATTATGTATTATAAAGAAAATGTTTATCGATTTAATTTAATGTAAACACAATAAATGTTTTAAAAAAATTATATCCATAGTACATATATGACTTCAGCAAAAATTAAGGATGAAAAAGATTCTTTTCTTTTCTTTTTTTTTTTAATTTCAATTCTTTGAATAGAAAACTTTGATGCAGAAATTCATTTATATTGAAAGAGAACTTAAGAATTGTAAGACTTAATAAATTAGTTAATGCAAAGATGTTTTATTTAATTAACTGAAATTTAGTGGGATGAGGATTTAAATAAATTTAAAAGGCTAAGATGAGTATATATATATATATATATATATATATATATATAACGTGAGCTTTGATATAGTACTTGTCATTTGTGAAACAATATTATTTTTTGTCATAGATTAACTTTCTATTTAGCTAATTTATTTTTTAGATTAATTAGTTTTGTTCAGCATAACCTTAATTTATATTCTGAAATATACTAAATAAGCGGATCCATTTATTATAAGTGACGGAAATGTATTATTTGAGAAGGATATTAATTAGTTTAAGTAACTAAAATGTTTAATGTAAACTTTCATATGCGAAGCAAAAATTATAAACTTGATAAAATATATAAAATAATTATTCTGTGAAATGTATCGAAACAAATCTTTAGTTATAAATAAACAATTCTTTTCTGGACTGGTATTAATTCTTTAAATAAATTTGCTTAATAGCTTACGAAAATCCCAATAAACGCGATAAGAATTTTTTGTTTTAAAAATTGTTTATGTATTCTTTTTCGTGTTGTTCAATATTATTATTTTTTTTTTAATTCTTCTATTTGCAATATCAAATGCGTCTAATTGGCAGTGTTTCACATCCTTTGATATATTAATTATGCAATGTTATAAAGAATGTAAAGAATAATAATAATAAAAAAAATACATTCAACATACACCTACCTGCACACTATGTAATTATTTGTAAGAACATAAATTAAACTTCTTTGGAGTAAACATATTCTTTATTATTAATGTTCGGAAGCGTCTGTATGTATGTCTGTGTGTCTGTGTCAAGTAAAACTCTGCAACCGTAGCGAGTAGCAAAACGCTTTTTGTTTCAAAAAATTCGGAAAAATCCCGGGTTGGGTGATATTCAGTATCGAAGAAATCGGACCTCAATTAAGAACGTTATTAATTAACAAAGTCTCGAAAATTAGCGAAAAAGGAGCATTTTTTCCAAAACAAAGAAACGATTTCAGTTTTGACTGGAAAAAGACTCTGCTGCGAGGCTCGCAACCAAACCAATCAGCTTTCGTCTTGCACCTCCACCCTGATATTTTTCGTTCCCGCTTGGATAAACATGGCGTACTGGATGTTTTCTGGCCTTTTTCGAAAAAATCGCAAAAATCGTCACATCGACACGAAAATTTGCAAACGGACTTAAAAAAAAATCGCGAATTCATTAAGCTTAAATTCATAAAATTCGACCGATTAGAAGAGAAGTTATCAATTAACAAATTTTTAATTCTAAGTCAAAAAAAAGATCAGTTTTAATTACAATACTCCAGCTGGCGTCTAACAGAGTCAAACCGTCTGCTGAAGTAATAGTGAAACAAAACATCTTTTTTTATAGTGGAAGTATTCCAGGTCTATCAATTTTTTTTTTTGAAATATTACATTTATCGATTTGAAAATTATACATCCATCCGTAAATTTTCACAAGGATTATAAATGTATAATTTTCGAATTTCTTCGATAATTAGGACGGAATTTACAATTATTTTTTTATTTAATTAGACCACTTAAAAAGATTTTATTTGGAAACACCTGATATCTCAGTCATATTTCATTAGCAGACATCATGGTGTTTATTCCTGGAAATAAAATAATTCTTTTTTAAAGGAACTGCGGTTTCTATAAGCTAAATAATTTTTTTTAAAGTAATTTATTTTTGTATCTGAAGACTACGCATCCTTGCTCAGAGTGGGCTGACATTTCAGAAATTCAAAAAATTTTCGAATTTGGCCCATAATTTTTTATTTTAGCAAAATCCGGTTTTTGTACAGAAAAAAAAATCTAGGAATTTGCTAATTCATTTCAAATTATCTCGGGTCGTATGGGTCCGGTCGCGACGCGGTTTGGCTCATTCAGTTATGTTTGTATAGAACAAAATGCGCCCCCTGGCGGTGGAAGGGGGAACTAACGAATTTTGTAGCTAACTCGTGTTCTATGGCTCCCATCACGACGCGGTTTGAATCATTAGACTCGACATCGACAGGACTTATCTGTTTTAGTTCCAAATTTCATCACCAGGGGAGCTTTCCTATCTCGGGTCCTATGGGCCACATTACGACGGCGTTTGGCTCATTCGACTGGATTTCGATAGCTTTACAGATTTCGGTTATGTTCGTATAGGAGCGATTGCGCCCCCTGGCGGCGAAGGTGGAACTACTGGATTTTGAATGGAACTAACGGATTTTGCAGCTAACGCGGGCTGTATGGGTCCCATCACGACGCGGTTTGTTTCATTCGACTCGACATCGACAGGACTTATCTATTTTAGTTCCAAGTCTCACCTCCAGGGGGGCGCTGTCCTATCTCGGGTTCTATGGGTCCGATTACGACGGGGTTTGGCTCCTTCGACTGGATTTCGATAGCTTTATAGATTTAGGTTATGTTCTTATAGGACAGATTGTGCCTCCTGGCGGTGGAACTAATGGATTTTGCGGCGCTTAAGGGATAATCGGGTGCGTGCATAGCACGACCGGTATACGGTGCCGAAGGCAGCGGGGACCCGGGTCGGAGTTTCGTTCGGTTCGAGGAAGACGCAAACCAGAGGTTCGTTCGTTTCGCGGTTTTACAAGATTCGAGGCACCGATGTAAATTAGGGGCCCGCTAGCGGGCGAAGCCAGCTAGTATAATAATAATAACAATGATAATAATAACTGTAGTAACAATGTATATTCTTCTTTTTATTTTTCAGTTAAAGTAAATTAATTTATTGAAAATGCAAATTTTGTTTAGAAATATTGGAAAAAATATGTCATTAATTATAGTTTAACAAACACTTAAAATAGAACAACAATAAGAACTTTTAAACGCAGTTGGACACGTTTTGTTTTAATGATAGATGGTTGGGTGATTTTCAATCTCTAATATCAGAAAAATGCAGTGATGTACTTAAAAAAGGTATAGCAACTTTCTTTTAATTTCAACAATGAATTGATTAAAATTGCAATTTAACTGTTGAATTCTCATATTAAATGCATGCTGATATTTAGTTGTAGGATTTTGTGTTTCAGATTGATCAGGTATTTGCTTAGATGGCCGGTAAAGCTTGTTTCTTTGTTTAAGTGAAGCTTAGTACTTGCACATTTGTGTTTGGTTGTCATCTTCTAGAATATTCATCTAATTTCTCAAGCATCTCAACATTTAGATTTCGTTTTTCAAAATGCATGTTTATTATTTTGCAGAAGGTAAATCTAAAATATATCAAGATACATGTCGTTTTTTATTGAAAGCAATTTACAAATATATTTTTCTCTGACATGCGTAGTGATCATTGCGAAGATTTTGAAAGTATATTTTGAAAAAAGTTAATGCGGATTACTTTTATTTTGATGATTGAGCTGGACCGTTACATCATCAAAACATTATCGTATATAAAATTCTATAAGATTTTTCTAGTAGGTGATGCCACTGCACGGCCTGTGATTTGACTCTGCTCATGTTATAAGTGAGGGTTATTTATGTGAATAATATTTCAAGATGGAGGTATTTTGTTTCTAAGTGTATTTGTTACTTAACATCATATTCAGAAGATGGTCATAGAAATTGATTGAAACGTCAATTTGATGTATTTTTAAAGTTTAATTTTTCATAAATATTTATACACCACTCAGTAAAAACGTGTGGTTTACTGTACACAAAAATTTATTTACGATACTTTTTTTTGGACTGAACTTTACGTTATTTAATAGAAACTTGTGTCTTCATATTCAGTAAGATTTAAGTATCTATACTGTTAAAAGCGATGACTTCAAGCAAATGTAAATTATCACGTGTGTATTGAATAAAATTTTCATGTCAGTTTTATCATAAAGCGTTGCGTGATTATTTTCCGTTCTTCGCAGATCCATGCATATTTTCATTCTTATTAATTATTTGAAGTGTAGTTCATTCATTGCTCTGCTTTGATGAAATATTCTCAGAAAGTCACCCACTTTACTTTACAAAGTTTTATTTCTCCCACACATCGATCACAAGAGTACAGTACATGTGTCTATGCATTCAAGTAGTTTACATTATCGATATAAGATTTGTTGAAGGACTGAATTTTCAAATTTTGCACTCAACAATATGTCTTTAAAAAACATTTTTCGGTTGCCTTCAAATACAGACTCTGCGACTTTTACTGAAATGGCTTGGTGGAATATAAATATGGTTGTATTTGTAAGATAATTAAAAGACTAATAAGAATAATATTCTAGATTTATTAAAAAAAAATCCCCAACAATACCTACATTAATAATTTAAATGCCATAAATGATATCTCCCAAGTCTATTATTTAAACATTAAATTAAATTTAAGATTAAGAAGGAAAAAATATTTTACTTATACTCAGTTTTATTTATTTTTTATATGCAAGAGATATAATTCTATTATTTAAATGCAAATATTTTTTATTGTTTTAAATTAATTAATAAGAAAATAACTTATTCGTTTTTATATCTCTGCACTTTTATATATAAAGGTTGCGCCATTCTTATTCATTTTAAAGTTAAAAAATTATTATTCAGTTAACGTAAAATAAGAAATAATATGAATATACATTAAAACTTAATTTTAAGTATTTGAATGAAATTAACAAAAGAAAATAAACGTCCTTGAAATAGATTTTTTTTTTTTTATCCTGAAGGAATAATTAAAATACTATCTCCAAAATTTTTATTATAATCTAGTCTACATTGAAATGTTGGTCTATCATGCTTCAAGTTTCAGTTATTCTACACATAATGTAAAATCATTAAAAAGGTTCTTTCTATTTTATGTCAGCGATTCTTTTATATTCAAAGCATATTTTGAATGTAATAAAAACACATAATTATCAGTCTGTTAAAAGGCACAACATAATATATTTTTTTAAATAGATCTTTGAGAAAAAAGGTATCAAGAAAATTTTGAAAATTAAATAACATTATATTTAAGCAGTATGTTTTGTAAAACACTTTTAGGTAGTTTCATTACAAAAAGCTACATATTGCAGACGTTTGCACTGTAAAAAAAAAATCCGGCAAATTTACGGCAAAAACTGCAGGCAGCAATGTTGCCAGCAGTTTTTACGTAAAAATAGCAGTAAAAATCGATGTAAATTTTATCGCATATTTTCCATCATTTCAACGGTTATAAATGTAGTAAATTTCACAGCCATTTTTCCGTACAAATTACCACAAAAAGTTCTGTAATTTTAACAGTCCTATTTCCGTACAAATTATCACAATAGCTGCTGTAATTTTAAAAGCCATATTTTTTTTTAAATCATTGATTTTAATCAACTTTCATTTTTAGATGACTATTAGAATAGTCATAAAGTTCATCGCTTGTTTGAAAAACATTGGAATTCATTATTTTATTTATAGAAATTCAATCCCATGTAAAACATTTCTTTACTTCTTTGTATATGATATATATAAGAATTCAGAATTTATTAATAGGGATTTTTTTAATGTGGCAAAACTGAGACATCAAATATTCATTATAATACTATGTGTAAATACATTATATATAGAGAGAGTATATTTGTAGTACTAAAAAAAGAAACACTTCAATTCTGAAGGGCGAGAAGAATTTAGATAATATATATATATATATTTTAGATAATTGGACTAGAATTACAAGCTTACGTTTATCTAATACAAAGATAAAATACCATTTGTAATTGAACACTGATATATAAACAATGCAGGCTCCTAAGCGTAAGTCAAGAAACACACCATTTTGCTCGCTTTCGCCGTCGCGCGGGAAAGAGCACGTACTTTTGAATAGAAGTTCCTTGCGCAGATCATGCTAGTAAAATGTCTTTGCGCGCAGGCGCCGATTAGAAAATGAATGATGTGATCTGATTGGTTGTTCGCATGAAAGGATTTTGAAAGCGAAAACGCTGGTTAAATCTACTGTTATATTTGCGGTATTTTTACATACGGAAATATTACGTTGCGATTTACTGGAATAAATGCAGTGAATTTGACAATCATTTTTTACAGTGTGGAGGAAAGCAATTGCACAAAATTGGGGTATATTTTCCCCGATCATGAAGCCCAGACCTCCAAACCACCCTCCGCTGAAATGTTGATATATATATATATATATATATATATATCTGACATTTGTCATGCTGTAACTCTCTTATTTATGAACCGATTTGTATGTGACTGAGTATGTGTATAGGACATGCCAGCGTCTCGACCGAGTTGTTGGCTAGCTTCTTCCGCCATCTTGTTTCAAAATGGTAACCAGTTAAATATTTTTAAATTTTTACAAATTCAAAAAATATGTACAAAAAAATTATAAATTGGAAAATTATTTCTGTTAAGTGTTTGTTGTAACGTGATACGAGGATACTGGAATATTTTTTGTTTTGGCTAAATCTTTTTTTTTTCTTTTTTTTTTTTTGAAACCGGTGATCAGGTGCCTACCTGCCAGGTTTCCCTACCTGAAACAGGTTTAGTGTTGGCAACGGGGCGCACAGCGCCATTAAAGGAATGCAGCGTAGCGTCTGGCCATTGCTGCCAGGACGGCTATGTGGAGGACTTTGTTTTGTTCCAATGTTTATTTTGCTGCTAATTGATGTTATTCTTTTTGTATGGACCTGGACTTGGCTTCACACCCATATGTCATACCATCGTTATGCGAGTTGGTCTCGTAATTTAGAACCTTGATCAGGGGACGAGACATTCACCTGACTAGGCACCTCCACAGGTATAATTCACAGGGAACTTGGAGGACTTTGCACTCACCACGGATTTTACATGTACCGGACGCCATTAGCGTACATAAAAATAAATAAATAAATAAATAAATTAAATTAAATTAAAACTTTAAGGGAAGGGGGTTAATACATGTTTATTGAACTTGAAAATGATTACTTTTACCTGTGTTGAATTGTTTTTTCCCTTTTTCTATGCCCTTACTTTTTTCTACTGTACTTACGGTTACCTGATGTTTTTCTTTTGCTGCTTGATTTTTGTTGCATTTCTGTTGATTTGCATCTTGTTGCTTTTTGGTTTCTCATGTGTTGCAGTTGTTTCTCTTTTGTTGCATTTATTTTGGTTTCTCATTTGTTGTAGGTTGCTCATTGTGATTTGGGTTTCTCATATTTCTTTGTTGATTTTATACTCTGTTGCATCACTGGTAGCCGTTGAATTTGTTGTCATGAATATGCTCTAGTGGTGATCAGTCCATAGATACCTTATGTATGGCTGTTTTCATGAACTCGATGAAGCGATTCGAGGACTTGGTGCGCTGTGGGGTGGGGAATATTCCTTGGCCATTAGTCCGTTAATTAGTTCATTAACTCCCATCCTCTTAGACGCTAAAAGAACATTTTTTTTTGTTGCAGGAAAGAGGTTTCCTTTACACTGCTATTTTGATTATATATACATATATATATTTCCCTTTTTTTCATGATATAGAAGAAAAATTAGGCAGAGGTTATATACACTTCAAACATAGAGGTATGGTGGCTGGTGGGAAACCTCTTTCCTGCGACCAAAAAAAATGGCTGTGTCTTTTAAAAAAATCCCTGACGGCTCGGCCTACAGGCACAGGTAGATTTCGAAGACGCAGACCGTGGGGCGCCTGTTTGTCGGGAATTGCGGAAGAAATGACCTTTTTGCGATGATGCTGCAGTTGGAACCGCCTACTTCGAAACCAAACATGTTTGCAGGCGGAGCCAGCAAGGATATTTTTTTTTTTGCTATAAGAGTTGGTTCTATAAAATACATGTCAATATAAAAGTTTTAGATAATATTAAGAGGATTTATAATAAATTTAAGCGGATTTGAAATCTTGGGAATTGACGAAGTTATGATTTTTTTCTTCTAAAACCCGCCTCCCCCCCCCCCCTTAAGGCAATTTATAATTATGTCAAAAATCTGTCATACATAAATTTTCGGCCCTTCTCCTAGAAGTAATAATAACTTCAAACGGATTCGATACGTATCATAATTAAGAAATTATGGGTTTTTTTTTCTGTTTTCACAAAAAGTCCCCCCCCCCCTTGGTTCGACTTTGCCCATTAACGAACTTGAACGAGATTTTATGCCCCTTGATTTTATGTATCAGTTTCGAAAAGATGCGGGAGTTGGAACCGCCTACTTCGAAAAATAACTTGTTTGCAGGCGGAGCCGGCAGGGATTTTTTTGTTTTTATTATTTATTATTATTTTTTTTTTGCTATAACGGTTGGTCCTATAAAACACTTGTCAATATAAAAGTTTTAGATAATATTAAGAGGATTTATAATAAATCTAAGCGGATTTGAAATCTTGAGAAGTGACGAAGTTATGATTTTTTTTCTTCTAAAATCCCCCTTCCCTCCCCCCCTTAAGGTAATTTTAATTATATCAAAAATCTGTCATACATAAGTTTTTGGCCCTGTTCCTAGAAGTAATAATAACTTCAAACGGATTCGATACGTATCATAATTAAGAAATTATGGGTTTTTATTCTGTTTTCGCAAAAAGCCCCCCCCCCCATCCCCCCCTTGGTTCGATTTTGCCCATTAACGAACTTGACCGAGATTTTATGCCCCTTGATTTTATGTATCAGTTTCGAAAAGATGCGGTAGTTGGAACCGCCTACTTCGAAAACTAACTTGTTTGCAGGCGGAGCCGGCAAAATAGGACCAACCCAATTTTTTTTTTTTTTTTTGCTATAACGGTTGGTCCTATAAAAAACTTGTCAATATAAAAGTTTTAGATAATACTAAGAGGATTAATAATAAATTTACGCGGATTTGAAATCTTGTGAATTGACGAAGCTATGATTTTTTTTCTTCTAAACCCCCTCCCCCTTTTCCCCCCTTGGGGCCATTTTTAATTATATCAAAAATCTGTCATACATAAGTTTTCGGCCCTTTTCTTAGAAGTAATAATAAATTTAAACGGATTTGATACGTATAATAATAAAGAAATTATGAGGGTTTTTCTGTTTTCACAAAAAGCCCCCCCCCATTTCCCCCCCTTGGTTCGATTTTGACCATTAACGAACTTGATCCTTGATTTTATGTATCAGTTTGGAAGAGATTTATGCAGAATTTTTCCAGTTATCGTGGTCAGAAAAAAGTGACATGATAGATAGATAGATAGATAGATAGATAGATAGATAGATAAAGTTTTGAACTGGGGTTGTTTTTGGTTTCTGGGTGTCATGATCGGCGTAGATCTGCAAAAAATTTTCAAAATTTCCAACGTAGGTGAGAATGTAATAGGTAGTATTTCTTACGAAATCTACCTAAAATGGTTGATATATGGCAGTTTCAAATTCTTAGGTGGCTAAGAATTTGAAACAATCTGATATTCGTTATGCTGTAACTCTCGTATTTATGAACCTATATGAATGTGACTGATCATGTGTACAGAACATACTAAGGTTTTGCCCGTGTTTGTTGTCCAGCTTCATACGCTATCTTGTTTCAAAATGGCGTCAAGTTAAATTATTCTAATTTCATAAAAAAAACAAAAAGATGTATAAAAAATTGTAAATTGAAAAAGTTGTTTCCGTTAAGTGTTAGATCGCAATAAAAGGATTCCAGAAAATTTTTGGTTTTGGCTTTATCTTAAAAAATGGCTGAGATATGGCTGTTCGAAATTCTAGGTTGGCTGACAATTTGAAACAATCTGATTTTTGTTATCATGTAACTCTCATGAAATTCACATTCAAATTCAGTATTAACGAAAACCGGGATTGAATCTTCTATAATCGGGTTCCAAGCATTTTAGCTTCGGTTTTTGAGTAAAATGAGTTGAATTTTTAAAAACATGGACTATGAAAGCTACCTTTTCCTCCCGGTACAGGCCGGAAGGAATTTCTTAATCTAAAGCGGATATACGTTTATGGACTTTTGTTCTTTCCATGAAAAAACGGTACACATATATTTTTTTTCAAGTGTATAGGAGTATGAATTAAATATAAATTGTAAGCAGACACCTTTAGTTTATAGGCAGAACATAAAACAGGTATTGATTAAACCAAAAAGAAAATACTTCAATTCTATCTTAGACATGAAGATACATCATCACGAGCTTCTTACCATACAATAAAATTTACAACTGTACATGAACTTTAAAAAGCACAGTTTTTAAATAACAAAATCATGTTTACGACATACATGTCGAGTCGCCATTACTCAATTCAAAAGTAGAAACAAACCAGCTAGGTTCGCTAAACGCTTCAGGAGTTCCTAGGCTCATTGCAATGAGTAAAGAAAAGGTATTAGGCTGATTGAGGCTTAAATAATCATTTCCCAGCTAGCATAACACTGCATGGGATCTTTGAAATAAGACTGAAAAACATCAGACGGATTGGAAAAAAGACAGATGAGTCTACAATTAGGATGACTTTTGGAATTAGCCTAGGTTGTTTCCAAAGAGCAGAATTTCTCTACAACATAATTATAAGTTACATAAACTGTAACTGTACCGTATGTGTAAATGAGATATATAAATGATTAGCATGGTAATGTTTATTAGAAATTACGATGTCGGTTAATAGTGCGACTGTGTGTGAAAAAATATCTATTCAATCACTATATATTTAATAGTATTATATGTAACGATATAAAATGTCACTTTTAATTTGAACCAGAATAATGTCGGTTTTTCAATAATTATTTCTACCAGACATAAAAATCGGGTCTTGAGTTCAGATAGAGATTCTCTGTTTTTTGCAGAAAAAATAAAATATATATTTTTTTTTCTTATCGAGATATTTTAAAAAAATATACAAGCCATAAGTATTTAATGATAAGAAAAAAAAAACTAAATTAAATATAATAAAAGAAAGGAATCAAAATAAAAATGTTACACATCTCACTATGTTTAAATTTATAAATATTTTTAACTAATTATGTTTTTTTTTTTTTTTTTTCCAAAAACAAATTTCTTAGAATGTTTTTTTCACTGTATTAAAAAAAGACATATATTGAAAATCCTAATGATTTTCGGAGTATAAAATTAAGCGCTAGAATGTCAAAAATACATAATACATTTTATATCGATATTTGTCTTAATATACGCTGAATAACTAAGTTAATTTAATTCAAGCTCAGAAATATGCAGTTATTTGAATTTACTTATACAAATCATAACCGAAGAAAATAAGAATTTTAAATTTCAAATATAAAAATATGCATAAAAACGTTATATTTTAAACAAAATATTTTAACCTTTACATAAACCTTTCTCAAATGTTGAAAAATACAAATTCATAATTTTGTAAAAGTTTTATTCAAAATTATGTCTGACCACCTTTTGTCTAACTGTCTAGTCAATAGTTCTCTAGGGATATTTACATTATCTTGATCTGTTTAGTACGTGGAAAATAAACTTAAAGTAATTTAAACTTAAAGAAAAATATTAAAATATGTCGCGGATACATGGTAAGAATACATCTTTCCCAAACAATTTATGCTGTCCTTAAAATTTCGAAAAGTATACAATATATAGGATAGGAATTTCGTTATCTAATTTAATATTCAAAACGAGTCTAATGATTCTGATTAAATCGATGGGTCTAAAAATCAATTTTTGAATCAACATATATATGTAAAATAAAAATAATGCTACTAATGTGTAATATGCGTAATAAAACAATTTATAAAGTTATTACAGCTTTCCGAAAAGAGAAAATAGCTAACACTCTGTAATCGCGTGCGCAGGTTAAGTTAAAGTCAAACACATTACAAACATTAAAATATGTCGTGGTAAGAAAACATGTAAGAAAACATGACATGGTAAGAATAAATCATTTCCAAACAATTATGCTGTCCTTAAAATTTCGAAACGGAGAGAAGAATTTGAAAAGAGAAAATAGCTAATATTCTGTAATCGTATGCGCAGGTTACATTAACGTCAAACAAAAAGTATGCTATCAAAAATATTGTTTAACTTAAAATATTGTTAGTTATAAAAAAATAAACAGAATATTTAATTACTAAAAAAAATTCCACTTTCATATATTATACACGTTTCAAAATTTTAAGAACAACAGACATTGTTTGGAAAAGATTTATTATAAGCATGTATCTGTGACAAAATTTAATATTGTATTTAAGTTAAAATCTATGTTACTTTTGACGGAAATTGCAATTAAAGGGTAATCTTCTATTCGGAATCAACTACTCTTCAATCGTCAGATAATAATAAAGTACTTTAAATTTGCAGTAAACAACTTTAATTATCTCGTCGGAAAAACCCATTCATAAACTGTTTTCAACTCAGCTAAGTACATGGAATAAACGCCCACGTGAAAGAATGATTATCACGTGCTATCATGTGCTTTTTCCCAGTGACGTCATCCAAGGCTACCAAGAACTGAAAACTCTTTAGACTTTAGTCAGTTGTTGTGTGAATTTCTTTTAATAATGTAGCGTGTGAAAATGTCAGAGCGATTTAAATGCTCTGTTAACTTGTAATCAAGATACCGTTAAATGTTTAAATATAATATAAATATAAAAGTGAAGGGTGCTTAATTTAATTAAAACACATGTTAATAAACATTTTAATTTCAGCAAAGTAATAAAGTTTCAGATCGATGGATTACGATAATGTGCGACTACACAACGGAATACAATTATGTGTGAATTAACGGAGACGTAAGTGCTCAAATCGGATATACATTTCTTTACGAAGGTTTCAACTTATAATCAGGTAAGCGAATGCATGCTTACTTAACTCTATTTTGAATAACTGTTTTTATAGAATTAAAGAAACTATTTTACACATTAAATAAACTGCGCCGCCGATAGATTATGAAAGACTGATAATATGTATTAAATAAAAATTTTAAGCACATTAGCTATATGCTGGAAAAACTCGCTTTATAGAAAATAAAAACGAACGCAAAGAAAAGCGATTCGTATTAAATTAAATTGAATATCTTTAAAAATAATTAAAGATAAAAAACAAAAATGGCTACATTTAAAGAAAGCCAATTCATCGAGAAACTAAATTCGAGCAATTATTCCAACTGGAAATTTAAGCTCGAAATGCTTCTCATTAAAGAAGACTTATTCGAAGTAATAAGTGATCAACCACCAACTCCTTTAAATGAGGATTGGAACAAAAGAGATAGAAAAGCCAGAGCTTTAATTAATCTAAGCATAGATGACACACAAATTGTGCATGTAAAAAATTTTACCACAGCCAGGCAAACCTGGGAAGCTCTCAAAACTACGCATGAAAGAGCAAATTTGAGTAGCAAACTGTATTTATTACGAAAACTGTACAGTACTAAACTGCCCGAAAACGGCAATATGATTACTCATATAACAAATATTCTACAAATAGTAGATAAATTATCCGCCATAGGCGAGAATATAAATGACTCACACATATCCGCACTATTTCTATGCTCATTACCGCCCAGCTACAACACGCTTATCACAGCATTAGAGGCAAGGCCCGAAGCCGAATTATCCCCAGATTTTATCAGAAGTAAACTCATAGATGAGTATAATCGCAGACAAGAAATGTCTGAACAAAACAACAGCTCTGAAAAGGCATTTAAAACACAAAGAAAACACACTTATAACGACTACAAAAGCAATTCAAAATATTGCATTCACTGTAAGATGACGAATCATAATAATAGCGAGTGCTATCACCTCAAGAGCCGATACACACAGCACAACAAAAACAAACACACATATCAAAATGTGAATAACTTTAATAATAAAAATAAATCTAAACCTTTTTCATCATCACTATGCTATGAAAACACAGAGAATTATAAAGAGAATACTGACTGTCACGATAACGCGAATGATCAGAAAATAAGCTCAAAAACTAATCAATCAGAAGATCGCGTACTAATAACAGAAAAATTAGGTAAACAGAACTGGATACTCGACAGTGGCAGTACCTCACACATTGCAAATGATAAAAGGTTATTTGATAAATTTAACAATTTTGAAAAATCATCAGTCACCATCGCAAACGGCAACAAACTCGAAGCATTTGGTTCAGGCGACGTTTTAATAAAAACGAAATCCCCAAGTGGAGAAATAAAACTCACAAGACTACAGGAAGTCCTATACGTCCCAGAACTAGAATCCAATTTAATATCCGTAAGCAAAGCAACTAAAAATGGATGCAAATTAATCTTTGAAAATGACAAGTGCGATTTAACGTTCGACGGTGAAATTTATATAAGAGCGAAGAACAAAAATAATTTATACATAATCGAACAAACAAACCACTTAGAAAATGCAGAAAACTATGCAAACGTCACACTAAGCTGTAATAATAATAAAGAATGTTTAGAAGTATGGCATCGAAGACTAGGACATCGTGATTATGAAGCAATCAAAACAATTGTTAACAAACAGCTAGCTACCGGAATAAAAATTAAAAACTGCAGACACAATAATAGATTATGCGAAACCTGCATCAAATCTAAATTAAACGACGCGCCATATCCAAAATCGGCTACAAATAGAGCAAACAAAGTTCTCGATTTAATACACAGCGACGTCTGTGGACCTATAAGTACACCAACACTAGGAGAAAAACAATACTTTCTCACATTCATCGACGATTACTCGAGATATACATCTATATACTTACTATCTAAGAAAAGCGAAGTAATTGATAAATTAAAAGAATACATTGCAATGGTAAATAATCAATTCGGTAGAAAACCAAAAGAAATAAGATCCGATAATGGAGGAGAATATAATAGCAACGAAATAGAGAATTATCTAAAGGAAAACGGGATATTACACCAATTCACAATTCCACACAACCCGAGCCAGAACGCCGTGGCAGAAAGGAAGAATAAAAGCCTACTCGATATGACACGTAGCATGCTTTTAGAAGCAAATTTAAATAAACAATTTTGGGGAGAGGCAATACACACAGCGACATATTTACAAAACAGATTGCCAACAAGAGCGAACGACAAAACTCCATACGAACTATGGAAAGGTATCAAACCTGATCTCAAACACTTAAGAACCTTTGGATGTAAAGCATTTGTTTATATTAATAAAATACATCGAGGAAAACTAGATAATAGAGCGCAAGAAGGTATTTTTCTAGGTTACGACACACGTTCCAAAGGATATCGCATACACACAAAAGACAAACAAATAATAATTGCCAGGACTGTAAAATTCATAGAACATGAAATAAAACACTCAAACAACATTGAGGAAGATTCAAATCTCGAAGAAATCTTCACTGATGATAGAAATCAAGAAGAGAAGAATAAAAATTACATTGAAATTGACATTAATGATAAAGAAAAACAACCATGCGAGTCCAAACAAACACAAATAGAACCAAGAAGGTCAAATAGATCTAACAGAGGAGTACCACCAGATAGATTTGTCTGTTTAGTTAAAGACACACAATCAAATGAACCAAAGAATTGGAACGAAATTATGGAAATGAAAAATCCACACGATAGGGAAAATTGGCTCAAAGCCACCGAAAATGAAATCAAGTGCCTAGCTAAAAATAAAACTTGGACATTAGTCGATCCGCCACCAGGAAAGAAAGTGATAGGTTCAAAATGGACTTTTAAATTAAAACACGACAACCTAAACCAAGTGCAAACCTATAAAGCACGACTCGTGGCACAGGGATACAGTCAGAAATTCGGAGTAGATTATGACGAGACCTTTGCTCCAGTTGTCTCTCATACCACAATCCGTGCATTTCTCATAGCAGCATTAAATCATAACCTTAAAGTTAATCATATCGACGTGAATACAGCGTTTTTACACGGAAACCTACAAGAAGAGGTATACATGAAACAGCCGGAAGGCTATATAGCTCCAAATCAACAAAACAAAGTATGTAAATTACAAAAAGCAATATACGGGCTCAAGCAAGCCGCCAGAGCATGGCACACGAAAATCTCCGAGAGTCTTAAAGTATTAAATTTTGTACAAAGTACATCTGACTCATGTCTTTTATACGCGAAAATGGTGAAAACTCGACATACATTATAGTTTATGTGGACGATTTGTTAATCGCCGGAAAAAACGAAGATATAATTGAATTAATAAACAATCTCAAAGGGGAATATGAATTGAAAGATTTGGGAGAAGTCAATAACTATCTCGGAATAAATATAAAAAGAGACGATAAAAATTTCTACTTAAACCAAAATTCAAAAATTGAAGAATTGGTAGATAAACTCAATCTTCAAAACGCAAAACCATACAGCACACCTATGGAAGCAGGTTACAATCGACTCAACGATGATGAAAATCTGTTACCTAACAATATTAAATTCAGACAAGCAACGGGAACATTACTCTACATCTCAACATTAACCAGGCCAGATATTTCAGCAGCGGTCAACATACTCAGCCGTAGAAATGAAACCCCTCGAGAAAAAGACTGGAAAGCAGTCAAAAGAATCGTAACATACTTAAACAACACAAAACACCTCAACCTGACGCTAAGTTCGAAAAATAAGCCTATTCTCGAAGTTTACGCAGATGCAGATTGGGGAGGTGATCCAGAAACTAGACGATCCACCAGCGGAAATATATTTATGTTAGGAAAATGTCCCATACATTGGACAACGAAAAGACAGACATGCGTTGCTCTGTCATCAGCAGAAGCTGAATACATTTCTGTAAGTAACGCAGCACAGGAAATACTATGGATGATAAAACTCCTGGAAGATTTAAAATTACCACAACAGAAACCCATAACAATATACGAGGACAATCAGCCATGTATAAAAATGGTTGAAAGTGAAAAACATACTCGAAAAAGTAAACATATAGATATCAGATTCCACGCGATAAGACAACTCAAGGAAGATGGAATAATAGATTTAAAGTATTGTCCCACAGAATTTATGACCGCAGATCCACTCACCAAGCCCAACCCCAAACCTGAATTCATTAAACACCGAAACAATCTGAACTTACTTCCTTATCCTACATAGAAGATTAAGGGGGAGTGACGGAAATTGCAATTAAAGGGTAATCTTCTATTCGGAATCAACTACTCTTCAATCGTCAGATAATAATAAAGTACTTTAAATTTGCAGTAAACAACTTTAATTATCTCGTCGGAAAAACCCATTCATAAACTGTTTTCAACTCAGCTAAGTACATGGAATAAACGCCCACGTGAAAGAATGATTATCACGTGCTATCATGTGCTTTTTCCCAGTGACGTCATCCAAGGCTACCAAGAACTGAAAACTCTTTAGACTTTAGTCAGTTGTTGTGTGAATTTCTTTTAATAATGTAGCGTGTGAAAATGTCAGAGCGATGTAAATGCTCTCTTAACTTGTAATCAAGATACCGTTAAATGTTTAAATATAATATAAATATAAAAGTGAAGGGTGCTTAATTTAATTAAAACACATG
This sequence comes from Maratus michaelseni, assembly GCA_963931845.1. Classification (NCBI taxonomy): domain Eukaryota; kingdom Metazoa; phylum Arthropoda; class Arachnida; order Araneae; family Salticidae; genus Maratus; species Maratus michaelseni. The sequence goes on along the minus strand of OZ007593.1, from coordinate 200,391,755 downwards.
TTAATAAACATTTTAATTTCAGCAAAGTAATAAAGTTTCAGATCGATGGATTACGATAATGTGCGACTACACAACGGAATACAATTATGTGTGAATTAACGGAGACGTAAGTGCTCAAATCGGATATACATTTCTTTACGAAGGTTTCAACTTATAATCAGGTAAGCGAATGCATGCTTACTTAACTCTATTTTGAATAACTGTTTTTATAGAATTAAAGAAACTATTTTACACATTAAATAAACTGCGCCGCCGATAACTTTTCACGTACAAAACAGATCAAAATAAGGAAAATCACCCCAGAGACCTATTGAGTAGACAGTTTGACAAAAGGCTGTCGTATATATTTTTGGATAAAACTTTTACAAATATGTGAAATTTTATTTTCAAACATTTGAGAAATGTTTAGTTTAGGGTTAATTGATTAAATTAATTATAAAAAATATTTTGTTTTCAGTCATATTAAGCCATTAGGCGTCGCTATATATATTAAACAATTTTTCATGGAACAGCTGTTTTTTTTCTTTATCTAAGTCTTTATAGAAGTTTTTAAAGTACTTTTGAAAAAATAAATAAAATTCGAATATTTAGAAGAAACATCGTGTCCCAAAATGGGAGCATTGGCGCCTAATGAGAGTGAATTTTTGGAACAAATTTATTTATGCCTCCGTGCATTTATGGTAATTATTTCTCTGTTTTTTAGCTATAAAATGGATAATGTCATTCTGAAGCTGATAGTTTTCAAATAAAGTCTAAAAATTAGTCCAACATCTACATTCATTATAAAATATAAAATAAAATTATCGATTCCATAAGCATTTTCATTATCCAACTCTTTATGTTTGATCATTACATCATTTTTGTCTTATACTAATTTACATGAAAATGATTGATCATTTTTAATACAGCATATTGCATTTTTTTCGTTTTCTGAAATTGTTTTTTTTCTCTTTTTTTTTCTTTTTAGCACTTTCTAACCTAGTTGAAAAGTGCTTATGACTTCGGTTTGTCTAAAAAATAGTCCAACATCTACATTCATTATAAAATATAAAATAAAATTATCGATTCCATAAGCATTTTCATTATCCAACTCTTTATGTTTGATCATTACATCATTTTTGTCTTATACTATTTTACATGAAAATGATTGATCATTTTTTATACAGCATATTGCATTTTTTTCGTTTTCTGAAATCGTTTTTTTTCTCTTTTTTTTTCTTTTTAGCACTTTCTAACATAGTTGAAAAGTGCTTATGACTTCGGTTTGTCTGGCCGTCTGTCCGTGCTCTAACTCCCGTAAATATGCTCGAATTGCTCTGCAATTTTTATATGTTATTGTCGTTATCAGTGGCGCGTTCCCTATTTCAACTGAAGTGTGTTGCACTTATAGTTTTCTTACAGGGACACATAAAAGAATTCCGTTACATTGCGGTCTATGGGGAAAAATCATTTGCGGTTTATTTTAAAAATGTTTCACTATTGTAAACGCATTGAAATTTATATAGATCACTAAGATGCATTAGAAGAAGCTTAATATGGAATAGTAGGTGTATAGCACTTAGAGTTACTTTACAGGGACAGTCAAAATAATTCCGTTACATTACGTCTATGGAGAAAAATCGTCTGCGGCTTATTTAAATAATGTTCCACTATTTTAAACGCATTGAAGTTTATATATATTACTAAGGTGCATTACAAGAGGCTTACTATAGAATAGTGTGTGTATAGCAGTCATCGTTCATTTACAGGGACACACAAAAGAATTCTCTACTGTCTGTTAACAATAATTCCTGGAAGTGCGTTTTAAGTTACTGAACGCGATTTTAATCTTAACTAGCTTTTTGTCTATTACGTGGTGTGTATAAATTCTGTAGATCCTATACAGGGCAGCACAAAAGTTCACGAACACATTTCCGTTTATTGACAGAAACTCCAGAAGGAGAATTTAAACTGTGCTACGCGTTTCCTAACTAAACTAAATTTTTAGCATCCTATGTATATATACAAATCTATAGATCATATACAGGGCTACATAAAAGTATTCGGATATTTTTCCGAATATTGTATATATTGAAAATTGCTGAAATTACGTTTTTAAATATGTTATGTGTTTTCCAAATTGTTTACTTAGATGTCAACTTTCAGCTCATTAAACGGTAATGATTTGTAAAATTATTTTAGAAGCGTTTGAAAGTGCTACATAATCTATGCTTGACGCATAATTTTTCGTTCTTGTTTGAATTTTGTTTAGTTTTTTTTTTTCTATATTCCGATTTGAAGATTTTTCTGAACTTTCGTCTAAAATATCAAATCTGCGTTTAATACTTTAACTTTTTTTTAACACTAAATCAGATATTTCTTGATTTTCTGTTCTACTCCACTAGATATATCATAGGGTAAATAGTCACAAAAGTTGTTTTCTATTACAGCTTCCTAATCTGTTACAGGAGGTTAGATGGCGATCAGATGGCAAACAAACGATTTCCGGAACATACGAAAAATCCTCCTAATCTAAAATAAAAATTGTTCAATCACCTTCCATGTAAAATAGTTAGAAAAAGATTATGTAATGAGAAATATAAAGAGATGATAATGAAAATGCTTATAGAACAGGTAATTTATTTATTTTTTATATTATAAATGTAAAAGTTGAAGTAATTTATGTGAATTCTTAAAATATTAGTTCCAGAATGATATTGTTTCTTTTATAGCTAATAAAGAGAAAAATAACTACCATAAACGCACGTAGGCATATGTAAATGTAAAAAAAATACATTAGGCACCATTGCTCCCATTTTGGGAACAATTTATGTTTTCAGTAATTGTGATTGATCTATTATACATATTAATTACGGATTGATGTTGTTTTACATAATACACAGTTATAAACATATTTTAACTGAAAAATATAATTTTTATTAGAAAGTTATTGTTTATAAAATTTTCCTTTCGAATGCTGTCAAAAAGCTATTTTTTGCCTTTTTAAACGCATTTTAAAAAATAGAAAATTTAAATGAACCTTTTAAAAAATTACAGAAGTCATCTCATATATTCAAAATGAAAATAACATAAACCATTTAACAATGTATAAAACAGTCACTTTAGAAAAAATCCCAAAGAAATGTTCCCGAAAAGGGAGCAATAGCGCCTAATGGGTTAAATGCGTCATTTGGCAAAAATGCACTAATTGGCTATGACCCCTATTACGGAAGTTTTCTGAGAAAAATATCTGAAGAGGGTGCTTTTCTATCCGGGATTAACATATAAATGTGGTACTTTTTTAAAAATTTAATATGCATAAAAATCTATTGTTTAATATTTTATTTGTGGAAGTCACTAAGAACAAACGATTTTTCATATAATTTAGATAAACTATGTCTTAAACACAAATCTTTGTAACATTCGATTAATAAGATGATAAAAACCTTTGCTACTAATGTGTGTAACTAATTTTATTAGAAACCAAACATCATATTATTTATTCGTAAACATTTTTTAATCAATGTAAATTTTGTATCAACATTGTAATTGATTTGTATTTTTATCTTTATGTTATTGTGTATCTGTAGACAAAAAAAGAATTAAAAATATTTTATTGCCATTGAATTAAATCTTATAATGCATTAAAAATGCTTAAACATTTTTAATTAATACACTGATTATTTTTGACACTTAAAATTTCTATGTAATTTTGTTCTGCTTGACATATAAAAACGCATTACCTCATTTAGTATCATTAAAAAAAACAGATGTATACGCTAATACAATCATTAATGAGATATTTTCCTGACAGCAGTGATACATGTTCTACTCGAAACTCTTTTAATTGTTCGATAATCGATAAATACTCTTTCAAAAAGTATTAGTTAAAATAATTAATAAAATTATTAAAGGAATCAATAACGAGTATTGTGTAAAAACGTTTTGTATGTAATGATTAAATAGGTCAATCAGATTCTATTAAATACCTATTTAATAAATCATTCTAAATGAGATTTGAAATTTCTTCAAGTGAGGAATATATTTTAATTAATAGTAATCGTTTGTGCAGCTTAAAAAATAAAAGATATTAACTATTGACACAAATTCGACATATACACACCTCTTTTTATTTATAAAATTTTAATACGCAGTGCTCTTTTAATGTTTTACATATATTAATTGCCTTTGTATCAGTAAGAGTTACAAAAGCTTTCAATACTTTGCAGTTTTAATAAACACAAAGAAAAATCTAAATACAATCTTAAATTTAACGAAGCAAAAAAGTATTTTTAGTGTCACAGATTATTAAAATAATATTATAATTTGCGGGTGTGGATATTCATCATTATTTAATTGTTATTAAGGTAATGATTGAAGATGTTTTTGGTTCAGCAAAGTGCGATTTGAATGAATGATAATATTGCAATACAAGTACTGATATATTCTAACTTTTGTGACAGATAATAATTATAGTCATGAATAATAATTATAAATGTTAAACTAGCTACATGGCAACCTGATGTACTGCATTTAAATTAGATGAATTGTTTCGTGGAAGACGAAATCTAGCTTTATTGCACATTTAGAAAAGATTTATAATAATAATTTTATTAAAACTTAAATTTCGAGTAACAGTTCATATTTCCAGTGTATAGTTAACGTTTGCTTAACGTAAATGCGTGTTGGGAATAATGTCGTTTATTAAACAAATTCTAAAAACATTCAAATTTTAAAAACAAATTCTACTATATACTTTTTGTATTTGTTTATTTTCAATTTTCATACCATTTATGATTTTATTCTAACTAAAAAAATGTAATGTAATTACATTTTTACACCTTGACCGATACAATTGAATCGGTCTTTTCAAAATCCTTATAAGTTACAGATTCAGAACATTCCTGAAAAAAACTGTATTATTCACAACTAAACGAATTTTTATGAATTGTGCTAATTATAGAGTGTGGACATCAAAGTTTGTAAATTTGAAATATTTTTTTATAATTTATAAATAATAAAAATAAGAACAACAGAAAAACTGTTCCTGAATTATGTTGTTTTAGCAAGAAACAATGTTAGGTGTTATTTAATTTGAACAAAACAGTAATATTAAACATATTTTTAATGAAAATTAATGAAGATAGGAATACATACAGGAATATTTTTATGTTTTAATGTTGTATTGCATGTAAATGTTAATATGGTATCTGCATGTAATCTGGTATTGCATACAAAAACCAATTAAGTCACTGACTTTATATCGTTTAAGTAATGGGCGAAATTCAGAAGGTATTGTTTGAAGAGGAACTAATACATTGACTTTACATGGTTATTAGCCGGATCATGGCTCTGCTCTAAGAAAGAATCTGCGACAAAAAAGTATATTTGGAAAAAACTTGACTTATGTGGTTTTTGAAGTGACCAATTCTTTTTTTTTTTTTTTCAACAAAGCAATTCAAACAAAAATGTTTTGATTGAGAAAATTTATTCAAGAATGTTTCTTTTCTATATGTTATTATTATTAAACTAGTTATGTTTTTATCTTTAAGTTATCCTTGAAGCACAAATAAACATTGTAATACAACCACAAACCTATAAAATCCCGCCGAGGATGGGATGTATATGGATTGACTGTTGCCATATATATATATAATATACATACCATTGAAGTCTTTTATCACCTTAATTTGTTCAACATGGAACTATGTTTATGTTATCACAACATGTTACATTTAAAGAGAAATTAAATGAAATATTTACACTGTTAAACAGATTTTATTACACAGTAGGATATTAAAATTGGAAGAATAAAACACATTTCTTTAAATAAATTCCACCTGAAAATGCAACGCATCTTTTTAGATAAGTGGTGTGATGGCGAGAAATAAATTTCCTGTAATAAAATTTACGCTTCTTATTTCTTCGCCAGACGTTCTCCGTAAAATATTTTAATGTTATCTGTGAGATTAACACACCAAGGGTGTTGTAAATATCACAGGGATTTCTTTTATTTAACTCAATTTGTTTTTTCTATTTAAAGATGCAATTTTGTAATAGATATTTAACACATTCCCTGATACGTTAGAAAAATAAATATAAAGTAAAGCCAGGAGAGATGGCGCGGTCGGAGAGATTGCGCACATAGAGGTTCGGGGAAAAAGGAGTAGAGTGAGAGTGCAGCGACTCCAGGTAGTTGTACAACAACAGTAGTGGAGTGTCTACTTGAAAGTGCACGTTGATTGCTTTGAGCGTGTAAGATAAAGTAATGCTATTTTGTTTTGTTTTCTCAAAGTAAGTGTTTGAATTTTCATAGCTATTCATCAGAATTTCTATACAATGTCAGTACTACAAAATATTTTAAATTTAAACGATTTCTCATATTTAAATCAGCCATATTTAAATAAAAGACCGCGCAATCTCTCCTACCGAAATTGGAAAGTTTGCGCATCTGCTACTTAGGAGAGATGGCGCATGGTTCCCACTAGTTTCCATGCTAGGAGAGATTACGCAGCTTATTGGTAAATTTGCATAAAAAAATGAAAATGGACTAATTTTAAGTTAAACGTGTTATTAAGTTACATAATTTTATTTTGTAATATTATCTGGACTTGCTTTTTCAGATTTTTTATTTTTTTTCCTGTATTTAAATTTTTTTAATCGTTTTTAAAACTAGTTCCTTTTTCTGATTCTTTAATCATTAGGTTGAAATATTCACTCCTAGTACAATAATATTTGTTCACAAACACCTTACAACAATGTCATTTAAGTGTAATTATTATTGTTAACAATTTATTTGTAGCTATTGTTAGTAACAATCTCTCGTACCCATGTACGCAATCACACCAACCCTGTAAGGAGAGATTGCGCAAAATAACTTTCTTGGTTCTATTACAACTGTTCTATTAAATTTCAACATAACAACAAAATAGCAATGGAAATGCATAAAAAACAAATGAAGTAAAAATTATTCATGGATAGTTTAGCAAAAAATTATAATTTAGATTTTTCATTGCTATTCGTTTGAATTGTGCGCAGACTATCCTAGCTTTACCTTATACAAATGTGTGTTTCAGTTGCCAATAAACTATTATAATTTTAGAACTTAATTATAGATTAATAATTTAATTTTAAGCCATTTTTCTGCTTGGCGTCACTGGTGATCAATCGCCAAATATTCGTTAGAGTTACAGTTGTATACGAGTGACAACAACAATGGATTATGTGCCATACCACGCTCGTCAAAGATAACTAAAATTTGATATTTTGAATTAAAAATGTTTAAATTAATAATTTCTCTAAATCTAAAAACATTGCCGCGATTCGAAATTGTGAACTCTGAAAACTGCTTTGTATATGTTTTCCAAAAAAGTCCCTTATTCACACCCTGTGGCAATCAACGTGTTAAAGGACTTTTAAATCAGCCTGTAGATTTCAAGATAAACTGGTTAATAATGTACGCATGTACGATTGGAAAATACTTTTTCTGAATAATTTGAAGAATTAAAATTGTGCACTTTATATTGGACTTAATCTATCATATTACACTGCTCAAAACAATTAAAGGATATTTGAAGTTTTATATAAAATAAAGATATAAACGAAATTTTTTTTGCCGAAAATAAAAGAAGAGAATCACAAATGCAAATTTTTCTGGTTTTCAAACTGTGGAGTATGCAAATTTTGAGTTCGACGTCAAAAACGTCGCTTCAGCGGCAGCGAATGAAATTTGACTTTCAACTGGATAAAAGAGAATGAAGACAAGGATGATCGGCATTCAGTGATTGCTTTGTTTCGATGAGTACGATGTCTCAGCGAAGTCATTTGACAGATTCAGAAGCTTGAAGAATTGTTGGTAGGTTAGAAGGGGGCCAAACTCAAGCCGAAGTACCGCAAGCCATTGGAGTGTCATAAAGTGTCATTTCCAGGATCTGGAACCGTTTTTTGGAGAGTGGATGTGCAGGCCGAAGACCAGGGCAAGGTCGTAGACGGGCAACAACGCCCAATGAAGATCGGTATTTAGCGTTAACAGCACGGAGACACCGAAACATGAACGCTACTCTTCTCCAATAACACCTTCGCTCGGCTACAGTCACCACGATTTCAACTCAGACTGTCCGAAACCGGCTCCATGCTGTAGGTCTGTATGCTCGCCGACCGACGGTAAGTGTTAGATTAACATCAAGGCATCGTCGCGACCACAGGGAGTGGGCAACCGAGCATGTCAACTGGAGGAGAAATGAATGGAGCAATATTCTGTTTTCTGACGAGTCCCGTTTTTCTGTGCATCCGGATAATAGGCGTATTTTCATCTGGAGGGACCGTGGCAGTAGGAATAATCCTGCGTTCGTGCACGAAAGTGTCAGATTTGGCAGTGGAGGAGTGTTGGTGTATGGTGGCATCTCCATTGACGGGCGCACTGACCTCTACATCATTCGAGAAGGAGCTCTGACTGGTCGCCGATATAGGGATGAGATACTCAGACCTATTGTAGTCCCTTACGCTGCAGCAATCGGAGATAACTTCATTTTAATGGACGATAACTGCAGGCCACATCGTGCAAACCTGGTGGAGGATTTCCTTTTCGAGGAAGAAATCGTTCGAATGGAATGGCCAGCGTGTTCTCCAGACATGAATCCAATCGAGCACGTTTGGGACGCTCTAGGAAGACGAGTTTCTGGCCGCCAACAACCCCCACAAACTCTCCAAGGACTGGAAAGAGCTCTTCTGGAAGAGTGGGGCAGAATACCCCAACTCGTCATTAATAGCCTCATTGAGTCCATGCCTCAAAGGTGTTCAACGTTGCTGGCCGCCCGTGGAAACCATACCCCCTACTGAAAATGATTTTCTTTGAAGAAAACACCTTTTCTTATTCTTTTTTTCTCATATGCACAAATTGTGTTTTTTTCCTTTTGTACACAAATGCGCAATAAAATGCATTTTTTCTGCCAAACATGCGTAATTTATTCTCATATAACCTACTATGTCTGTCGACCATGTATCAATCAGCTAAAAAGTTTCCCAGATACAAAATCCACCTAAAACTGCAATATCCTTTAATTGTTTTGAGAAGTGTATTACAATTTAGTGCGATAGCAAACAGGTATAACTGAAAAAACATGAATGAAAATATGAATAAAATGATTTATGTATAATAAACTGTTTTATACGACTAAAAACTAGTCGTTGGGGGCCACCGTAATGCTTACCCATCATGTATATGTATAATGTAAAATATTAAAATAAAAATGTGTAAACTACTTATAAAATGCATTGATATTCAAATAAAATCGTGGCTTGATGACGTCATAAAAAGGCTCGATTACTGAATTGCTTGAAAGAGGTTTTTCCTTATAACTCCAAAAATAACACTCCTATTAACTAGCGGTTCATTGCATCTGATTAAGCGTCAAATTTCCTATTAAAATATATATTTGAAGTGAAATTTGGATGAAATACAGGGTCATGAAAAATCGAAGAGTGTGGAAAATAGGATTACAAATATCTCGGCAACTAATTATCCGATCGACTTCATGTTTTATGCAAAATTTATGTTTTTTCATTATCTTTTATATTTACTCCTTAAAATAAACAATTTCGAAAATTTTTATATACTTTTCATCAGAACGAGTATTTTGAGAGTCCGAAAAAAAATGTTCCGGTTAATCGAGGTTATTGAAATGAAATAGGCTTCTTCCCATTATTACATACTAAGTACATACCAAATTGCAAGTCTCTATCTCAATTTGTTCGAGAGATAGAGCGTTTACAGACACACACACAGACACACAGACACAGACACACAGACGGACGGCAATTTTTTTTTTTCTAAAAATATGTTTTTCGGAATTTCCAGTGTCTGAAACGTGTAAATCCGTCAAAAAAAATTTCGATTTTCAAAACGATTACAAACTCTGTACTACGTATGATGGTTAATTAAAAAACAGTTCAAGGTTAAAAATAACGCTTAGTTTTAAAACTTAAATTTTTTGAAAGTTAAATATTTTAACTTTTGAAACTTAAATATTTTAATATTTTTTCTATGAAATTACATTTGCTTTACACATTGTGTCAAAGCGATTGAAATACAATCAAAATCTTAAATTGGACTCTTGAATAAACTATTAAGGAAATCTGAAAGTTTTCGAAATGTATTTAAAGCCGTCTTTGTAATAAACTTAAATAACCAAAATAAATAATATATAATCATCTTTGACAAAGGTAATTTCGTAGATATCACTAAATAATAATTAAACAATAATTTCTGAACATTATTCTGTTTGCAGTTAACTTTAACTAAAAGACGGATTTAGCCGTAAATACCATACGTGAATTTTGACTGGGATACATTATTATCGAAAAAAGAATTTTAAATTTCATACCGAGCGTAATAGTGATAATTATTTTAACAAAGAGTATTAAAATATCCGAAATAAGTCACCCCAATGCTCCAAAGACTAATTATATCACTCCTATAAACATAGTTAACGGTTGAAAATAATGTTTAGTTTTAAACAATAAATACTTTGATAAAGAAATTGTTAATCATATTTAAAAAAAATACTTTTGCTTAGGTCAATATGTTTTAAATATATTCAGATACTTTTTTAAATGCTTGGTTTTTAAGAAACCTTTTAAAAAAGTTCTCACTTTAATGTATTTACCACTGTGAAACCAAAGAAAAAAGTATTATCTCTGAATAATATGTTCAGTAAAGTTATTTCTCAGATATCTATAAAGAAACTAAAAAAAAAAAAAAAAAAAAAAAAAAAAAAAGATAAATAAATAAATAAAAACTGAACCATAAATCAAATAATCCAATAATATTTTTCAGTTACTTTAGATAAGCGAATAAGTTATTTTGAACTAAGTGACAAGCTCCCGAACTACGTACGAAAATGCTAGTTTAATGAAAATTTAATAAACATTAATAATGGAAATTTGATAGTAAATTTCACAATGATCATAATGAAGAATGATAGTATATTTCATATCGATCATAATGAATGATGAGTAATCCTAAATGCTATAATCATTTATACAAATCACATAAAAAAATTAAACGTACCATTCCAGTAAATTGGCTAATGATGGATAATAATATATTTACTCCTTAACGTCAAATTTTAATTATTTGAAATATATACTTTAAAGAATAAAACCGTTTTATATTTACTAATGTTAAAACTACTGAAATTGAACCAAGATTAGATGAATCTTAAGATTATTACCAAACATATTAACAAATTCATAGGAAATGTTTCATTACATTTAAAGCGAGCTTCCAATGAAATTTCATATTCCAAAGATACATTTTACAAAAACTATCCCGTAGATATAAAAAAATATAATTTTAGAAATATTTTTTAAATCACAATTCAGTTTGCAATAAATATTTTCTGACAAAAATATACATTCTTGAATAACTTACCTGAATGTTGACAGTAAATTATTATTAATGATATAGCGCAAAGAAATTTTCGACTTTTGCAAAAAAAAATAGGGTTACTTATTTTTTTTTATTTTTTGTAACATAGATATTTTATACAAGCTGTAAATAAAGATTAAGTGTTATAAGTTTTAGATGAAAAGTATGAATTATAAAATACTCTAGAAGTAACATTAGAATTTTCTGAACTTTACTTCTTGGTATGTACGGATTTTTTTTTATTTATTTATTTATTATTACAGGGTGTTTCACAAAGGACCCCTAACATTAAAAATCAATAACACGGAAACGGTGATAGATAGAAACATGAAACCAGTGGTATGTTTAATAAAAAAATCGTAAGAATCCTATACATAAATCTCAAAATTTAGTTAAAAATAGTACCGACAGATGGCGCTGAGAGCGTTAAGAATCCATCTACAGAGAGTACAGAAGCATAGAAGGACTAGCCGTTGAAGATTTCGCCATTGAAATCTGACCGCTGTTAGCTTATAGTGGAAATACTTCCGAAAGTGATGTATACCGTGGGGGAGCATGTGTTTATTGTGTTGGAGTACCACAGATTAAATCAGAGTCCTACTGCCACAAATATAAGTTTTCAAACGCGATTTGAAGTCGCAAAAGGCCCAGATGCGAAAACAATTCATGAGTTTTTCAAACAATTTCAACAAACAGACCGGTGACATACAGCAGAGAGTCAATGACAATTTCATCTTCGTTTGCAATAAGTCTGTTGTGTAAAAGGTGCACCCTTTGAATCACTTTTGATACACCAATTTATCGCAGCGCCATCTATCGGTGCTATTTTAAACTAAATTTTGAGATTTATGTATAAGATTCTTGCGTTTCTTTTTAATAAACATACCACTGGTTTCATGTTTCTCCCTATCACCGTTTCCGGGTTATTGATTTTTAAAGTTAGGGATCCTTTGTGAAACGCCCTGTATTTTTTTTTTTAAATAAACAATAGGAAGTTAGTTCTGTGCCTTTTAAATTATAATAAATCGAAATCCACGGTATACACTGACAAGAAAAATTAAAGGAACAACCATAAAAAGGTGCTTTATGTTAATTCTATTTAGGGAACTTCAGTGACAGTTGATTGGTTGGTAACTCATTGTCAACGTTGTTACATAATCCAATGGATTAACATTTGCTACAGAAAGAAAGCAAATTTTCGAGCCCGTTCTTTCGGCACATGTGAAAAGGAGTGCACGTGGATAATTTCAAGTCTAATTTAAAGGATTGTATGAGTGGTTGGATAACATTTTCACTTGTAGTAGGGGAAATATGTCGTACAGAAGACATTTGACCGATTGTGAGAAATGACTTGCGATAGGAAGAATGGAAGCAGGACAGACACTGACACGGGTGTGTAAAGACTAAAAAATAGAAAAAACATCATGTTCAGAATCTGGAAGTGGTTTAAAGACACTGGTAATGTGCACAGACAACTAGGTCATGGTCAAAAACGCGCCACAACAGACTTTCAGGACCGTTATTTGACAACGATTGCTAAAGAAACAGGCAACTGACGTAAGCTCAGATTGCAAGCGAGTTCGTTGCAGCAATAGGAATTCAACTATCAAGATTTACTGTGAGTGACAGACTGCATAAAGGAGAGCTTTATGCAAGGAAACCTATGATTTGTATTCCACTAACTCCGGCAGCGAAATGATGTTTGGAGAGTGATTCCAGACGGTTTACCATATGGAAAGAGATAAACACACGCAATAAGGCTGCAAACATCCCTCAAAGGCACCGATACAAAGGTCTTGGAATCATGGTATGTGCGGGCATCATTTTAAATGACCGCACGGACCTACACAGTTTTACCAGTGCAACTGTGAATGCTGAAATATACAGAGAAGAGGTTCTTGATTCTCATGTCAAGTTCTGTAGGAGTGTAATCGGTAATTACTTCCTCCTAAAAGATGGTAATGCGCGTCTTCATCGTGCACTTAGTAACCGATTATCTTGAGGCCGAAGAAATACAGCGAATGGAGTGGTCTGCATATTTTCCGGAGTTAAATCCGATAGAACCTGTGTGAGGCGCACTTGTAACTCAGAAACGCCACCTAACACTCCAGGATCTTCGAAGCGTTATTCAGTTTTAATACACATTGTTACCGGAATCACTTCTGGCTAATCTAATCCACAGTATGGATAATCGCTCTAAAGCTGGCATTTCGGTCAGGGATAACCAGATACGTTATTAATTTTTCCTGCGTGTCTCTAAAATGTTGTAACAGTACAATTTAATTATCCCCTATTATATCACACATTCCTATGTTTTTATCTTTTTTTTTTTTTTTTTTTTTTTTTTTTTTTTTAGAAATAGGAAGTTCTGCATTTTGAATGTATGTCTGGCATGACAAAATAAAGATCTTGTGCAAATTTCATATTCTAATCTGCAGAATTATTCAAATTCAGTTAGTTTTTATAGTTGTTCCTTTAATTTTTTTCGCCATTAATATATATATATATATTATATAATTATACACCATTATATGCTTTTAGTTATTCTTATATTTTTTGGCGATACATATTAAAATTTTCTATTTCTTTAAATTAACGTATTACTAACAAAATTTGGTACTTTTTGGTTAGCCGGGCGCCAGTGATATACTATGATGACATATATATATATATATATATATATATATATATATATATATATATATATATATATATATATATATATATATATGTTACGATCAGTATGATTAATCCGGTCATTATTAATAATAACCGGTTATAATTAATAATGACAGGATTAACCATATTGACCGTAACATATACATACACACACACATATATTTACATACATTTGTATATATATATATGTGTGTGTGTGTGTGTGTATCACTGGTGCCCGACTAACCTAAAAGTACCCAAAACTTTAATGTTTACAAATATGAATGTCCGCTGAAGCGTTAGTATATTTTACTCACAATTTTTAATTTTTGTTGCTAATTAATTTACATGTTTATGAATTAGGAAATTTTTCTTAAACACAGAGTAAATAAAATCAACATTTTCCAATTATTCATTTTATGTTAGGCACGAGGAACTTCCAATGTATTTATGAAACAAACTAAGAATTTCTGTGTTTTTTATAGAAACATTTTCCATTTTTCCATAAAGTGTTTTCTTTATTTCCTTCATTATACTCTCGAAGCAGGTTGGATTACATGTCAATCCTAATTACGTCACTTTGAAGTATTTGTAGCAAAAGTTTATCTTTTATTAAAATAACATTTACGTATTATTTTATACGTGATAGTATTTACATTGACACAATACAATTTCCACATTATGTTTTACTTTATCTCAATCGTTAATTCAGAAATAATTTGTCATTTTTATTTAATTGTACCATTTATTCACATTTTTTCATGGTCTTAATCTTAGTATTAGAGAAATAAACCAGTGAAATGCATTATAAATAAAATTAACATCATTTTGTCGATATCTAAGTACACTATAAAAAAATCAGATGTTTCATAATTTAATAAAATATATTATAATGGTGAACAAAAATATAATATAACCTCTTCCGAGATGTTAATGATTTGAAAACGCATTCTTTATCTTTAGAAACATCAGAAAACAATATATTTTCAAAATTTAAAGTGGAATTTGTAACATGAAATTGTCTTTTGCCGCCACTAGTTTTCTGAAATATTTTCGAGTTGTGATTATAGTGTATTAATCAGTTTTCTCAAGCAGAAATATAGGTTTTTTGGATGCTATCACTTCTCAAGTAAACATTTTCATGTTCAATAAGCACATTTTACCGAGAAACATGATAACTTAACAGTATTAACATTTAGATTAAAAATATTGTTTTTGCTACTCTTAAAGTCAGACATTTTCAATAATTATAAAAGTAGTATATATATATATATTAAATACACTCTTTTATTAAGCATTCGACGTTTATCTTGAAATTCCCACCTAATTTCATGATTTTCCAAAAACTTTAATTTCCAATAAATTTGTTTGGCGTGGGTACCGAACCCTATTATACAATATCAATCTCTTTTCTTTAACGCTTGATAGAAAGTGCGAGCTAGTGAAATTATTAAAAATATACAAATTTTGTTCTTTTTTAAAATATGGCCAAGGAAAAGAAAAGCGTGATTTAAAATACCTATTCGGGATTTCTAAATTAATTTTTCAACGTATATGAGTAATTCAATTAATATTATAATGTTAATTGATAAAAATATATTGTTTTTATTATCACACAATTTATGTATTTTTAATTAAGTTTTCATGTTTTTATTGTTTAAAATATTACATTGTTGCTGTTATACAGACAGTTGTCCTTATTTGGCGAGCGTGGTTTGGCATGTCATTAAATACACTATTGTTGTAACTCATATTTAAGTACAACCCTATAGAATATTGGCGATTAATCACCTGTTGCGGGCTAGTGAAAAAATACCTTAAAATTAAATTATTAACTTAAAATGAAATTCTAAAATTATTGAAATGCTGTATTGTCATCGAAAACACAACTTTGTATATATATTTTTTTTATAATTCTAACTGATCACGAAGTTTGTTAAAAATCTACTACAAAATTCCATCTGTACTTGCAAAAACTAAGTTGAGTTAAATGAAAGATTGTAATAAAAATCACATCATTTTGTTGATATTTCATGAAAGTGCTTCCATTCATATAATCAGAAAAAATTCGCTATATTTAAATGTAAAAATATTGTCCATAAAAACAAATATAATTAAATAATTAAAAACATTGAGCAATTGCCTACATGAAAATACATAAGAAATAATGTGTATTTAAAGAAATTTTTTTGTTCAAATAAATTAATTACAGAAATATACACTGTAAAAATAGACAATTTTTTTATATAGGAAAATGTAATATAACAACAGCCGAAAATATAAATTAAACTATTCCGAATTACCCACGGTTCCGAAAACAGTTCTTTATGTTTAGAAACCTGAGAAAGATTAACGCACTATTTATAGAAAAAAAATCTGCTTCCTTTCAGAAACTTTTCCGAGTAGTTTTTATATTGTATTAATCAGTTCCCTTAAGAGGGGATATAAGTCGTTGGATTCTGTCCATTCTTGAGTAAGCATTTTCATGTTCAACAAACAGGTTTTTACAAACTACCATGATAAGTTAACAGTATTAGAATTAACATCATATTAATATTTTTTTGTTATTCTTGCACGTATGAATAAAGTTACGTAGCTGAGAATGTTTACTTGATAATTGAGAGCATCCGAGCAACTTTTGTTCTGTGTTGATAAAACTGATAGTCTAAGAGCTAGCAACGTTATTTACGTTACCTGATTTTAGCAAGGCTCATTTTTCTATATAGTCTCCCTCTCTATTGTGTAGTACGAATGCGGCCGGTCTGGCTGGTGGAAGTGGTTGCGTTTACCTGTGGGGGGAGGGGCAATGCAGGTAAAAAAGTGACAAAATTACGTCATTTTAGCATGAATTTTGATTATAAAACTTGTTTCTGCTCACTATTTGAGATATTAAGTTATTAGTCTGGCACCGTTTTAACGTTACCAACACCGTGCCAGACCCTCATTTATAGGCAAAATAAGGTGTCAAATTCACGTCATTTTAGCAAAGCTGAAATTTTAGTATGTTATACTTTGGCTATCAGATAATCTATAATTAATTTGCCAGACCGAAATTCCGTTGCTAAATTACTGCCAGACGCCGATTTAAATATGGCAGAGAAAGCCCCAATTAGAAGGGTTGGCAGCTTTTGTAGCGCTTTGGCTACTTTTAATACACATCCAAGCCATGATTGTTGCCAATGCAACGATCCTTGCTTTCTATAAAAGTATATATATATATGATTTGTCGAAATAAATGCTTAAATAAAAATATTTGTTACACTTATTTAACGTGTCTTCACTGAAAAATGTTTTTTCCTTGATTATCGCTACAAAAAACACACGTTTTTCCATTACTAGCCTACACATTAAATTTCCTTTCAATAACACAGAGAACATGCTATGAACGTATTATTTCAAACCACAAATTACCTATTGACCTTGAAAAGTAGCAGTTGACATTGCCTATTTCTTGCTAGCCACTATAAGTTTATTCAGAAAATTAAGGGAAAATATTATATATTGTATTATTTAAAATTAAAAGCGAATATTAATAAACCCTAATTATAATATTACTTAAAAATTAAGGGAGAAATTAAATAAACATAACGGTTGACAATTTACGCCCTGAAGTTCTTGTTTTGCTCTTTTTTCGCTTCTTTGGCGATTTCATAAATCTCTATACTTATAAAAGAACATGTCCTGATGACTCAGAATCAATGCCGAGCTTCAACCGCTGCTCCTAGGAATTATGAAATTTGGAAGATATGTTCCCTTACACAATATAGGCACTCACTAAGAAAGGATTTTTGAAAATTCACCTATAAGAAAGTTAAATAGGGGGTCGAAATTTTTAGGTCATTTTGTCTTTTCGCCATATCTTAGCAGAAGTTTTAAGTAGAAGCAAGAAATTCAGGATAACAAATCTACTAAAAAAATAGTTAAACATGTATTTCAGCAATTTTAATAATTCAAATACTAAGGAGGTTAAATGAGTGCTCGAATGTTTTAGGTGATTACGCCATATCTCAGCAGGAGTTTTAGGTAGAGGCGTGAAATTCAGGTTACCCAATCTACTAAAAAATAGTTAAACACGTATTTCAGCTATATTTTAGAAGTTCAACTACTAAGGGTGTTAAATGTGGGGCGAACGTTTTAGGTCCTTTGGTATTTTAACCATATCTCAGCAGCAGTTTTAGGTAGGAGCGTGAAATTCAGGAAAAAAAATTACTAAAAAAGTAGTTAAACACTTATTTTAGCGATTTCAGAAATTCAGCCATTAAAAGGAGTTAAATGAGAGCCGAATGTTTTAAGTCATTTTGCCATAACTCAGTAGAAGTTATAGGTAGGAGCGTGAAATTAAGGATAACAAATGTACCAAAAATATTTAAATAGATATTTCAGCGATTTTAAATATTCATCCACCAAGGGGTTTAAACGGGGGTCGAACGTTTTAGATCATTTCGGCATTCTCAACTGCAGTTTTAAGTACGAGCGTGAAATTCTAGCATTACAAATCTACTAAAAATAGTTAAACACGTAATTCAGCTATTTAAGCTGAAGCGAGTTTGTCACCAACATTAGCTATGAACCCGATCATGGAAGATTAGACGAATAAGAGAACTATAGATGATTTTTTATTAGATATTTTGCGTGAATTTTTCCAAGGAAAAGTTTTTTTTAATTTTCATATTTTTTGAATTGTTTTTACGCTTTTTTTGGTAAAATTAAAATTTAATTAAAAATAAGATTAAAATTTTTATACAGAATAGAATACATTCCCTCCTCTGTTCAAAATAAATTTTTGGATTTAAAGATTTGCGATTTAAGTACTAGTCGCCATATTTATGTGCGACCACATATTACATATTTATGTTGCGTGTGGAAATCACGTTACAGTGATTGTCGTATAATCAGTTGACAGGCGTGCAACCCAAAGGGCTTTGTTACAATAATTTAATTTTAAGGATTTATGCACGCATAATGACTGAACCTCTTTATAATGATCGCTGCATTAGCGATATATGGGTGAGAAAAACACAGGTCATTGTACTTTTTACCACGACATTAACAATTTATGGGCGTGAAACCACACTGCCATGTATCTTAGCCAATCTCATTTTTTTTAATCTGAAAGCTCACCTTTCCGTTTATATAATCACGGGCAGGGCCGAGCAGTACTTTCTCAGGGGGCTCATGGAAAAAACATATTATTATTGTCACGAAATTTTTACTTGCGTGATTTTTTTTATATATTCTTATTAGTTATTTTCATATAGTTTAAAATAAAGTATTTTATTTACATTTTTCTTTTTGCATGTAAAATGCACTTTCTAGGCCCCAAACAAAGGCAGCGCTGAACGCTGCAAAAGGTATCTGGGCCCCACTCGGAAGCGACCGGCTAGCCAACGATAAATGGCTGAGAAGCACACAAGACCCCGTTATTGTGAACACTGTATTAACAATGTATGGGAGTAATATCACAGTGCCCATTTACAACGATCGCCATGTATCTTATGCTATCTCATTTTTGTATATTTTATCTGAAAGCTCTTCCATTCCCATGGGCAGTGCCGAGCGTGCCTTTGTCAGGGGCTAATGGAGAAAAACGTATTATTTATGTCGCGAAAGCTTTATTTATGTACTTTATTGATATACTTATTAGTTATTTTCGTATAGTTTAAAATAAAGTATTTTATTTATAGTTTTTTGTTTGCATGTAAAATGCACTTTCTGGGTCCACAGCGAAGTCCGGGCTAAACGCTGCAGAAGGAAACTTGGCCCCACACGGAAGTGACTGGTTAGACGGGCAAAGACCGGCTTGTTAATAAATGTTTCTTTTAAAAAAATTAGAAGAAAATGTGGATAAATATTTTATTCTCAAAATTTAACTAAGCCAAATAAGAATTACAATTAATTGATACATTAATTACATAAATTAAGCCTTTTTTAACAAATCATATATATATATACTTCTAAGTAACAATCATTGATTTGGCAAAAATGACGGTTTGGCAGTGTACAGACAATAGCCAAAACACTACAATGCCTGCCAACTCTTCTAATTGGGGCTTTCTCTGCCAGATTTAATTCGGCGTCTGGCAGTAACTTAGCAACGGAATTTCGGTCTGGCAAATTAATTGTAGCTTATCTGATAGCCAAAGTATAACATACTAAAATTTCAGCTTTGCTAAAATGACGTGAATTTGACACCTTATTTTGCCTATAAATGAGGGTCTGGCACGGTGTTGGCAACGTTAAAACGGTGCCAGACTAATAACTTAATATCACAAATAGTGAGCAGAAACAAGTTTTATAATCAAAATTCATGCTAAAATGACGTAATTTTGTCACTCTTTTACCTGCATTGCCCCCCCCCCCCCAAAGGTAAACGCAACCACTTCCACCAGCCAGACCGGCCGCATTCATTCTACACAATAAAGACGGAGAATATATAGAAAAATGAGCCTTGCTAAAATAACGTGTTTTCTGACGTTGCTAGCTCTTAGACTATGATTAATACACTATGCAAAATCTTCTCAGAAACGTTTCCGAAAATCAGTGTCAGTAAAATTAGCTTTGTTGTTGTAAATTCTCCTTCTGGGTATTTCGGACGAAGTTATTGTATGTTTCCATTCTTCTGTTATACTGTAGTTTCACTAAGAAAATTTTGTCTTCTTTTACAATGTATTTAACATCGTTAACCACGTAATTTCCACATAATGTTTGTGAGCACACAAACTCTACTTGATACTTGTCAACAACCAACTATATTTTTGTAAATATGAATAACCTAACAAAAGCTTTCTTCATTTCATTCAAATATAAATATACATAAAGTTTTCTAATGTCTTAAATATAACACGTAAATACTCTCAGAAGTTTTGCTTGAAAGAATGATCTCTATTTCCTGCTTTAACCCAAAATATTAATGTCCATTGTACTTTTTTATGTATTATCTTTAAACAATTATGTTTCCTAAAACATTCTTTGGATATAAACATTTTTGAAAAAATCACAGCACAAATCTCTTACGTTATATATACAGGGTGTTTAAAAAATGACCGGTATATTTGAAAAATCAATAAAAACTAAACGGGCAGCGATAGAAATACCCCGTTTGTTGCAATATGCTTGGTACAACAGTAAATTTTCAGGCAGGCAAATTTTCGAAATTAGTTACAATGTCCAACAACAGATGGTGCTGCAGGCGATTTGAAAGATATAGAAGAAAACGCAGTCTGTGAGTTTGCCATTTTGTATGTCCTCTTTCTGCTGTAAGCGTGTGCTGTTCACAGATTGCAAGTTTGCTGTGAAAAAATGGTTTATTCCTTAGAACAGAGGATTTTTCTGGTGTTGGAATTCCACCGCCTAGAACACAGTGTTGTTGCAACAAGACGATGTTTTCAACGGAAGTTTAATGTAACCAAAGGACCGAAAAGCGATATACAATAAAGGATCTGTTTGAAAATTTTCAACGAACAGGGAGCGTGAAGGATGAACGTGCTGGTAAGAAAGGTAGGCCGACCGCGTACGGCAACCACAGTGGATTAGATTTTTCCAGACTGCAGAGCCATCTGTTGCTGAAAATTGTAACTAATTTCGAAAGTTTGCCTGCCTGAAAATTTACTGTTGCCCCAAGCATATTGCAACAAACGGTGTATTTCTATCGCTGCCTGTTTAGTTTTTATTGATTTTTCGGTTATTTTTGAAACACCCTGTATATATATATTGAAAATATTTAGTAATGCCTGCCCTTAATGAAAATTTAATAAAATTAAATATATTTATATATATATATATATATATGTGTGTGTGTGTATCGGCTTCCGATTATTTTTATACTTGAACAAGCGTATAATTTAAAAGTACGTAATGATGTATGTTTTTACGAGTACTACTTGCACCATGCACGGTAAAGAAGAAAGTTGTGTCTAAAGATATTACGAAATTTATTATGGTTTACAAAAGTATAATATAACTCGAGTTACACACGATCACTAAAAGCGTTCTTTTATCTGCTAAAATCTCAGAAAGCAATAGATTTTCATGAATTTCTGTAACGAAAGATGCTTTAGCTTCCCGAACTTTTCGGAAACGTTTCCGAGTAGTTTTTAGCTTTTAATCAGTTTTCTGAACACGAAATATCGTTTTTTTAATACTATCAGTTATCAAGTAAAATTTTTATTTTCAAACTTTTTTATCTTGCATGTAAAAATTTTGTTATACATCTGGAAACGTTTACTTGAGACTTAATAGCTTCCAAAACACGAAAATTTATGGTTGTGAAAAATGATTAATACACTGTAAAAACTGCTCAGAAATGTTTCCGAAAATTACGGGCAGTAAAAGAAACATTTGTTTCAGAAATGATATAAATATCGTAATTATATTGGATTCTGAGGTTTCTGAAGATAAAAGAATGCTTTTCGGATTCGTGGGTAGATCGGAAGAGACAATAGTATAATTTCACAAACTATACAAAATTTTAGAAGATTTCTGTAATCATTTGTTCTTTTTACAGTATAAATGAGCACAGATAATGCGCACTTTAAAAAATTTGGTATCCCAAATATCGGGTGCGTATTCGGACATTTCCGATAGATATATATTTAATAGTGGGGCGACTTTTTTTCCCACAAAAAACGGGTAGGTGTTAAAAGTTGCCTTTATAGTAGTACATCAACTATATGCAATTTTACCGCTGAAAAAAATGGATTGGGTCTGCGCTTGTGGTTCAAATGTCACAATTTCGGGTAACGTTTGGCAAATTAAAAAAATAATAATAATACAAATTTTCTGTAAAACTGGTTATGATTTTAAACTGTCATTTGAACCTTTATTAATAATGATTTAAAATATTGAATTGATAAAACGATATATTTATTCTGTATAACGGGAGAAAAACTGACAGCTTTCGGTAAAAATGGTGCGTTGCTATTCTGTTACAGCTTACAACGAATCGTTGTTTTGAATACAGTTATTAAATAGCTGCATTCTATTTCTACCTAAGACATACCACGTTAAAGTTGCTGCATATCATGTCCCACTCGAGCCCAGCCAAAACACCCTACCATCTGAGCACAATGTTCTATTTATACATTGAATTGTGATTTTTTTTATCAAAGATTGTTATAAGTTTTCTATGTATCAACTTAGTCTTGATGCTTGATGCCTAGTCTCTGCTTTCATTTCCACAAACTTTGGACGATGCTGCGGTGACCTCCGTCACGTATTTTTCTACTGCTTGTGTATGAGAAGGCATGAAAAATACCTCAACGGGGATCTTATTAAAGAAATCTATACAGCCGTCTATTATCTTCAACAAAAATTACATCCGAGAAATGCACAGTAATTGGGGGATTTGTTACCACAATAGTTTTCCAATTAATTATATTTATATGATCATCTGCTAAAAAAGTTTATTGTCGTATTTCAGATTTGCGTATGACCTCATTTACTCTCCTTCCTTCATTTATTATGTGATGGACAACTATTTGTTTAGTGATATGGCGATCGTCAGAGGCATTGCAATCAGAATTTGCTCTGGGTTTGCAAAGTTACCATACTCTTGAATAAATTGAACTATTTATTTTTTGTCGTTTTCTGTATTGTTTAGTAGCCGAGTAGTTTCCAAAAGTTTTTAGATCCATTCTTTAGATGTGGATTACATTTGATGATCAACCATCCTTGGGTATAAACTTGAATCACATACTTTGTGAGAGAAAATAGAGACTTTGACAGGCAGTCAGTGCTTACATAAAGGCGGACAATTCTATTCGCCATTGTGAGCCATCTTGCATGTGACAATTTTCCTAGGCTCCTATTTGCTAGTTCCTCTGAGCAATATCCTGACGAAATAGCTTTGAAAATGTACAGTTGGTATTTCTGGTCTGTGCTGAGTGCCTTTTAATCGGTTTCAGGAAATATGTTTTCCAAGTTATTATCTATGGGTTCAAAAACTGCAATGTGTAGTGAATGGCACGTGTACAAGGAGATTCCTATTAGTCCGGTGAATTCATGTGAGCCAGAAGTTTTCTCATCGATGCCTAGTAAATGCCGCAGAGGCAATTCATTGGAGTGGAGCTCGCATACGATCCAATGTAATAGTCTTGCAAGCTTCTTTTTTCCATTCGACGGATTACTTCAATACCCTTACCCCTCAATACTTCATTTTATAGGTCCTCTAAAGAGCTTTTCACTCCCACAACAATTTTTAAATCACTTCATTTTTTGGCCCTTGTTACCACTTTAAACTTTATTTATTTTTATTTTTTTTTAATTCTCTAATTATTGCTCCAGCATACCCGTGTAGGATATCATCTCAAAGGTTTTTCCATTCTACACCTTTTACACCTTGTATTAAATTCCTTTTATCATTTTCTAAGCCCCAGGCTTCATTTTATTTTATTTTTTAAATTTTAAAGTTCTTTTGAATTCCTTTCACTCATACAAGTGTTGCATATCTCCGTAAAGGACTTTTATTTCCTCTTCCATTATTCTTTGAACAAAACTTTTCTCATCCATCTGTGGGCGTAGGGCGCTCCATTCGACTTCCTATTATATATAGTATCGACAACAACACGGAATAAACATCTCCACAAAAGAATTAAAATTTTCTCAAATTCTCTCAACTATCAAGTGCAGCATTTCTCCATAAAGGAAATTCAATTCTCCATCCATTAATCCTGAAATAAACCTTTCCACACATTCTACGGGCGCAGGGCGCCCCATATATCTATCTCATTAGATCTTCATCCGACAACAACATGGAATAAACATCTCCACCCCCTCTCATACATTCTTACCGATCATTATAAATTCGCTTAGATCTCATAGTAGGCTTTCCATTCCCGGAGCCACTATCAAAATACTTTCATTTTCAAGACCCTGTTCCCATTTTAAAAAGGAAAAAGGAAGGGATTTTTTTTTTCTTTCCTTTAAATTTTGAACTTTTTTCTCAAATTCTCTCAACTTTCAAGAGTTACATATCTCCAGAAAGGAAATTCAATTCCCCATCCATTACTCCTGGAACATAACCGTTTCACCTATTCTGAGGGCGTAGGGCGCCCCATCCATCTTTCTCAAGTGGTCTTCATTCGACAAGAACTTGGAATAAACATCCCCACCCCCTCTCATCCATTCTTTCCGATCTTTATAAACTCGCATAGTTCTCATAGTAGGCTTTCCGTTCCTGAGCCACTATCAAATTACTTTCATATTCAAGACCCTGATCCCTTTTTTAAACTTTTTAAATAATTTTAAACTTTTTTCAAAATTTCTCAATTATCTAGTGTAACATATCTCCATTAAGGAAATTCAGTTCCCCATCCATTATTCCAGGAACAAAACTGTTTCACCCATTCTGAGGGCGTAGGGCGCCCCATTCATCTTTCTCAAGTGATCTTCTTTCAACAACAACACGGAATAAACATCTCCACTCCCTTTCATCCAATTTTACCGTACGTTATAAATTTGTTGAAAACTGTCCAATCCATAAGTGCAGTATTATTTCTCCATAAGATTTTAAAATTCTACGTCTATTCTCATTTTCAAATTTTCTCCCTCCCGTTCTGAGGGCGTAGGGCGGCGCATTCAACTTTCAAATTGTAGCAGGCAACAACCTCAATTACACACTTTCGCTCCAATGTGTCTGACACTGCTTCTCTTCACATCAACGTCAAACTCCTCAAGTGGTATCCTTTCTTCGTAGCCCCTTTCAAAATATTCTTATTTTTGAAGCCTCAGACACAATTTTAAACTTTATTAATAAAAATTTAAAAAAAAAATTTCTAAATCTCTCAAACACACAAGTGTATTATTTCTCCATAAAGGTATTAAATTTCTTCATCTATTCTCATATTCAAAATTTCTCACACCCGTTCTGAGGGCGTAGCGCGGCTCTTTCAATTTTTACATGTTACAGGCAACATCCTCAATTATCTCTCATCCCACTCTTTCCGAGGGCGCTGTTCTTCAAGAGAATGCTAACTCATTCTTTCTCCTTTTCGACGCGGCTGGTCTCATTCGCCTCGCTCATATATAATTTCACCT
The DNA here is from genome assembly GCA_963931845.1 of Maratus michaelseni. Taxonomy (NCBI): domain Eukaryota; kingdom Metazoa; phylum Arthropoda; class Arachnida; order Araneae; family Salticidae; genus Maratus; species Maratus michaelseni. The sequence goes on along the minus strand of OZ007593.1, from coordinate 200,365,657 downwards.
GAGCAGTTTAAATCTATATTCCCATCTTAAATGTCTTTTTTTTTGTTTCTATTTTTGCTCAGCCTCTATTTTTCTCTTTACCGGAGAGAGTATCCCACATAACCTTAACAGCTCTTATAAAGTATAACAACAATCATTCTCTAGAACCTCAGCCAAACACCAGCAGACTTCAAAGCCACAAATCAAGAAGAATCATCCCAAGAATTCTTGCATAACATCAACAGAATCCCAAGTCAAAATCAAAAAGAAATGAGCTGCAAATACAACGATAGCTTCGACTCGGACGACATGAGCCCTCACAGTTCAAGATCGAGCACACCACAGAATCACAAATCACAAGCTCATTACTCTGAAGACACAAAAAATCAAAAGAAATTATCATCCACAAAACAAATAAACCTAGACTCAACAGGGAAACTATCAAAACAAGAACAAGAACTAATACCAGTAGAAAAAGGCGAGAAAATGGGCCTCAACGTCAAATAACTTGTGGCACAATTAATCAAGCAGGAGAATATCAGATACTACTAAATGCAGAAATAACTAGAAATAACAAAGAAATCAAAAAGAAAGCCAGAACCATACAAGAAAAAAACCTAAAAAGCAGAATAGACCAAGCACTGGAAACCTTCGATGATGGGCTCATAGACATAACCCTCTACAAACGAACCACCTACTATGAACTACCACAATTCCTCACCTCCAAGCCCACATTCCAAGCCTGTCTAATGCAAATGGTCAAAAGTCTGAAACAATATTCAAAACAAGGCAACGAAAAGGCCAACACACTGCACGACAAAATCACAAAACAAGTCAAAGAATACCATCAACTCACAAAAGAACTAAACCAACTTCAGACAGATAACAACACGAAAGAACAAGCCACCAACAACACACCACAGAAAACACAAAACAACAACAAAGATCCACTAGAAGGAAGACTGGAAAAACTAGCAGAAGAGATCAGAACAATAAAAGAAAACACAAAAGAACAGGAGATTAAAATCAATGAAGAACGAAAACAACAAGAAGAAATAATACAAAATCAAGAACGAATCATTCAACAACAAAATCATCAAATAACCACATTACAATCAAACAATGAAGAAGTCATCGCAGAACTAAACAAGAAAATAAGTCACCTCGCACAAACAAACGACAGACTAAAAGAAGAAATACGCATAATTAGAATACAAGAAGTAGAAGAACAACAAAAATATCAGATCCCGGAAGATAAAAAAATAAGAATGCTCACAAAACAAGAATCGCACCAACTCTTACTCAAAATAAGGAACAATCTCCCGTATGCCCAGCACATCAACATAGCCACAAAATCAATTATCACACAAGGCAACACAAACACAGAAGAAATATTGGAAAGACTAACAGAGATAGAAGAGAAAATATCCAAATTACAGAATGAACGAAGGCCAACCACAGACACATTGGAAGAAAATAGCACACACAAATCGTACGCAGACCAACTTAAAATAACAGACACGGAGAGACCAGACATATTTAAATCACGAACATCACCATCAATAGCAAGAAGATACTCCAAAGAAGCAATCCTATTAACGAGAAAGCCTAACACATCCCTAACGATGTTCGCAATTAGAGAACAGCTCAACAAAGCCCTCAACAAATACAAAAAAGTCCCACCAATACTCACCACTGTAGCCAGAAACAAAACAACAATCATCATAAGATCCGACACAGACACAGACGTGGACAATCTAATGAATTTGATAGAAAACTCAGAAGAAATGTCACGTCTGGTCTCCATTAAATTCACATCTGAAAAAAGAAGAAAGATTATAGTGCTGGGCATCCCAAAATCATTTACATCCCACGAAACAATTATGAAACTATACGAACAACTAGACCCACTCGACGTAAAACCAACAGAAGGCATATACATACACAAAGAAATATCACACACTAACTCCAAAACATATCAACTAGTAATAGAAACCGACGAAGAACAAGCAGCCGCACTACTCAACGAAGATCGTCTAGCAATGAACTTCTTTACATGCAAGCTCAGAATTTACTCACCAATAATAAGATGCCAAAATTGCCAAGTTTTTGGACACTCCTCCGACGGATGCAGGGGGAGAACGGCATGCGAGTATTGCATGGAAGATCACTCCTCTGAAAGCTGCCCACACAAAAACAAACCGCACAAACATCAATGCTACAACTGCTCACACACAGAAGACAAACACGGACATCCATATCCAAATAACCATAGAGCAAGCTCACCGGACTGCCAGGTCTATCAGGACATCTACCAGAACCGCCATCGCAAGCAAAACACATCATCAGACAGCTCGCGATGGTAAAAACATCAACGAAACAGTTACCACCCCTCAAAATCGACCACAACGTAGAGAGTTCGCGATGGTAACAACCCCAAACCCAACAACCACACCAACTAGCAATAGAACAACAACACCACTCCCACCATTTGGTCACATCAAGATGTTACAAATAAATCTCAACCACTGCAAATCAGCCAATGAAACAGCCAAAAATCACATGATAGACAGCAACATAGACATCGCTTTACTGCAGGATGCACACTGTAACAAAAGCGGAGAGCTAACCGGCTTTCCCTCATCGTGGTCCATTTTTCCATCAAAAAAATACTCGGCACATGTAGTCATACAAAACAAAAATCTCATATACACACATCTTTATACAGGAACTCATTGTGCCTTCGTGACCATTATGGCCAAGGAAGGCTCTCTAATAATTGGCTCGACATACGCAGCACCAAAATCTGACTTCGATGAAACACTCGAAGAATGGGAACACATCATCACACAAAGAAAGTTTCTCATTTGCGGGGGTGATTTCAACGCTAACTCCACGTTGTGGGGATACCCCAATGAAAATCGCCGCGGGGAAACAATTACCGAATTTTTAATCACCAACAATCTGACAATAGCAAACATTGAAAACACAGAACCAACTTATAAAAAATATAATTCAAAAGGGGAATTACTGGCTCAAGGCTGGCCTGACCTAACACTAGTCAACACACAAACACTACACAAACTTAAAAATTGGCAAGTCTCCAACCTGTACAATGCATCAGACCACAAGTATATCCACTTCTCCTTCGAGATCTCGCCACTCTACACAATCCGAAGAAGGTTCAACACAACCAGGGGAAACATCCGAAAATTCACACAACATATTAAAAACAACAAACAGCTCCTCGGAGAACAGTTAAACAGCATAACAGAAGCCAACCAAATCAACACATTTACAGCCACCTTGATAGAAAAAATTCAGCAAGCAGCGAAGACAGCCTATAGATATAAAACGGTTAGGAGAGCACCCACATTCTCATATTGGAACACAGAACTAAAAACAAAACGAAACCATTTAACAGCATTGAGAAAAAAACTCAAGAGACTCAGAGACAATGAACACGAGTCTGAAACATACAAATCCCTCAGTGCAAAATACTCAAAGCTCTCCGCACTATACAAGCGCTCCGTATTAAATGCTAAAACTAAAGCTTGGAGACAGTTCTGTAACAACACCACAAACCCGTTTGGGACCGCACAGAAGATATACACGGGAAAACTCTTCACTCCGGATGAAATCTTGATCGAGCAGCCCCCAAGTGTCGCATCAAGACAACACAACCTACAACATTTAACATCTCAAATATTTAGACCCACAGCATACCCTGATAACAACAATGAGGACATAACATTTGACTCACCACCTGACAAGCTTTTCACCAAAGCAGAATTAAGAACAGCCTTGCATACATTTAATGACAAGAAGGCTCCAGGTCCAGATTCAATAGATTTTAGATTACTCAAGGCCACATTCCACATAATTCCAAATATTCTTACACGCTGGGCGAACCTCTGTCTCCAGCACAATATTTTTCCAGAGGTTTTGAGACAAGGGGAAGTGGTGTACTTCCTGAAGCAAGGGAAATCCCCCTCTGAACACAAGTCATACCGACCGATCTGCCTTCTTCCTACCCTCGGCAAACTATTAGAAAAACTTATAGTCTTTCGGCTGACTCACTTTCTAGAAACAAAAGGTTTACTCCATCCTAAACAGTTCGGGTTCAGAGCAGGCAGATCATGTGAAAAAGCATTGCTAGATATCTTGACTTCCTGCACCGACAGCATAGCTAATGGTGACTACACTTCCCTGGTCTCGCTGGACATACAGGGAGCCTTCGACAACATAGAATGGAGGGACATACTTATACAATTACGGGCGCTGGGCTGCCCAAGGAACCTGGCTGGGGTCGTCAAGTCTTATCTATCTGAAAGAAGTGTCCTCATTAATTGGGGTGCAGGCTACATTCCGCATAAGCTGGAGAAGGGATGTCCCCAAGGCTCTTGTCTTGGACCTCTACTCTGGCTTCTAATCGCAAACGTTTTTCTTTTAGAGTTGGAACGTCAGGGCATAATCGCATGCTTTTGCTGATGACTTCAGCCTGGTTCTCTCGGGTCGCACGCGTCTGGACCTGGAAACTACGGCGGCTCGAGCACTCGCAGCATTCTGCCAACTACTAAATACACACCACTTACACCTATCACCTGGAAAATCAGAGGTCCTTACATTCGCCAAGCCACGCAAGCTGGAGCGTGAACCAACAATGCGGATTAACGGAACTAGCTTGCACCACGTAGCACATATGAAAATCTTAGGCGTCACTATAGATAAATATCAATCCTGGACAGCACACCTCAACCAACTTAAACTCAAATTAGTCAAACACCACCACAATGCATCAAGACTTAGGGGGAAATCTTGGGGGATCAATAATAACATGCTAAAAATATGGTACAATACAATTATAGAAAAGATTATTCTGTATGGGGCTGGAATTTGGGGAGGTAAACTAACAAAAACAAATAAACAAAAATTAACATCAATTCAAAGACCATTCCTACTACAACTGTCGTGTGGTTATAAAACCATCTCAACCGACACACTAAATGTAATTACAGGTATACCACCCATCACCTTAACATTAGAATATGAATACAAAAAGAGCAGAATCCTACACCTTTCACACAGTCAAACAGTAGAACAGCATTTTCCATCCAAAAGCATCGAACGAATAGTCCATGGTTGGCAATTACATCCAGCAGAAGAAACATCACACCTCCAAGTAAATACAGATCGTAACACGTACACACCATCCACATTGCCAACAATTTTTACTGATGGATCTCGAACAGCAACCGGCGTGGCATCAGCTTACTGTGTCACGGAAGGTGCGTTGATCATCCACCAGTGGGCCTGCAGATTGGACGACAACAACACGGTATATCAAGCCGAACTATATGCCATCCTCCAAGCACTCGAATGGATCCACGCACAAACAGACACAACTCTGTACTGGATATATAGCGACAGTCTGTCTAGTCTGCAAGCAGTTAATTCCTACAGGACCAAACACCCACTAGTTCTTGATATAAAGAAAAGGCTATTAACTATCATAAGCCGCGCACGAATTGGTCATGTGTCCGCACACAAGGGCATATTTGGCAACGAGTTGGCTGACACTTTAGCAAAAGAAGCCACAAAAAAACCCAACATTGATCACCACCTTCCACTCCCACATAGCTACATCAAACGTACATTAAAAAAAAATATTTCAAAAGACTGGCAAGTACATTGGACCACCTCAACCAAAGGCCGACATACTCATACGCTAATCCCCAAAGTCTCCTACACACTATATTACCTCACACCTCACACTACAGCTTTTCTTACTGGTCATGGACCCTTCCGTCAGTACCTACACAGATTCAAATGTGCATCTTCAGACCAATGCGAGTGCGGTGAACAGGGCACAGCGTCACACCCATATTTTCACTGCACACTGACAAGCCAATGGCATCTCAGGTGCACTCAAAACCCTCCAAAAAATTGGCTTGCTAATATCCTAACTCGCCCACTTCTAAAGAGGAAACTAAAAAGCATTTTTGACCACTTAACTTACCTCTCAAATTTAACTTAGGGAGCCCGTCTGTTGGATCTCAATTCATCAATTCTTCGCCCCCTGTAGTTTCCATCACCTACTGATGCCTCTCACTGCCCAGTGTCGCGTGGGAAAATCTGTTTTCCGGCAGTGATGGATCACTCCTGTAAAAGCCTTATTCAGTCCCTGTCACTTGCTCGTATTGGAGCACTCCTGGCAGGGTCGCCTGTATTATATTTCTTTCTTATGTTTATGTTTTGCCACTCATTGTCGCGTTTTCCGGCGGCATCAGCTGGGGCTGAACACTGTAACCTTTTTTTTTTTTTTTTTTTTTTTTTTTTTTTTTTTTTTTTAAGACCTTAATAAAGGGACCGGGAGGGATACTATGCTCTACAGACTTGGTTTCCTTGTCTGAGCAGTCCCTCTTAGGCAATCAAATCAAATCAAATACCCTTACCCCTATTCACAGGTCACCCAACACAATCCAGACATATAAGACGCTTTACAAATCAACATTTTTCTTTTCTAAAAACTTCTATATGCAGTTAGAAATATCTTTTGATGATCCAGAAGAGGAAGTTACGTGCTCCAAATATTTGGAACCAGGCTTCTCTGAGATAGTAACATGCGCTTCTTTCATAATTCTGCGATAAGCATGTTTATAACTTTTTTTCTATACACATTATGTCATCTATCCGGGAGTCAAACTATAAGGATCTTACTTCTGTTTTAGGGTGCTGTTCTTTACGTTGAGACGAATGATCAGATTGACGTTCACATTATGTTTTCCAGTGTCATTTGCTGTACGTGCACAATCCTGGAGAATCGCTGAAGCAAGAGCTGCAGCAGACCGATCAGAAATTCCATATTTGTCACATGTACTAGAAAAAGTTTCAAGCTTCATTCTAGTTTGGATGTTGGAGGATAAAGATAGGAATTCAATTGTATCTATTATTGAATCCTTGCGTACTGATTCGTTTTCTTCAATTTCATTTGCAGCATCTTCTAATTGCAGTGCTTCTTTTTTTAATCTTCTTTCTATTAATTTTTTCGTTCTTCTCTTCTTTTATATTTTGATGTGGCTTAGGAATCAACACTATTACTCATCCTGAGTCGGTTCGAATGTCGGTCCACGAGAAAATCGCGTTCGATTTTCGGAACCCTTTTTTTCATCAAATGCGTACATAATTCAAAATCAGGACACTTACAGCTGCAACATCAAACAGTTTATTTAATTCTTCTAAGTATGCCGTTTCGCGCGGAAAACAATTGGCCTTAGAACGAAATTTTTCCAAATTTTGGATTGAATTCAGCTTTTTTCGCAACCTGATTGTTATTGTTCTTCGAGAATTTGTGGAAATGGATGCTATTTTACAAATCCTTTCAATTTTTCTAAAACAGAATTACATATAGTTTTGAAACACAGATTTTGATAATTTTTCTCAGTGTTTGTTTTATGCCACATGAAGTTATAATACCTAACTACATAACGATGTGTAGGAAACTCTAATTCATCTAACTCCTGGTTACGTCTAATTCAAACGATTCTTCTCGTCTTGTGTGAGATATTTTTGCAACTTACTCGTTTCAAAACATCCAACACACTGAAGGCCACATTAAAACTCAGTACCGAAGCAGTAGATGTTTTCTGGCACGTACGACGACTGTGTACTAGGGTGGATCGGTCTTTTATGGTGAAAAAATAAAATATTATTAATCAAAACCTACCTATGCGGAAAAGATGTTCTATTGTATAGAGGTTAAGGGAAAAATAATAAAAAATAATAATTTCAAAATTTAATACTGCCGCAAAGAGTTTGAATTTTCGAAAAAATTTGGAAAAAGACCGAATTTTGGTTAGATGATTTTTGATTCAAAATAATTGTTTAAATTTTAATCAAAACATACCTATGCGGAAAAAATGTTATATTGTATGGAAATTAAAAGAAAAATAATAACAAATAATAATTTCAAAATTTAATGCTGCCTCAAGGGGGTTGAATTTTCGAAAAAAAGAGCAATTCCAGCTTTTTCAGTCTCCCGCTTTATCCTTCCACCCCTCCATAAGTCAGAAGCGTTACGTCATGGAGTCGTTTCCACGTCATACGACATGCCCACGTGGCTCTGAATAATAGTGGATAAACGTGTTCACACTTTAGTCAAAGTCACTTTACAAATAACTATGGCCCAGAAACGAAAATTAAAGCAAGGGCGATACGTGGAGAGAAACAAAGAAATGCTTGCTGTTTATGCCAGTTCAATAGATTTGAATATGAATATGAATTACGGGTGTAAATTGAAGCGGCGTATTTGCGAGTATACTAACTTTCTTCATCATCAGCTATCATTGCAAGCGGGGCCCAAAACGCTGACGGTGTCGCTGTCACACCTGTAGTGACGAAATTTGCAGCCGTAGCCAAGACATTGGACCGTTTTGGCATTTCCGACCGGGCAGGCGCTGCCATCGTGTCAGCTGCGCTTCAAGATTTGGGCATTATCTCACAAAGCGATGTATTGAACGTCGTTGACAGAAACGTGACGTGATTCGACGTGAGAGAACAAAGGTCCACTCTATCGTCTCAGTCAGTTGTGAAAAATTCTGACCATGACCAATTTGGTTTATACTTTGATGGACGTAAAGACAGGACTATATCACTAGAAGCTAACAGAGGAAAAGTCATAATAGAAGAACACGTAAGCTTGGTAAAAGAACCTGCTTCCGAGTACATCGGCCATGTATCTGTAAATTCTGGGACAGCGCAAATCATTGGAAACACATCATACATTTTTTGTAATGCGTTGACAATAATATAGATGTAACAAAGTTGGTTGTGATCGGCTCCGATGGAACATCTATTATCACAGGTGTCAAAGGAAGTGTTATTTGAAATGTGGAACGGATGCTGAACTGATTCGCGTCTGGAACTGATTCGCGTCCACTACAATGGTTTGTATGCCAGTTACACGCCAATGAGCTTCCACTATGTCACCTTTTCGCGAACGTGGATGGAACCACGACTAGGCGCAGACGCTTCACTGGTAAAATAGGAAAATAGTTTGCTGGATGTAAGAAGCTATCTGTAGTTTCATTCATGTCAATACATTGCACACTTTGTAAAGTGACTGACAAGAAAGACTGAAGTACTGATCAACTGTACTTAATTGAAATTTGTGAAGCCATCAACTGTGGACATTGCAGCGAATGTCTATCGAAGAGAAACCCTAGACATGTTTACCACTCAAGGTGGCTTACAACCGCGAACTGAATTCTCAGGCTTTATGTAGCTTACGAAAATCCATCCGAGGACTTAGTAACATTAACGACGTTCATCGTAAAAGTCTATGCAAGATCAAAACGAAACCACCGGTAATCTATGGTGCACAGCAATCAATTGTTCTTTCGCGTTACATCTCGAGTGATCTGAAGGACGTCATAGATCCTGTTATTAGGAGAAATGGGTTTTTTGGCCATCTTGAAAATATCCTGATATCGATGTTAGTTACCGACAGAACTCACATAAGGCAATTGGTCCTTCTAAGATATCTAAAAACATGCGAAGTCAAACGGTCTACTGCAACCTCAAACATTGCAACGAATAATATCCGTATCTTCAATTTACCAGATTTGACGCTTTGTGCGACGGATTATATTGATTTGATCCAGCAATTTGTAAATCCAGCAATATTCCAGCGGCAATGATATATACTATCAAGGAGTTTCCGTGTCGCACTCAAGCTACAGAACGGATAGTCAAAACAGTCACGGAAGCATCTTCTGCTGTCTGTGGACCATATAGAAGTGACGATTTGATAAGAATCACGCATCGAATCACGAAACCGTATGAGAATTTTCAATACCAAACGTGATTATCTCCCACTGTAATGTCGACGATTTTATAGGCTTTTCTTAATTTAATAATAAAGGAGCTGTTAAATAAGAAGCTGAATTTTTTTTCTTTTAACCAAGTAAGTGTCCTCTTATTTCAATTAATATTTAAAAATATTAAAATGTATGTTTCATTTAACAAAAATCACTTTCATTTTTTACCGTAAAAAGACTCAAATACATAAATTTCAAACACCTTGCGGCAGCATTAAATTTAGAAATTATTTTTTTTTTATTTTTTTTTCTAATAATCTCCATACAATAGAGCATCTTTTTCGCATAGGTAGGTTTTGATTAATATTAAAACAATTATTTTGAGTTAAAAATCATCTAACCAAAATTAGGGTTTTTTTCATTTATTTTCGAAATATCAACCCCTTTGCGGCAGTATTAAATTTTGAAGTTAATTTTTTTAATTATTTTTCTCTTAATCTCCATACAATAGAACATCTTTTCCGTATAGGTAGGTTTTGAAATTGTAAAAAAAAAAAAAAAAAATCGATCCACCCTACTGTGAACGTGCAGCAGAAGGTCAAGGGTAAGCTGCATCCTTTCCTCTTTTAATAGTTTATGAGTGAGTATATTTGCCGCCAATTTTCCCCGAACGGATGGGTGACTGAGAAAAGGATCAAACGCCGAAGTAAATGTATCCTACAACTCTTAAATAATTTAATTTTATAATACAGTGGAAACACCTCTTTTGTACCGAAAATTTTCAACTGCTGGCGAACTGGGGAATTATATATGCATAAATAAATAAATATTTATGTTAATATAAATAGATAGGTCGGTTTATAGGCACATAGATATACATACATGCATGTACGTCTGTATGTATTAGTTATTTGAAAGATCAAATATTATTATGTCTATTTAAGTACAACAATAACAATAATAAATTAAATTAATTTAACTTATATAAAAAATGCTGGATGTTTTTTATGCCCGATAAAATACCCTGAAGAATTATCTTCAGTATTGTGATTTTACATTTTGATTTATTTGTAAAGTTTCTTATTTATATTTAAAAAATAAATCTACTTTTATGCAACGTTACACAAAAATTAATTTGCCATAATTAACATAAAATAAAGTGTCAATTACATGTTCTTTCCTTAAAATATTGCTCCCTTTTTTCTGCTACAAGAACTGAGCTCTGCTCTTAATTTGCTTAAATAATTACCTTCAAAAAAGAAAGCTGAACAATGTTTGATTATCTTTTAAATATGTTTACATTGCGATTGATTTTCTTTTTATAACGGCAGACACTTAAATTGTTTCAGTAAAAAATAATGCGAAGCAACTTTAATAAATGATTCTAGAAACATATTTTTAATGAAACACTCTGAGCTAGTTTTAAAAAGCGTATGTTTGCAAGAATTAAAGAAACGTTTATTAATGGAAATTATGTATAACTTGTACTAAATGTATTTTACATAAGTAAAAGAAACTCTATTTTTTACGAATACACTCTTAGTGAAGGGAGAGTACTTGTAATTATTTTCTTTCTTCTTCTTCTTCTTTTTGTATAGTTTAAGAGATATTTAATACATTCCCCAAAAATCAGACTGTTTCATCGTGAAATTTAAATTATCATTTTTGTTAAGGTACAAGATATGTGCTTTCAATATATAAATACGTTATTGCTTTATGAATTTCCGTAATTTTGAAAAGAAGATGCACGCATGTGTTACACAAGAACGGAAAATCTTGCCTCAAGCACAGATTATGAAACACATTCATCATACTGTAACAAAACTTCAGAGTTTACTACTTAAAAAATTAATGTTAATGTTACTTATGTTAATTTATTTTGTTTGCCTGTAAAACATGTTTATTAAACATGGAAATATTTACATGAATAATGATAGCATCAAAAAACACTTAAATGTCAGGTTTAGAAATCTGATTAATAAAACAAAACAACTACTCGGGGACGTTTCCATAACTTAGTGGCAGCAAAAGAAACTTTGTTTTTATAAATACTTCCTTAAATATATATATATATATTTCTGTAATTTATAAAAATAAAATAAATTTCTAAAGATTTGATTAAAAAATAAAAAAATCAATATTAAAAAAATATACCGTCTTGACACTGTCCCGGTTTCAATACGAGTCTACACTCTAAAATTTGAAGAGTGAGAAGTTGACTATTTGGCAGAGTGAGAGGCACCTTCACTCTTTTTGGAGTGAATTTTATAAATATAAACTCCTTAAAGAGTGGAATTTTCCACTCCCTAGAAAGGAGTGAAATATTTCACTCCGTTGTCGAGAGTGAATGTCTCACTCCGTTGACAAGAGTGAAATATTTCACTCCGTTGAGAGTGAAAGCCTGGCATTATATAATTTTGTCCATATTTATTTATTGAGAGAAACAAAATTATCATTATTTCTTAATTATTTTTTCAATGTCAACATGCTAGTTCAATTTTTATTCCAAGTTATCTGCAGGCGTAGAGCCGATCATGCTAAATAAAATATTTTTATTGAAAAAGCGATATGTTTTTGTTTCCGACTCAGTTTTTCTGGAAAAGCTTACGATTGAGCCCTGGAACTTTTGAACGTAAATAGGTGAAAGTCTTGCCAAATACTCATTTTATCTATTTTTATTAAAAGATGCCAGAGCTATGCATTTATTACGTTGAAAAGTCCGAAACAAAGAAACATATTTTTTCCAATAAAATTACAAGATGGCGCCAGCTCTCGGAAACCCCGTTAACGAAACGAAATGCGTTTGTATAGTAGTACGATTTTTAAAAAACTAAAAAAGGCATTGAAATAATAAATGAATAATTATAATTATAGACAGGACCTCATTATCGCACCAACTAGGCCGCAGCCTTGGGCTCATTAGAGACGGGACCCACAAAATAAGTAAAATGATGTAGAAAAAATACTTCTAATTTTTTTTTTTTCAATCATCATTATCTAAGAAACTTGCTTCTATAAACGTCTTGCCTGTACTTTTCTGTTCTCTAAAATCAGCTTAAATTAGGAACGCTGTAGACATTTTTTTTTTTAAATATTTAACATTATAGTATTATTAGTATCAAACAACAAAAGAAAATTTACGTTAACCTGAGTTTCATGAGCATTTTTATAAAATGGAAGAAAATTTCCGAATACTTTCCAAAAATTTTTTTTTAATTTTCTCTAAAACATATTTTGGTTTCGTGGAAGGGGGGGGGGGGGGTGCGATTCAGAAGCTGCTAGGCCTAGGGCCCCGGACAATCTTAATCGGCTCTTATTATGGAAACATTATTAGCAACAAAAAAGGAATAAATAAATAAATAACTACTTTATTGTAACCAAATGTTTGTCATAGCAGATGTGCGGTAATGTATTATATGGTACAAAAAAAAGTTTAAGTTTTCTAATTTACACAGTTGAGAAACACCGTAAATATTTGTTATTTCTACACAAGTTCAGAGATGCCAAGTTCCCACTAATCATCCGCCATATGTTGTTAATCTGACCCAGTTTAACAGCGTTTTGAACCAGAAAATTTATTTGATGAATCTTTATTTATTTAATTTCAGGTTTTTACGTGGAATTTATTTAATTTCATTTCTTAAAAAAATTCTGGTGCGAAGCTTATTAAACCTGGGTCATACTAACCCATTTAATACAAAAGATTAATGAGAGCTTGGCACTTCTGCAAGTTTAATTATTGTGAACGAATATCACAAAAGAAACAAAGCTAAAATAATGTAATAAGAGTTTTTTTTAACAGCCAGTGGTTATAGCACGTTGAAGATACCAGTTCTCATCCGATCACAGAAGTCAAGCAGCAACGGGCGCGGTTACTAGTTGGGAGGGTAACCACCTGGGAACAAGCATACAAGAAAAAGTTTCTCTTTTTGCAAGATTTTTAATAGACACTCCCGAAATAGTGACTTTTCACTCCTATCAGGGGTGAGAAGTCACTTCTGAAAGAGTGAATATTCGCTCCTATCAGGGGTGATAAAACGCACTCCTTTTGCAAGAGTGGATAGTCACTCCTCTGAAAGAGTGATTATCTACACCTATTTAGAGTAAATATTCACTTCTTCAGAGAGTTGTTAACAATTTCACTTTTGCCTATCACTTTTGCCTATCACTTTTGCCTATAGTCACTCTAAAGAGGTTGCGCAATTTTTGACTCTGCGATAGGGTGAATAGTCATTCTAAAGAGGTTGGGCAAATTTTGACTCTGCGATAGAGTGAATAGTCACTCTAAAGAGTTTGGGCAAATTTTGACTCTGCGATAAAGTGAATAGTCACTCTTCTTTATTTAGAGTGTAACAACCAAAAATATAGCCGAGGGCACGCCTGCGCGAAGAGTTCTAGTTTAAATATCAATCTTAAATCACATTTCAAACAAAGCTATTTCTGTACACAAACCTCTGAACGTCATTTTCGGAAATTGCACTGTTTTGAAAGAAATACAGAAAAAAACCATCAAATTTAGGGATAACTTTCTGCTTTTTCACAGATTTATATTCTTTAAATGTCAATTGCGGAAATTGTACTGTTTTTTTTTTCAGAAAAACGAAACTATTCCGTAAAATTTTACTCAAAAATTTCCTGTATTTTTACGGATATTTTTTACAATGTAGTAATGGGAACAATGATAAGATATTAGAATTTCGTGGTGAATGGTAAATAAGTCAATACCGAGAAATAATAAAAAAAAAGAAAATAAATGTATATATGCAGATAAACATATCGTTTTTTTTAATACTGGTGAAATTTGTGTGCATAATATTTTTCATTGATTTATTTTTTTAATATAAGTAATTATTCAAAAGTTATGAGCGCATGAAAAAAATTATATAATCAAATGAACTGTGTAATAGGCTTTGAATTCTGTTTAAAAAAATGAATTTCGTAATTCAATTTTTGTTGAACTTAAAAAAAAAAAAAAAAAAAAAAAAAAAAAAAAAGTTTGAATTTGTGTTTGCAACGAGGAACAAATTACCAACGATAAAAATATGTGTAAAACAGATTTTTTTTTCTTTTATTTCGTTTTTAAAAGTCAAATCGAAACATATGAAAGTCTTTTAAAAGAGATCATACAATTTTACTCTACAGATCGAAAACTAATATTAAATAATTTATCAATTTTTTTGAGAAAACAACAACAACAAACAAAAAACTTGTTACTTCAAATCCACAATTTTTAACAAAAGGAAAAACATAAAAAGATATCTAACAATTATGTTTCATAACTATAGGTACTTTGTTTCTATCGCTGAAAGAAACATTTTCCTCAAATTTGGCGATATTATGCTCTTTATAGCGAATCATGGCTGGGCATTCGTAATGATGTGAGTGTGCATGTATGCTCCCAACCACATGTGTGTAGGTGAGTGTGTGTATTCGAATACGTATGCATGTGAGTATTTGTCTATATATATGCAAGAATTAGTGTATAAAAATTCAGGGTGAAATTTCTTTTATTATTCTACTTTAGCATTACTAGAAGAAGACGCTCTCACCAAGCTGAAGCGATAAATTCCGTAAAATTCCACGCATAATATTTTTTATTTATTTGTCGTCTTTTTTCATAAGCTTTTTAACTATGAAACGAAATGCAACTGAATTTTCAGTTTCCCTATGTGTGATATATAGATACTTTTAAGGACCAATATGTGAAATGAAATTCACGGATCAGATATAAACACTGAATATAAATTAAAATATCTTACAAAAATAATGTATAAAATCACAATATTTTTATTACCAAAGTCCAAAATAAATGTAGCTATGCTTGTACCTTTCCAAATAATGCATCATGTCTTTTTTTTTTTATCATTTATAAGGGATATATGTAGACTTAGAAAACGTATTCAAGTTTTGCTTGTAATGAATTTAACCGCTTTTTATGAAAGAGTTTGTTCTACGATTAAAAATAATCTGAAATAATGTATTATATAAAACATTTTTGAATAAGCATATTTGTTTTCCTTTTGAAAAGAACCTGTTCTACTTTCGTAGTCTAAAGAAAATAGCAGTGATATAAAGTGAAATGTTCGTAATTTTAAATGCAGAGAAATTATTCTCTCGTAGAGAATTTATTTAGGAATCCAGTATATATCAAATAAAAATGTTTTAAGCTTTTAAAATGTTACTTGCGACTCACGATTAGACATTCGAAAGTGCATTAATATAAAACAAAGAATAATCTCCACTTATGATAAAACTTTTTATTCAGTAAAGAAAGTATCAAATTTTAATCTTAATAAACTTAACACTACATAACACATACTATGATGTCTTACAAAATGCGTTGACTATTTTTAAGCTAATTCTTTCCACGTGGAACGTCTTTCTGTGTTGCACAATCTTTTTTTAGTACAAGTTTAACTCAAGTAATTACTCAGTACTTACAAGTTTAACTCAAGAACTAATAAACGAAATTCTATTAAACTTCACATTTAGTTGGAACCGCGAGTTGTTTTGGTGCTGAGAAAAATTGGTATATATCTCTCAACAGGTGGCCGTGTTATTACCTTCCCACAACTCTGTGTGAGATAGCTATATCATGGCATATTTGGAATAAATATACATTAAATTGAACATGTAATATGTTTATTAAGGTATGTCTCTATTCGTTGCAAAATATAATTGTTGCTAAAAATAATTTGCACGTATATTAATAGATCTTGGATTCCCTACAATTCAATTTTTGTTAGAACAAATATAAGATAATATATATATATATATATATATATATATATATATATATATATGTTACCTTTTTACGAAGATGATTTAATATTTCACGAGAAAATGGCAGTTGGTTACAGATGAAGAATTATTTTAGTCGTTATCAAATATCATGGCGAGGAGGTTAGGCAATGACGAAACACCATACGAATTTCTCCAATTATGTGCAGTCAATTTCCAGATAAATTGTTTATTAACGAACAAGAGCGATGCCAATAATAGTTCCCACAGTATCAAGGTATAATCATATAGCTCTCAGGCTTGATGTTAACTCACTACATTATTGAATGATATTAAAGTGCTGTTAGAAATTCTATGTCACCGATCACCAGATAACGCTTTCGATAGCACTTCCAAACGCGACAAAAATCTGCTCTCTAAATGTTTGCCGGCGAGTTTTTTTTAATTCCGCGCAAAGTTATAGAAGCTACGTAATGTATGCACGGACAAATTAGTGAGAGGCGAAACTAAGCTAAGCGAATGAGGTGCGATGAAGAAGATTTAACAAGAAATAATCCCGATCCCAGCTGCGCATTGATTTTGACGTGAAAAATACCCAGCGCGCGAAGCGAAGCATGGAATAAAATATTTAAATATGGCTTTCAAAAACATTCGAAATGAGAACAAGCGTCTCTCAGAATATTATAAACTGGGGAGTAGATAAAAGTTGCTAATGAACTTAAAGTTTTATATTAAGATTTGTAATAAGATAATTATTAATATACGTGTTATTACTTTTAAAAGGACATTAAATAGGAATAAATATTATTAAGAATTAAGGAAATAATGAATATATCAGAATTTAGAATAATTTAAAGGAATATTGCGAAATAAATTTTTTATAGAACACACATATATATATATGTGTGTATTAACATACAGTTTTAATTTAAGGTAAATTAAAAAATGAATTAATCCGATTACTGAAAATTATTTCATCTTCTTCCCGATTCTGAAAATTTCGTTGTGACCAACAATTTGGTTTAAAAACGCCAACTTCGACAGTATTTTCTTAAAAACTTTTGTCTTTACCAAAAAACGAAAATAAAACAATTCGATCACATCGTTTCTTAATAAGCGCAACTGTCAAATCTATATATTTGCGAACAACAAAAAATATATAAAATGTGTTATAAAGTATGCGGTTCGAATTTGAAAACAGCCTTAATATCCCACTATCAAAATTTGGAAATAGTACAAAGTCTACTACAGAATAAATCATTTCAACTAGTACAATATGCAACACAAATGTTTACATTTAACGTAAGTTTATTCAGAATGATTTATTTGAAAATTGCCCACTAATTCCTTTAAAAGGACTAGCTAAATCTTTGGCAAATTTTAACAGCTTGGGAAGTAAATTCATGTAGATGAACTAAAAAAATTATCTTTCAATTAATATTTCCTAAAATATATTTTTTATGCATCTAAAATGTTCCATATTAGGGATTTTTATAAAATATCTATGAAAAAACACTTATAATATTGTGAAAATTGAATTTTTTGAAGGTTTTTTTTGGCTGTTTATTAGGTTACTTTATTCTTTAAATATTAAACAAATTTCATGTACGCAGTTCATTTGGCCTTGGAGATGATATGCGTTTGATTATCACTTAAATTAAATACAAATTGTCAAGATATTTCATAAAATCATTAAAAAAAATCATTAAATTATGTACGGATGGCCATAAAAATCTCACAAAAATTAATTCGCTACATTTAATTTATTAACAATATTAAACTAAGGCTTATGAATGTAAAATGTGCAGAAATAAGATATAATATATCTGGATCTCTCTGTCTCTAAACTGATAAATCACCATATCAGTAAAAGTTCTAATTTCGACAATATGTTAAATGCTTTTAAACAAAGACATATTTCAACTAAAACGTACTATTAGACCTACAGCGTTTTTATTTATGTTTAAAGCTTTTTATTTCCAAAGTTAGAATAGTATTATTATTTTAAATCTTCTTGATTACTGAATACAAAATAACAAAGAGTACACAATTTACAAATTCTGCAGAATTAGCCGTTTATCTCGAAATACTATGGATTTAAATAAAAATTATTTAAATTTGTCTATAAGCTTTAAGTTAATGGGGCATTAAATTTGAAATAATAAATACAATTCCATAAATAAATGTTATCTGAAAAGAAATGTCTCGATTCAAAAGGATAATGTAATTGCGAGAAAAAAAGTTTTGTGCAATAACATTTATACTCCTTTGTTGATCACCAGACATTTACTGATACTCTTTTAATGTTATCTTTGCCATTAACGCTATCAAGGTGTTGTAGAAATCACATGTATTCTGTTTATTTTTCAACAGCACAAGTTTAATTACAATTTTTTACAATGCTTACAACACAATAAATGTCTATTAAAGGTATTTTAAAATAAGATATTTGTCTAAAATAAAGCGTTTATCAGAATTTGAAATACGTAGTATTTTGTTAGAATTACACATACAAAAGAAGAAAAACAGGAAAGAAGGAAAGATATTTTTGTATTTAAATAGTATTTTATTGCCTACTTAACGTGTAAGAAAGTTTATTAACTGAAAAAAAATTTGAAAATAAAAAATATTTGCATAAAGTCCAAAAAGTGTAAGATAGTCAGAAATATTCACGAAATCGATCCAAAAATAAATTCTCGATTCAAAAGGGTAATGTAAGTGCGAGGAAAAAATCTTTGTGCAATAACATTTATATTCATTTGCCCATCACCAGACATTTACTGTTACCTATTTTAATGTTATATTTGTCATTAACGCTGTAAGGTTGTTGTAGAAATCGTAATTATTACATTTAATAATTTTCAACAGCACAAGTTCAATTACATTTTTTTACAATGCTTACAGCATAATAAATGTCTAGTAAAGGTATTTCAAAATAAGATATTTTTCTAATATAATGCGTTTATCAGAATTTGAAATACAGGGTGATTATAAAAAAACTATCCCGATATATGAGCCCCTAACTATCATACCGTTCACAGAAAATTTTCAAGCATAATTTTTCTTTTAATCTGTCTCAAGAATGAACATTTGTTTGCTAACTAACGAAAAGTAGCTAGTGACAGATGGGTTATCACAATTGACATCTGATTGCCCAGTGCAAATTAAACTAGTCGTTGGGGACCACCGTAATACTTACCCATCATGGATATGCATAATGTAAAATATTAAAATAAAAATGTGTAAACTACTTATAAAATGAATTGCAATTCAAATAAAATCGTGGCTTGATGACGTCATAAACTTTAAAGGCTCGATTACTGAATTGCTTGAAAGAGGTTTTTCCTTATAACTCCAAAAATAATAATCCTACTAACTAGCGGTTTATTGCATCTTATTAAGCGTCAAATTTTCAATTAAAATATATCTTTAAAGTGAAATTTGGATGAAATACAGGGGGATGAAAAATCGAAGAGTGCGGTAAATACGATTCCAAATATCTCGGCAACTAATTATCCGATCGACTTCATGCTCTATGCAAAATTTATGTTTTTTTATTGTCTTTTATATTCCTTTCTTAAAATAAACAATTTCGAAAATTTTCATATACCTTTTATCAGAACGAATATTTCGAGAGTCCGAAAAAAATAGTTCCGGTTAATCGAGGTTATTGAAATGAAATAGGCTTCTTTCCATTATTACATACTAAGTACATACCAAATTGCAAGTCTCTATCTCATTTTTTTCGGTAGATAGAGCGTTTACAGACACACAGACACACAGACGGACGGCAATTTTTTTTCTTCTAAAAATATGTTTTTCGGAATCTCCAGTGTCTGAAACGTGTAAATCCGTCAAAAAAAAAAAAAATTCGATTTTCAAAACGATTACAAGACTTACCCTATACTACGTATGATGTGTAAGTAAAAGCGACTTCTTTCTTACTTTTTTTTTTTCATTAATCTTCCGTAATTAAGTCCAACTCCAAGTGTTGCCATTATAGCTATATTGTCATTTGAAATGTATGGGAATACCACCAAATAATTTAACAACACCTTTGCGCCAAATCATCTTTTTTTCAAATACGTCACGTGGCTATAGGTCCGATTACGGAAGAATAATCACAAGTTCCGATCAGATACATTAAACTTATTTTTTTCTTCTTTCTTTTTTATTTCAGAAACTGAATCAGATAAATTGCAGAAAAATATTCAATTTCCTTTGATTTAGTGAATTTGTAGTTTTAGGACTCGGTGTATCTAGTTAGTACGTAATATTAAATGCATATTGTGTTTTTTTCTTTTTTGCTAATGATTCATAAGATAATGCAGTTAAAAGGTATTAGCAGCAATTTACTACCAAATGTTTTCCGAGTATAAAATATATCAAACTCACTAACATTCTTTAACTTTAATTTTCTGTCTAAGAAACCAGCGTTTCCTTATCTCTCAACATGGGTATTCGTTTTCTTTCTTCTTAAATATTTGCGCTGAGAAACATGTTCAACAAGAAGTTCATTTATAGTTCGTGTACAAAAGCACTCAAAAGAATTCCGTTACATGATGGTCTATAAGAAGAATCATTTACAGTGTATTTTAATGATGTTACACTATATCAAACATACTGAGATTGCTGTACCTCAGTCCAGTGCTTTTCAAAATATTTTAGATAGATATGGTGTGAATAGCATTTATTGTTAATTTACAGAGGCACACGAAATGATTCGGTTACACTACTATATATGAAGAATAATTGCTGGAAGCGAGTTTTAAATTATGGTATACATTTGTGAATTTAACTAATATTTTGCCTAATACTTGGTCTGTATAAAGTATATAGATCATATGGAGGACTGCACTAAAAATTTCGAGTTTATTTCAGTTTGTTTCCCGAAATTGCTGGAGAGGAATTTTCAACTGCGTTCTGCGTTTCCAAACTTAACTAAATTTATCCTATTATGTAGTATGTACGAGGGTGGTTTGATAAGTTACTGGCCTGACAGTGAAAGCACAAGATTTTTGACATGATTTCATTTTATTTTTCAATTAATCCCCTTGAAACTCTATAAATTTAAGACACACTTTTGTGTGAAAATTCTTTAATGGAACCCTGTACGCGGATGGTTCGAAAAGTTCTCAGTCTGACAGAGCAAATACAAGAATTTTGACAATATTTCTCTTTATTTTTTAACTTGCAACATAATACATTTCAGAACACTTTTGAGAAATGTTCATTCTTTGGCGTTTCTAGTCGATGTTCAACAAGCGCGGCACGCATTGAGCGGAAAGCTTTTTCATACCCAAAATATTGTGTAAAATGAAGTGAACACGGTCTATTGAGATGTTTGTAATGTCAGCAAGTTCCCGTATCTACAAAATGGTGATCATTCAATACGGCATTGTGAATTTTTTAGACGATTTCGTCGGTCGTAGTGGTTTTTGGGCGTCCTGAGCGTTTATAATCATGAATGGATTTTCTACCATGTTTAAATTTAGCAGCCCACATTGCAACGACAATCACTGTAACGGGGAGCTGTAAATTATGCGCATATAAACCACTCAATCTATTATCATTTTAATAGAGCTCTATGTCTTTCACGCCTATAAATTGGTTATATGTTTCGTACCTTTTTTTGAAAAATATTACATCACTTGAATTATCTTGTACTTTTAAAATTTATTTTCCTATACTTGCGCATATTTGCCGTATAACGTGCACCTCCTTCATTGCAAAAAAAAAAAATCTCTATGAGATACATGGCAAAAATAAAATAAAATATATTGTATAGTATAATATTTCTATATATTATTTCTTGCGATCTGATACCGAAAATTATTCTTTGTATATAAATTACATGTTCATTATCTTAAAAATCCCAGTTCTTATAATCTTATTTTTTTCCCTTAATAGTTAATTATTCATTTTTAAGGCGCACCTGTACATTTCGTTATATTTTTGTATCGAAAGTGCGCGTCATAATCCAGAATATACAGTTATGTATGTATATATGGAACCCTTTAAATATCATTATTATCAGCAGCGAATATATAGTCTTTCGTCACACAAAAGCATCTCCCATATTTCTTTCGGTTTTTAATGTTATTCTTTCTGTTTTCTTTTATCTTTTGTATTTCTAGATTTTATATCCTGCTTTTCACTAAACAAACTGTTACTTACTCCATAAAACACCAGTAGAAGTGATATTCTAGCATTAGTACTATTTTAAGTAATTTAACAAAAGTTTTGCTTACAAAAAAGTATGTTTTTCATAAACTTGAATGTTTGAATGTAAACAAAAAAAAATCATCTTTTGTTTATACAGGGTGTTTCACTACCAGACCGACAAACTTGCAGGAGGTGTAGGAGGCACTGAGATGACTCGGAATCACATAGCAATGCAGGGTCGAAAATGCCGTAGTTGCGAGCTATGGTTCAAAGAAGCAGAGAAAAAGAACAGAAACAGAAAAATATTAATGGGACAGAAAACATTGTACACTGCTCAAAACAATTAAAGGATATTTGAAGTTTTATATAAAATAAAGATATAAACGAAATTTTTTTTGCCGAAAATAGAAGAAGAGAATCACAAATGCAAATTTTTCTGGTTTTCAAACTGTGGAGTATGCAAATTTTGAGTTCGACGTCAAAAACGTCGCTTCAGCGGCAGCGAATGAAATTTGACTTTCAACTGGATAAAAGAGAATGAAGACAAGGATGATCGGCATTCAGTGATTGCTTTGTTTCGATGAGTACGATGTCTCAGCGAAGTCATTTGACAGATTCAGAAGCTTGGAGAATTGTTGGTAGGTTAGAAGGGGGCCAAACTCAAGCCGAAGTAGCGCAAGCCATTGGAGTGTCACAAAGTGTCATTTCCAGGATCTGGAACCGTTTTTTGGAGAGTGGATGTGCAGGCCGAAGACCAGGGCAAGGTCGAAGACGGGCAACAATGCCCAATGAAGATCGGTATTTAGCGTTAACAGCTCGGAGACACCGAAACATGAACGCTACTCTTCTCCAACAACACCTTCGCTCGGCTACAGGTACCACGATTTCAACTCAGACTGTCCGAAACTGGCTCCATGCTGTAGGTCTGTATGCTCGCCGACGGATGGTATGTGTTAGATTAACATCAAGGCATCGTCGCGACCGCAGGGAGTGGGCAACCGAGCATGTCAACTGGAGGAGAAAGGAATGGAGCAATATTCTGTTTTCTGACGAGTCCCGTTTTTCTGTGCATCCGGATAATAGGCGTATTTTCATCTGGAGGGACCGTGGCAGTAGGAATAATCCTGCGTTCGTGCACGAAAGTGTCAGATTTGGCGGTGGAGGAGTGTTGGTGTATGGTGGCATCTCCATTGACGGGCGCACTGACCTCTACATCATTCGAGATGGAGCTCTGACTAGTCGCCGATATAGGGATGAGATCCTCAGACCTATTGTAGTCCCTTACGCTGCAGCAATCGGAGATAACTTCATTTTAATGGACGATAACTGCAGGCCACATCGTGCAAACCTGGTGGAGGATTTCCTTTTCGAGGAAGGAATCGTTCGAATGGAATGGCCAGCGTGTTCTCCAGACATGAATCCAATTGAGCACGTTTGGGACGCTCTAGGAAGACTAGTTTCTGGTCGCCAACAACCCCCATAAACTCTCCAAGAACTGGAAAGAGCTCTTCTGGAAGAGTGGGGCAGAATACCCCAACTCGTCATTAATAGCCTCATTGAGTCCATGCCTCAAAGGTGTTCAACGTTGCTGGCCGCCCGTTGAAACCATACCGCCTACTGAAAATGATTTTCTTTGAAGAAAACACCTTTTCTTATTCTTTTTTTCTCATATGCACAAATTGTGTTTTTTTCCTTTTGTACACAAATGCGCAATAAAATGCATTTTTTTTTGCCAAACATGTGTAATTTATTCTCATATAACCTACTATGTCTGTCGACCATGTATCAATCAGCTAAAAAGTTTCCCAGATACAAAATCCACCTAAAACTGCAATATCCTTTAATTGTTTTGAGCAGTGTATTAAAAGATTGTACTACAGAAGATGTTTGAAATTACAACCAAAAATCGTCAGGCAGGCTTGACAGTGGCGCTGCATGGATTCCTTTACGTTCTGGAAGATTCCTGTCGTTTCGCGTATCCTCTCGACAGCTACAGATATTTGATCGGCGAGGTATTCAACTGAAGAAACGGGGATCTCGTACACCAAACTCTTCATTTGACCCCAGAAGAAAAAGACAACTTCTGGTCGTAATATCGAACATTTTCTGTAGTACAACCTTTCAATAAAATGTTTTCTCTACAATTAATATGTAGCTGTTTCTGTTCTTTTTCTCTGCTTCTTTGTACCGTAGCTCGCAACTACGGCATTTTCGACCCTGCATTGCTGTGTGATTTCAAGTCGTCTCTGTGCTCTTTACACCTCCTGCAAGTTTGTCGGTCTGGTAGTGAAACACCCTGTACAATACGTCTTAGGAGAAAATTTATGGTTGTGGACAAACAAATAATTTCCAATAATGCTTGTCAAATATTCTATATAGTAATCGTGTTTCATATTCGAATGGCGATCTGCAATCATTGATATTTAGGGTCGGAATTTTGCTCATTCTGCTCCATTTTTAAAAGTTTCAAACATACTGAAAAGTGTTTATGAATCCAGTTTCTCTTTTGGTTTGGTCGTCTTTCCACGTCCTAACTGGCGTAAATATAGTCATATTACCACGTAAAATGGATATATGTTATTGAGGTTAACAATGACATGTTCAGTATTGAAAATAAATTATGTGCCATTTATAGTTCGTCAACAGGGTTGAAAGTGTGCTGTTACATTATGGTCTATTTAGAAAAAAAAATTAGCACTGTTTTTAATGATCTTACATTATTTCAAAGATTATCACAACGGTGCACAACAAGATGCTTATTATAGAATATAGTGTGCATTATAGCATTATTCTTTCATTTACAGATACACATACAAAATAAAATTCGATTACAGTACGGTCTATGAGCCATAATTGCTGGAAGTGCGTTTTCAATTGTGAAATTTTTTTTTTAAATTTAATTAATGTTTTGTATATTTGTTGGGGTGCATAAATACTATAGATCATGATCAGGGCAACACAAAAATTTCGAGTACATTTTCGCTTATTGACGGAAAATGCTGAAGCAGATTTTTCGACTGTTATGTTTTTTCTAGCGAATTAATTGTCTTAATAGTATGACATACAAACCTGTAGATCTTATTCAGGGTTTCACAAAATAATCCGGATAGTTCCCTACAATAGATAATATTTGCTGAAATTGTGTTTTTGATTGTGTTATGCTTTTTCCAAATTATCACTTTTATTTTCAAATTAGTGTGCTAAATGTATTGGAAAGTATTTTATAATATATGCTTAAAGCATGGACTTTCTTTCTTGCTCAGGTTTTTCTGCAGATATTTTTATTATTTAACAGGTATAGATATGTAATGGGTCGGTGTGTAACAAATATTTTTCTCGCTTCCTTCTTTTCGTTGTAAGCTGTATCGAATGTATAAATAATTTAAAAAAACGGCTCGATTTCCTTATTTATCATGCAAATTCTAGTGTCTTTTATAAGTGAAATATGTTTTTTTTTTTTTTTACTATAAATACCTGTATGTTTTTGTACTTTTCATAAACTCCATATATTTAAAGATTTAAAATCATAAACCCGAAAATATATTCGCCATTTAACTGTTTTAAATTAATGAAGATTAATTCTTGCATGCACAAAATCTGAATTGCAAATCTTAATTCTCATTAAATGAACAAATAGGGCAGAAAATTTAATGGGTGTGCATTTGAAATTAATGCTCAATTTCACAGCAAGTTTGATTAATGCAGACATATTTCATTGGTAATTAAATCGTTGAAGATACTTTTTATATTTTTTTCGAGATTAATAGTATTAATCAATTTTACTAATAGAATAGTTTTAGAAATCACTCTTTACATAAGTAAGTGATCTTGCTAAGTAACATTTTAAATTAGCTATTTTAAAATGGTATCGTATTGTCTATTTAAAAAGTGTGTCGTAATTTTAAAGACTATTTCTAAGCTTACAAAATTAGAATACATGTTCTTATAATAAGATAAAAATAATTCAAAAATTGTACGTCTGTGTAGTGTCTAAGATAAAATATTTTAAACACTTCAAGAGATGAATTGCAAAAGTGATACTTTTAAAATAGTTACATTTAAATAATAACAAGTAATATAATTTTTTAAGTCAATTCCTACTTTTTAATCATAAATATATAAAATAAACCCGTGCAGCATTAATGTCCCACGTTATCTTTATTGAACATTATTTTATAATCATTCTGTGGCATCACTAATTTGAGATAAATCTTTTATTTCATTTATGAAAACAATGGGAGGCATTTTTTTCTCCCATTTAAAACTAAAATTAATTAATTAAATTAAATTAATAAATTAATATTTGAAAAAACTGTATTAACATAAAGTGTCAACTACATCATAAGTATCACTACAAGTACATCTTAAAAAAAATTATTTGAATTTGAGTGGATGAATAGAAAATATTTTATTAACGATTGATAATTTGAACAAGATATATATAGAGAGAGAGTGTAAGCTAATAGTACGAATTTAAAAAACAGTGTGAGTTGGACTTGAACTCTCCGCACACTTATGTCTTATTACCGTAAAGCTTAGTAAAGACCTAGATTTATAACAAATATACAAAAGCGAAAGAAAAAAATACTGGCACTTATATACCTCGATGTTTCTTTAAATTGTTTTTGTTGTAATTTATTTAATTACACACTTTTAATTAACTCAACTTTGTCTCCAGGATACTTATTATAGAATATAGTGTGTATAGCATTAATCTAGACACACACACACAAAAAAAAATCAATTACAGTACTGTCTATGAGCCAAAATTGCTGAAATTACATTTGCAATTGTGGAATTTGTTTTTAAACTTAAGTAATGTTTTGTATATTAGTTGGTGTGTATAAATTTCGATCGAATTTTGTAATAAATTTTTCACTCACTTTCTGGTAGTCTAGAATTATTATTTTCCTTCCGACCTGTACCCGGAGTACATTGTAGCTTCCATATTCTTTGTTTTAAGAATTCAGCTAATATAACTAAAATAGACGAAGATAAAATGTGTGGAACCCGATTATAGAAGATTCTCAGTTTTCGTCAATATTGAATTTCAGTGAGAATAATAAAAAAAAAAATCAGCTCTCGCCTAATTGACTTCATTTATAACGACCTATTTCTGTTGCTAAACGTGTTAAATTTTCGAAAGATATATAAATTTTATAATGTATTCTACCCTGGCGCGTATGACTATGTAGTTTTAAGTATATCAGATGATTCGGAACAATGTTTGAAACAAAGAAGGAAATTTTGCGAAAAATTATGTTCAATAAAACTCATAAACTAAATTACTTTTAAAATGAACCTGTTTATGGAGGAGTTTGGCGTTAGTCCCGATTATAGAAAATCATGAATTTTAATGTAATAAATCGAAATCGAATTATAAATTAATGATTTTCGAATTTTTCCTGTTGCATGTACTTTCCTTTGCGTCCAATTTCAACATTCTAGGTCAGCAGGGAATATCCTATATGCTTTACTCTCATAACATGTAGGGTATTTTCCGTTAATGAAGATCCTTAAAATTATTTAAATATTATTAATATATTAATAATATATTATTAATTATGTATTATTAAAAAGATTCCATAGAGTTTTTAATTTTTAATTTAGACCATACTTACACCATATAAATGCAATAAAACAGTAAATTGAAATACGAAATGATAATTCCAAACTAGTTAAACAAAAAGATATGACAATATTCTAATACATCTAGTATGGTGATATGTGAAATGCAAATTTGTAGATATATTTAATGTATCCACACATATTCGGAGGTGATTTTCTCTTTATACCGATTTTTTCTAATGACATTTAAGTTAAAATTTTGAAAAATATATAAACATTTTAGAAATTACACAAAAATGATTTTTTTAAAGTGAAAAATATTCAAAATTATGTGAAAAATTGACATTTTCGAAAAAAAGGATCACTCAAAATCAAATTATTGCATTCACATTTTGTAAATTGCATAATAAAGAGAATAACTTTCTCTTGGGCATACAACACATGGGCTGATAAGTTCCCGGTCTAATAAAGAAAACACAACTTTTTAACAAAGCTTTATAACTTTATGACTCTATAACTTTAACTTTAATAAATAACATAACTTTAATAATAAATAATAATAATTTAATAATAATAATAATAATTTAAAAATAATAATTTTATAATAATAATTTAATAATAATAATTTTAAAAATAATTTTATAATAATAATTTAATAAATGATTAATAATAATAATTTAATAATAAATAACATAATTTTATAACGAAAAAGCTCCAAACAGTGCTCAGAACTCGTTGTTGTTTTTGGTCAAAAGTCAACACGCGCGGCAGCCACTTTGACAACAGCTTTTTCATAGACAAATATTCATTCAAAATAAAACCTACACGTTCCTTGGATATCTTCAGAGTCTGAGCTATCTCCTGCAACTTCACTTTACAGTTCCCCAAAACGATTTTGTGAACTTTTTTTATGTTTTCCGGAGTAACCACCTCTTTTGCGTGGTGCATCACTGGTGTCCGTACGACCACGTTTAAATTCAGCAAACCAGTCAATAATGGTTGATTTATCTGGTGCAGTGTCCGGATAACGCTTATCTAGCCAAGCTTTTGTTTGAACGGTATTTTTCCCCATCAATTAACAATTCTTGAAATTCTTGTTATCTATTTTTTTGTTTATCAACAAAGTCGTTCAACTAAAACCACTCTAACTTTTTATCCACACGGCGAATCGTCATGGCATTTTTTCTACTACCTTTCAAAGGTTAGTATTTACTAAAAAAACATTGGTTCGGAGATTGCAACGCCATCTGTGTGCAAGACCGGGAACTTATCAGCCCATGTGTTTCTAACCGCATTATAATAGCATCTCTATCGCAGATGCTATGGCACTAGAAATACTACAGTAATGAAACATCCGCAAAATAACTTGCAATTTTTTAACTTATACCAGTGTAAATATAAAGCTAATTAATACATTATCATGATCGCAGTCTATTCCCTCAATACATATTTGTAAAATAAGTACAAAAAAATTCAAGGCATTTCCTGCATAATTATTTGCTATAAAACAAATGTTGTTGCGTACACTGTAAAAAATGATCAATGTTTCTTATTTTATGAAAATATACTATAACCACGAACGAAAATATAATATAATCTTCTGAGTTATCCGACGTTCCGAAAAGCGTGTTCCATTGTCTTTTGAATCCCCGGAAAGCAATACAGTTACAAAATTTAAAGAATTATTTATAAAAACAAAATTTCTCTAGCTGCCCATAATTTTTAGAAACGTTTCCGAATAGTTTTCATAGTGTATTAAACAGATTTCTCAGCCTGGAATACCTATTTATCGAATGTCATCCATTCCCAAGTTAACGTTTTCAGCTGTATAATTTATACATGAAAGAGTAAATAAATAATCTTAATTTTAATGTTAATGTTAACGCTGTTAATTTTGCATTTTTTCTGTTAAACATATTTGTTGAACATGAAAATGTTTACTTGAGAATGGATAGCATCGGAAAAAACTATATTCCGGGCTTAGAAAACTGATTAATACACTTTAAAAGCTACTCGTAAACGTTTCCGAAAATTACGGGCAGCTAGATTTTTTTTTTTTTAAATGATTCATTAAATCTCGAAATGCCGTTGATGTCTGAGGTTTCTGAAGATAAAGAAACACTGTTCAGAATCATGGTTAACAAGGATGAGTTTATATTATAAATTTATTCGTCATTATATTATATTTTCGCAGATTCAGAAACATTCGTCATTTTTTACAGTGTACAGTAAAAATTTGAAAAAATTCATTTTGAGAAAAAGCTAAAAATAACTTTTAAACGTCGTTCTTGCTATAAAAATAATTATTATTCTTTAAAGGTTTAATTATATACTCCATGGATTTTCTTAGACATATAATCCAATTTAAATGCTAAATCTCGAAAAAGAAGAGTGTAAATATACATTTCAGCTTAATTCTGGTTTGCAGAACGATATTTCCGGTTATAAAATTCTTCGGTAAGCTATAACAGATGTAACTTTAAGCAGCTCTAACTCGGACACAATTAAAGCAAAATTCGACAGATAAAAAATCAAATTTAATATTATTACAAAAATGAAAAATTGATATTTTTTTCGAAAAGGACGTTTTAAAGGTGTATGGATATCTTAAATAATTACAAGTTGCTGAAATAATACAAACAGATATTTAAACTTTGAAAATACATAATTTTACAATAGCTCTAGAATGTCCCAATTAGGCCTAACACAGCTAATTGCTTTCTTAACCGCTTTCGTTTTAACGCTTCAGGAGTGATAGAAACTATAACACTGAACCAAAGAATTCATTTACTGAACAATTCTGATTTTGAAAGTCTAAAGTCATCGTGCTCGTAATCCGTGAATTTTGCTTTGGCATCTCATGCTTTCAAGATATGGACAATAAATAAAAAAATAGAGAGTTATTTAATTTGCTGATACGGCATATGTAAGATAAATTTAGAATCTACGGAGATTAAGTTTATTGTAATTTATTTATCAAGAAAAGATTACATAAAAATAAATTGGAAAAAAGATTAATTCGACATTTGCTTTAACATTAAACAAATGCACGCGGCAAATTGTTACCAGTATACACGGTGTTTTAGAATACTAGAAATTATTTATTACGTTCACTGTAAAAAAAAGCACAAATACTTCCCATATAGCAGTGTGGGGGCGATGCGGGTAAGCATACCTGTAACATGAACTTAGGCATACAATATTGCCGACAGCTTAATATCGTTGCGCGAGAAAGTATGTAGACGAATAGCTAGACCAATGGAAGTTAACCAATTCTTTATTAACCTAACAAACATAAGTTAAGAAATTTATAAAATAAAATTAACGTGCTTTTTGCACTGCCAAAGATACACATGAGGCTATAATGTCCAGTTAGCATAGAAAGCTCTGTCATGCTCTCTTGACCTCCTCTGACTTCCTTCTTGTCAATAAATCTCAGTTTAAATACAAGAGCATTCGACTGTTGTCATTGTGAAAAGAAATAGTGTGTCCAGTCCTGTTTGAGAGATCTTGCATCTTATCAACCCGTCCGATTCTGTCATCAGAAAATTCGCATCGGAAAGCCGAGCCATCGAAGTGGGTGTCGAGAAGTAGAGTACTTCCATATCTCAGTTCCAGTAGGTCTCGCTGGTGAAATTTGTCCACTGTCGAAACAGCTAGAGTGACTGCATGAATGCGTTGCTAGAATCTAGGGTAGTTATAATCTAGAGTTTGTCCACAGCAGCAACAGCTAGAGAGCACTGCACGGATGAGTTGCCACAGGTACTCACCCTCCAGTCTGAAAGACGAAAAGAAAAGATTAAACAAGATCTGTGGGATGAATTAAAAAATATTACATGGCGCCCACTGCGGGTAACGTATGAGGTAGAATCGTTGTCCAGATTGGTGGTATTGAACAAAAAAGCAGGCTTGAGTCTATTAATGGAAATACGAGTGTCACATCCATTAATATTGACAGAAAAATACTTGTCATTACGTTCCGTAACTGGATAAGGACCATCGTAGGGTTGTTCCAGAGGTTTACGAACATAGTCTTTTCGGACAAAGACATAGGATGACATCATCAACTCAGGATGGACATAAACATTAGTTTTGCGTTCAAAGGTTCAATTAGTTTTTCGATGCGAAGTTGGAACTGGTCGGAGGCGGTGCATCATCTCCGGAGTAAAATTAAGAATTCGTGGTGTTCCGGCTGTTTCGTTGTTTGGGAACGAAAAAATTCACCGGGAAGGCAAAGAGGGGAACCGTAAACCAGCTCCGCCGGGGAGGAATGCAAATCAGGTTTGAATGCACTTCGCAATCCCAAAAGTATCGTTTGCAAAATTTCTGTCCATTTGTCTGTAGCGTGGCATTTAATGGCACTTTTAAGGCGACGATGAAAAACTTCAATCACGCCATTGGAGGAAGGGTTATATGATGTTGTGCGAGTTTTATGTGCGCCAAGAAATTTCGCAAGTGATTTAAAAAGGTCGCTTTCGAACTGTCGACCCTGATCCGTAATTATGAATTCTGGGACGCCGAATTGGACAATTCAGCCATTATAAAACGTTCGAGCTATCGTATCTGCAGTTATATCTGCTATGGGAAAAACTTCTGGCCATCTGGTATATCGATCGATGCAAGTTAAGCAGTATCGAAATCCATTTGATGGTGTTAGTGGCACTACGATATCCAGATGAATATGTCTAAATCTACATTTATGGAGTGGGTAATGTCCTATGGCAGATTTCACATGACGATGTATTTTACTTTTCTGACAGGCGATGCACTTTTGAGCATACTCTGTTACATCCTTACGTAATTTTTTCCATACAAAACGTTTTTGAATGAGGTCGACCGATCCTTTAACACGTGGATGCGAAATATTATGCAGCATCAAAAAAATGGGTAAACGAAAATTTGGCAGTACGTAAGGTCTCACAGTTCCTGTCGATATATCACACCAAAGTTCAAGTTTGGAAGGAGAAAGTTCAAGGTGAATCATTTTGAGGATGTCAGAATCCCAAAGTAAACGCAATTCAGCATCTTCACATTGGGCTTTTGCAAGATCGAGATAATCAATACTCTCAGGCGTAGCGACAGCATATGGTACAATAAATACTTAATGTAATAAGAATTGGAAAATACTCACTTGAAAACAGACATGTTTCAGATTAGTCTAGAGCAGTCAGTCGTCAAGAAAACTTCTCTCTCGGGTCACCAGATCTGTAGTGGCGATGCGGGTAAGCATACCTGTAACATGAACTTAGCCCTACAATGTCGCCGACAGCTTAATATCGTTGCGTGTGAAAGTATGTAGATTAATAGCTAGACCAATGGAGGTTAACCAATTCTTTATTAACCTAACAAACATAAGTTAAGAAATTTATAAAATAAAATTAACGTGCTTTTTGCACTGCCAAAGATACACATGAGGCTATAATGTCCAGTTAGCATAGAAAGCTCTGTCATGCTCTCTTGACCTCCTCTGACTTCCTTCTTGTCAATAAATCTCAGTTTAAATACAAGAGCATTCGACTGTTGTCATTGTGAAAAGAAATAGTGTGTCCAGTCCTGTTTGAGAGATCTTGCATCTTATCAACCCGTCCGATTCTGTCATCAGAAAATTCGCATCGGAAAGCCGAGCCATCGAAGTGGGTGTTGAGAAGTAGAGTACTTCCATATCTCAGTTCCAGTAGGTCTCGCTGGTGAAATTTGTCCACTGTCGAAACAGCTAGAGTGACTGCATGAATGCGTTGCTAGAATCTAGGGTAGTTATAATCTAGAGTTTGTCCACAGCAGCAACAGCTAGAGAGCACTGCACGGATGAGTTGCCACAGGTACTCACCCTCCAGTCTGAAAGACGAAAAGAAAAGATTAAACAAGATCTGTGGGATGAATTAAAAAATATTACATGGCGCCCACTGCGGGTAACGTATGAGGTAGAATCGTTGTCCAGATTGGTGGTATTGAACAAAAAAGCAGGCTTGAGTCTATTAATGGAAATACGAGTGTCACATCCATTAATATTGACAGAAAAATACTTGTCATTACGTTCCGTAACTGGATAAGGACCATCGTAGGGTTGTTCCAGAGGTTTACGAACATAGTCTTTTCGGACAAAGACATAGGATGACATCATCAACTCAGGATGGACATAAACATTAGTTTTGCGTTCAAAGGTTCAATTAGTTTTTCGATGCGAAGTTGGAACTGGTCGGAGGCGGTGCATCATCTCCGGAGTAAAATTAAGAATTCGTGGTGTTCCGGCTGTTTCGTTGTTTGGGAACGAAAAAATTCACCGGGAAGGCAAAGAGGGGAACCGTAAACCAGCTCCGCCGGGGAGGAATGCAAATCAGGTTTGAATGCACTTCGCAATCCCAAAAGTATCGTTTGCAAAATTTCTGTCCATTTGTCTGTAGCGTGGCATTTAATGGCACTTTTAAGGCGACGATGAAAAACTTCAATCACGCCATTGGAGGAAGGGTTATATGATGTTGTGCGAGTTTTATGTGCGCCAAGAAATTTCGCAAGTGATTTAAAAAGGTCGCTTTCGAACTGTCGACCCTGATCCGTAATTATGAATTCTGGGACGCCGAATTGGACAATTCAGCCATTATAAAACGTTCGAGCTATCGTATCTGCAGTTATATCTGCTATGGGAAAAACTTCTGGCCATCTGGTATATCGATCGATGCAAGTTAAGCAGTATCGAAATCCATTTGATGGTGTTAGTGGCACTACGATATCCAGATGAATATGTCTAAATCTACATTTATGGAGTGGGTAATGTCCTATGGCAGATTTCACATGACGATGTATTTTACTTTTCTGACAGGCGATGCACTTTTGAGCATACTCTGTTACATCCTTACGTAATTTTTTCCATACAAAACGTTTTTGAATGAGGTCGACCGATCCTTTAACACCTGGATGCGAAATATTATGCAGCATCAAAAAAATGGGTAAACGAAAATTTGGCAGTACGTAAGGTCTCACAGTTCCTGTCGATATATCACACCAAAGTTCAAGTTTGGAAGGAGAAAGTTCAAGGTGAATCATTTTGAGGATGTCAGAATCCCGAAGTAAACGCAATTCAGCATCGTCACATTGGGCTTTTGCAAGATCGAAATAATCAATACTCTCAGGCATAGCGACAGCATATGGTACAATAAATACTTAATGTAATAAGAATTGGAAAATACTCACTTGAAAACAGACATGTTTCAGATTAGTCTAGAGCAGTCAGTCGTCAAGACAACTTCTCTCTCGGGTCACCAGATCTGTGGTGGCAATGCGGGTAAGCATACCTGTAACATGAACTTAGCCCTACAATGTCGCCGACAGCTTAATATCGTTGCGTGTGAAAGTATGTAGATTAATAGCTAGACCAATGGAGGTTAAACAATTCTTTATTAATCTAACAAACATAAGTTAAGAAATTTATAAAATAAAATTAACGTGCTTTTTGCACTGCCAAAGGTATACATGAGGCTATAATGTCCAGTTAGCACTCTGTCATGCTCTCCTCACCTCCTCTGACTTCCTTCTTGTCAATAAATCTCAGTTTAAATACAAGAGCATTCGACTGTTGCCATTGTGAAAAGAAATAGCGAGCCCAGTCCTGTTTGAGAGATCTTGCATCTTATCAACCCATCCGATTCTGTCATCAGAAAATTCGCATCGGAAAGCCGAGCCATCGAAGTGGGTGTCGAGAAGTAGAGTACTTCCATATCTCAGTTCCAGTAGGTCTCGCTGGTGGAATTTGTCCACTGTCGAAACAGCTAGAGTGACTGCATGAATGCGTTGCTCGAATCTAGGGTAGTTAGACTCTAGAGTTTGTCC
The DNA here is from genome assembly GCA_963931845.1 of Maratus michaelseni. NCBI lineage: Eukaryota > Metazoa > Arthropoda > Arachnida > Araneae > Salticidae > Maratus > Maratus michaelseni. The sequence goes on along the minus strand of OZ007593.1, from coordinate 200,329,562 downwards.
ACAGCAGCAACAGCTAGAGAGCACTGCACGGATGAGTCGCCACAGCAGAATCATTTAAGTGATTTTAAAGTAATCGTATTTTTACGCAGAATTCAGAAAAACTTTCCATTTTCTGCAAAAAGCTGTATGAAAATTGATAATCAGAAAACTTATAGGTTTCCGAGTTTTACATAAACTTTCTGTTATATAACTGCTTTTTTTTCTACCCGCGAAACTTGAAGAATGTAATAAGTCTGCTAATATCAGAAACCAATATTTTTCTGTCATTGCTGATTGGTTTTTATTATAAATATCTCTGGAGAAATGTAAAAAGTTTCCAGATTTGTGGGTTTGGGTGACACCAATTTTTAATAAAGGTTTCTATAACACTAGGAAATGTTTTAGTAATTTTAATACACTGTGAATCTACCAAATATCGAGGCTTACGTAGGAAAAATAATTCAATATTGAAATTCGTAAAAATTTTCTTTTAGAATCTATATCCTGTTACTTCATGTATTATTAGAATCGCAAAGTGTCGCGTCGTTTCAATTTATATAGAAAATTAATTTAAGTACTTCAGTTTAAAAAAATATATTTTTATCATACAATTTATCTTGGTAAATAAATTAAGTTTAATTCGCTCTAATTAATCAGTTGAGATAATTATGTTATAAAAACCTAATATATTTTTCATTAGAACTAACTAAATCTCTATGAATATTCAAGTTCGCGCCATTCATTTAAAAATATCAAGCCATCTAATACTTTGATGATGAAAGAATACATTAATTACCATCTTCACACTAAGTTTTGTGTTAAATCCCAAGTGTCTTGAATAATTAAAGCTTATATGGAAAGAATAGAATTTTTTCAAAGTAGTAGTAAATTAGCTGCAGATAAATTACCTTCAAATGCTAAAAAGTAAAAAAGAAAAATAATTTAATTAGATAAAAAAAAAAAATCTCAGTTTTTACATTCCTTTTAAAAAGTGCAAATTAATAATTGATAACTTGAAAACAAAATATCTATATCTGATAATGAAACAATTTATTTTTCGAAATCACTTGCGCATTAAGATCATTGATCACACCCATTTAAACTTTTGTGAATAACATTAATCATATTTAAGTATGTCTCTATTTATTTACAATATTTGGAAGAATCTTAAGATAATTCTTCAGTCAATTATTATGATATGTTTAGTTATAAATGTTAATAAAAATATAGAGTATAAAAGAATTCAAAGAAGAAATGCGTAGTTTTATAATGCTTAAAAAGTATAATATTGAGCGTTATTTTGATTTAAAACCTTTTTTGGAGAATTTTGGTATTTTTCTCACAGTAATTCCTTAAAAAACTTTTCCCATTGTGATGTGTGTAGCATAACATTGCTACAAGTTGCTGTTATGATGCAAACTATTTAGCATGGGACAGGAGGAAATAATAGGACAATTTTCAGAAATATATCTCATTACACAATAGGGGAGACTCAGGATATTTTTCCCACATTTTATTAAAATGCTCGTAATTTGATTTTCATGTGCCACAATAATGTCTTATTGTACCTCATTTAAATAGCGTATTCTATATTCTGTCTTTTTAAAGTGGCATAAACCTGAAAAAGTTGTAATTTATAAAAAATCATAACTCAGTAACTGGTTTAAACTTTCCCAATTCTCCCATATTCTTTCTTTTTCAGTTTCCCAATAGATATTTTAAGCCGGTAAATAATTGTTGTGTCATCTCCCTCTGCCTCAACTTGTACGCCCTCTTGTGGCGAAGGGCGGATGTGTAGTAAATCAGAGTCAAACCCTCAATCATGTAATATCAAATTCCTCACTCACACAAGTGGGGATAATAAACAAATTAATTCTTTTATTATTGAAACAAAATATATCATCATCAAATTTATTTAACAATGTCTCATTATTGGTTTTTCGAGCACGAGTGTTTCGAGTGAATTAGGGGAAAGAAAAAATGCATTAAAAGAAATGAATCGTGCTGCTCGCGATTGAATTAAATCATATTTATCCAAACTAATTCGAAAAGGTTTCATACATTTTAAAACAAGAAATATTATTTTCTGAAATATCACTTATTTCTGTGCGGTAAAACGTCTGGATATACTGGTTGATTTTTAGTTCCGAAAGTCTTTGAATTTTTGAGACAGAAAAGCTCAGATTATTTATTTATTTATTTATTTATTTAGAATATGTCGTATTATTCTATGAAAAATGAAATTTCTCCGTAATATTCTGTTATTCTGTTAGTGTTGGAAATGTATCTTAATCTATGTCTGATGCATGATTTTCTGTTCTTGTTTATTAAAGTATAGTGGGATGAAGGGTTGATTATGCGCAATTTTAAATGTGTTAAACAGTGTCATTATCTCCTAAATGTTCCTGTTATTTGAATTATTTATCACAATTTGCATTCAGCTTTACTGGAGATTAACTTTAAACTGAATTTCTTATGATACTGATTTTTCTCTTTAGAAAATCTCAACTAATTTAAAGGTAATTAATAGGTAATTTAGACACAACGCAGAAAAAGATCGAAAAAAAATTATATTTGTTTTCTTCCTTTATAGAAATAATTATTGTCATCCAGATATTATTAGAAATATTAAGAAAAATAATGTGAAAAATAATTTTGAAAAGTAAAATATATATATATATATATATATTGTCTTGATAAAATGGCTGTCAGTTTTTAATTCTTATTATCATATAACTCATTGAGTTATAGAAAATTTGTAGAATTAATACAAAACAAATATTAATTAAAAATCTAATTTACAAAATTCCAATTTGTATAATTTTTTTTTCTAAAAGTTTAAATTATCATAATCAAAGAGAAATAATAATAAATATACTAAAACTTATAATAAGATATAAATATAATAAAAGAAATATAGCAGAAGAATACATAAATATACTTCGAAAAAAAAAATTAACATTGTAAATCAAACTACTACTCATTGTAAATTATATTTAACGTGTTTCAGACAAAACTCAGCATCATATTAATATTTGACAACAAGCAAAAAAATATTCGTCTGAAAATATTTAAAACTAGATAGATTTATTAATATTATTTATTTATTTATTTATTTATTTATTTTTAACAAAGTTTACTTTTGTTTATGAAGATTATTTTTGAGGATATATTGTATTCGGAATCTGAGTCATACATTCTGGAGGATTTCTTTGAAAAATAGATCTTTAATTGTCTTAAAGAAACTCGTTTTTGAGAAACGTTACACTGTACAAAATAGCTTTATCTTTCTCAATTTAGCAAGAAAATGTAAGAAAATCTTGTACAATTTCTTCTGAGTTAACCGCTTTTCCGAAAAAAAGTTCTTTTATCTTCCGAAACCCCCAGAAACCCATGGATTTCTGATATTTAGAAATGCATTTCTGAAACAAAATTATCTTTAACCACCGTGATTATCGAAAAATTTTCCAAGTAGTTTTAAATGTGTAATAACCAGGTTTTTCAACACGGTATCAACAAGAAATGTTTTTTTTTTTTTTTTTTTTTTTTTTTTTTTTTATGCTATTAATTATCAAGTAAACTTTTCAGCAGCGTAAAATAAAGTTTTCGTGTAAGAATAACGAAATAATGCTCATTTTAAGCTGTTAATTTAGTATGTTTGACTTTAGAACATGTTTATTGAATATAAAATAGTTTTCTTTTAAATATATATATATATATGTTTCCTGTTGATACTAAGTTAAAAGTACAGACTAATACACTGAAAAATCTTCTGGGAAACATTTTCGTAAATTACGGGTAGGAAAAAAAAAACAAAAAAACAAAACAATTTTTTCCATACATGATTCTTTAAATCTGGTAAATATATTCGTTTCTGACGTTTCTGAAGATAAGACAGTTTTAGGAATCATGGGTAAGTTGGAATACTTTTTATATTACATTTTCGTAAACCATCTTTTCATATCAAACAACAAAACATTTCTATTTTTTTACAGTGTAGAGAACATTTTAATTGTATTTTCAGAGTGTTAGTTAAACATTGCAGTGTCAAGTATGAGATAAATTCAAGTACCATATTTCCCGGCGTATAACGCGCCTGTACGATTTGAGACTGTATTTTCAATGTTTAGGTATATTTATAGTATGACGCGCATCTTTTATTTATTTATTTTTTTTTGTTCTAAAACTTAAGAACATTAAAAACTCATTACTAAAACCAAAGTAACTAGTACAAATATGCAGGAAATTAGCAAATACAAAGTCAGCACCTACGATATTGCCAAGTTCATAAAGAGTTTAGATTCGTACTCTCGTTCATTCAAATTATCGCATCTTTTTCTATTATTAATTAATACAGAAATCTGAATCATTTTTTTAAAACTTTCATTTTTATACACGGCGTATACCTGCACCTTTAAAATTTGACCAATTTTCTACTTAAAAAAGTGCGTGTTATACACTGGAATATGCGGTTTGTGCTTAGTCAAGGATTTCTTTGACATTGCAGCACTGAGTTATCAAAATCATCTCGCTTGCAATTTTTTTCAAGCCCAAACTACATCAGATTCATTATTTCTATCAAATAAACAAAGGGGGCTTGAAATAATGATATATGTCTTAAACACGTTTAAATTTAACATAATACTTATTTTCTATCATCAATTTAGATGATATTGTCGAAACATGTACATCCATAAAAGTTCATTCAGTGTTCAGTAAATCAAAGCAACTGTATATTTTAGATTTAAAGTAAATTTGAGATTTTATAGCTTTTATATTGTTGGTAGGAGCAGCAATAAAATTCATAACAAAAGGTATAAATGTTTAAAGAGACATTTGTGTTCACTTTTGTGTTTATTTATCAGTTTGAAATTAATTATCTCTTGTTGAATTTGGTTGAATTATTGGTGTCTAGAAGAAAAACCTATGTTAAAAATTTTTGAAAGTTGGGTTTTTTGATGGAAAAGGGTCCTTGTGGAATGAATGATGATTACCCAGTTTTTAAAATTGCAATTTATATACAAGTTTGTTTAATTTAAAAAATAATAATAAACGATAATCTAAAAATAAGATATAAGTACCCAATTTTGAAGTTTTAAAAATTAATATTACTTTTCTTCACAATATACTGAATAAGTTTAGATTTGTTTAATATAACTGTTTATAAATTTCTTAATACGTATGCTCCAATTGCTGTAAAAAAATGAATCATACCAATGTGAAAAATGTATTAGTTTTAAACTAACATAACTCTAGATAAAATGTTATATTAATGATGGTAAGAAGTAGAAAAAAAATTATTTAAAAACAGCACAAAAGATCATTTCATTGATAGTATCTTCAAATTAAAATGAATATTCTATAAAAATTGATAAAAAAGTGCTATTAGATAACTGCAAACAATACAATACTTAAAGTATTCCATAAAATTGAATTTTCATTTTTGAAAACGATAAGCACTTCAGAAAAGAAAACGATAAAAGTTCTCATTTTTATAATTTCTACAAACTATAAGAGGTACAAAGAAGAAATCCAAGGGAAAAAAATATTTTTCGTGCCGAATATCTTTTGTTAGTAGCCTAATATATCCAAGCTCTAAAAAAAGTTTTTTAAGAATGTTTAACAAGAAGCGGAGAAAATAAAAGGTACTTTTAAATTATATTTTTATATTTAAATAATATTACTGTTAAAGATAATTTTTATCCTTATTGCTTGGAATGACCTGGGTCTATTTTGAAGAAAGGATATGTCTGTGTCACTAGGACATCCTCCTTCCCGTAAAAATATAATTAAAATTATACACAACTCGAGAAATATATATTTAAATATGTTTTCAAAAGGAAGACGACCTGAATTCAGCATTACATAGTGTAATTAAATATTGCACAAATGAAATTGTATTTAGATAATCACATGTATTAGTGCAAGTTTCGGACAACAGAAGATAAGGGTTTTAACTTTGTTTAGTTAACTTTGAAATGTTGTGCGTATTCCAATAAATAATAATAAATAAAAAATATTCTGCAACAAAAATATACAGAGTGAATAATATCATCTTAATAACTAACCCTTCAATTTATTCTTTATATCACGGAAAGTAAAGGCAAAACAAACCTAAATTATAATGAAACAGAGTACAGATTTCACAATGTGTTTTTTTTTTTTGTTGTTGTTGTTGTTTTGACATTAGAAGAAAAGATGGTGTAACAATGTTCTCAATTTAGGGAAAAAATAACAAATAAATGTAAATGTTTATTCAATCAATATAATGCGCGTTAGGAAAATTCACTTTAGCCGGGTTAGAAAAGCTGAGTAGCAATTAGCCACTAAATATTAATAGTGTTCCTCACCTTATTAAATCTTAGAAATTCTATTCAAATAGGTCGCGACAATTATCTCGCTCGTGCACAGCTCTTCCATTAGTGCATTAGGAGAGATAAGTTTAAAAGATTTTTTTAAATGTTTACCAATTATGCGAAGCGTTAAAATTTAGTTAACGTTGATAAACTTCTCGCAATTATAACCTAAATTATTTACTGTTTAAAAGCAGTATAAGCTTTTCAGATGGAAGATGACTTACAGCAGTATTGGTAACGGCAATGGAATTTATAAAATATATTACAAACTTTATAATAAAAGTAAGAGTGTTCTTTTAACCTGTTACGCATAATATGCTCTGAAATTAATCAGCTATAATAATTGAAATTTTCGCCGATAGTAACCACAAAACGTTTCCTTTCAAACTGTAACTTTAAAGGTAATAACTGTTATATTAAAATATTATGTGTTTTTGTTTTCCTTTCCTAATTGTAACTTTAATAAAAGTATAAAAGAATACTCACAAAGTACTGCTATTTCAAAATCATGTAATCTGTTTGATATGCATGAAACGGAAACTTTCAAAATATAACTATGATAAAAAAAAAATACTCTTTGGGATTAAATTTAAAGACAGTTCTAATCTCTTTTCGCTGTGCCATTTCATAATTTACTATGACAAACTTTTATGATAGTTCCGTATTACAGATTACAATCAAATCCTTAACTTCAAAAGATTTAATTCCTTGTGAAAAGTGTGCATTTTAAATTTTGATTATGTCTCAGACAATTATTCAGTCGGATGTGAAGCAGAACAGTTCAGACTTCAAAGGTGAATAAATAAAATTTGAAAGTATTACATTGTTTAAAATATGAAGTTACTCTTTTGAAATATGTGTTTCACTGATCAAAGTTTCATAATTCACGGGAGATTTATGCTTCCTTACCGTTCCTCTTTGGAGTAAAATTAATATTATAAATTTTCTAATTAAATTTTAATGTTCTTTACTTTTACGCTCGGGAACAAAATAATGTACGGAAAAAAAAACGTGGCATCTCAATTTATGTCGTGATTTATTCATTTAAATAACTGTAAAATTCCAAGAAAAATATTTTATAATGCAAAATACTATAAAGTATTCTTTCTTTTGCCAAACAGATTCATTTTAAATACACTGCTCAAAACAATTAAAGGATATTTGAAGTTTTATATAAAATAAAGATATAAACGAATTTTTTTTTGCCGAAAATAGAAGAAGGGAATCACAAATGCAAATTTTTCTGTTTTTCAAACTGTGGAGTATGCAAATTTTGAGTTCGACGTCAAAAACGTCGCTTCAGCGGCAGCGAATGAAATTTGACTTTCAACTGGATAAAAGAAAATGAAGACAAGGATGATCGGCATTCAGTGATTGCTTTGTTTCGATGAGTACGATGTCTCAGTGAAGTCATTTGACAGATTCAGAAGCATGGAGAATTGTTGGTAGGTTAGAAGGGGGCCAAACTCAAGCCGAAGTAGCGCAAGCCATTGGAGTGTCACAAAGTGTCATTTCCAGCATCTGGAACCGTTTTTTGGAGAGTGGATGTGCAGGCCGAAGACCAGGGCAAGGTCGTAGACGGGCAACAACGCCCAATGAAGATCGGTATTTAGCGTTAACAGCTCGGAGACACCGAAACATGAACGCTACTTTTCTCCAACAACACCTTCGCTCGGCTACAGGCAGCACGATTTCAACTCAGACTGTCCGAAACCGGCTCCATGCTGTAGGTCTGTATGCTCGCCGACCGATGGTATGTGTTAGATTAACATCAAGGCATCGTCGCGACCGCAGGGAGTGGGCAACCGAGCATGTCAACTGGAGGAGAAATGAATGGAGCAATATTCTGTTTTCTGACGAGTCCCGTTTTTCTGTGCATCCGGATAATAGGCGTATTTTCATCTGGAGGGACCGTGGCAGTAGGAATAATCCTGCGTTCGTGCACGAAAGTGTCAGATTTGGCTGTGGAGAAGTGTTGGTGTATGGTAGCATCTCCATTGACGGGCGCACTGACCTCTACATCATTCGAGATGGAGCTCTGACTGGTCGCCGATATAGGGATGAGATCCTCAGACCTATTGTAGTCCTTTACGCTGCAGCAATCGGAGATAACTTCATTTTAATGGACGATAACTGCAGGCCACATCGTGCAAACCTGGTGGAGGATTTCCTTTTCGAGGAAGGAATCGTTCGAATGGAATGGCCAGCGTGTTCTCCAGACATGAATCCAATCGAGCACGTTTAGGACGCTCTAGGAAGACGAGTTTCTGGCCGCCAACAACCCCCACAAACTCTCCAAGAACTGGAAAGAGCTCTTCTGGAAGAGTGGGACAGAATACCCCAACTCGTCATTAATAGCCTCATTGAGTCCATGCTTCAAAGGTGTTCAACGTTGCTGGCCGCCCGTGGAAACCATACCCCCTACTGAAAATGATTTTCTTTGAAGAAAACACCTTTTCTTATTCTTTTTTTCTCATATGCACAAATTGTGTTTTTTTCCTTTTGTACACAAATGTGCAATAAAATGCATTTTTTTCTGCCAAACATGTGTAATTTATTCTCATATAACCTACTATGTCTGTCGACCATGTATCAATCAGCTAAAAAGTTTCCCAGATACAAAATCCACCTAAAACTGCAATATCCTTTAATTGTTTTGAGCAGTGTATTTATTTTATAGTCATTATTATGGAAAATGGGAAACTAAACTATACATATATAATTTGTATGTAGAAAGTTTTTATCAACATTAAAATATAATAACGGAAAAAAAAAATGTTACAAGATTTATTTTAACATATGATGTTACTTTGGCAATACTATTTTTTCACTTTATTGTATGTTCATAAGAAGAAAGCGTTGTATGTGTTAAAATACTGTTTTTGTACTCACGGCAAAATGCCGTTTTAAGAAAAAAAACGTGTTTAAGGATTTTACTAAAAATAAAAAAAAAGAAAAGACTTTTTTTTTTAGTTAAGCATTATATTTTGCAACTTAAGTTAGTCCAGGATTAAAGAACTTATACCTACTGTGAATTAAATAATAAATAATTCAGCAATGCGTGCAGCTGTGTCCTGCCGGATTTCGTATATCTGTTTCTCAGCCGGTCCGTGCTCGCTTTCAATTCCCTATAACTTCTTTAATATATTTCAAATTTCATCTAGCCGTTCGATGGCACTATTAGGGATTTGAAAAATATATAACAATAAAATCGATGTTTTTTTCTATGACCGGTAACCTTTTTTTAAAGAGAATAATTTTACAAATACTTTTTAAGATATTTTTAGGATTCAATTATGATGTATTATATTACTTAAATAAAAATCTGTACTAATAAAATAAAGTTTCACTCTGTATGTCCGTGTGTCTGTCTGTCTGTTGGCGATGGTTAGGAAAATTTAGCGCACACAGAAGTCTGAAAAGTTAGGTGAGGATAGTCCAAAACCTGTCATGTGTACATGAGAATCAGGATTTTAATATTTTAGTTATTTACTGAAATATTAATTAAAATCCACAAAGAACTATGATCAAAAATACGCCTTTTTTCTTCGGTTGGTTGGTTATATAGAGTCTTCACAGAAGTAATTAAATAAAGCAGTGTAGCGATGCATAGATAAGGACTTGTAAAGAAATAGTATTAATATGGATTGCAGTTACCACTGTACAGCCAGCCTAATGTAGCGCCACTTGCACACGGCAAATTACACAGACGCCACCTGTTTGAAACATTTGCCAGACACGTTTGTCTTCATGATAATTAGCTGGGTTTAAGTTTTTTTTTCTTTTTTACATGACATATGTATATTATGATAGAGATTGTTAATACAGAAAGCTTTATTTAACAGGTTATTTGTTACATTTGCGGAAATGAAGAGGGGTAAGAGTAAACAACTTTTTATTAAATATTGCATTTATTTTACTTGACCGTGCCTCACTTGGCTGTGGCTTTTTCCTTAATTGAACCCTCTTATTAATAAATCGAAATCTACTGATCTGATTTCAACAGATCTAATTACATTTAACAATTTTAACATTTTTAGCTTCACCCGTAGTGTTTAATTGCTGTTTTATATAGAGAATACCGCTATTTTAAATCTCAGCTAATAATGTTCCGAACTCCTTCAAACCAGTTCCATTTTTACTAAACTGTCGTAAAGCATTCACAGCTTTAAGGTGTATTTCTAGAAAGCAGTTACCAGTACTTCCGAATAATACTCTAAATCAAATTTCAAATTAAGTTCCTAGCTTAATCAAATGAATCAATCTCTAAAGATGTATATTGGTCTTCCTAATTAGTTATGTGCTGAAGGCACTTGAACATCCGCTTCCCCCCCCCCCGCACCTCCTTCAAGGTTTTTTAACTGTGCTTCGTTTCCATATCTCAGCAACTATCTTTCCGATTTCAAAGCAAGTATTTCAAAACATTATAATTAACTTAATAGTCACCCTCTAAAACATTAACCTAAATATATGAGTAGCGGTTACCACTATTTCCGAATAATAGTTTAAGCCAAATTTGTAATTTAATTCCTAGCTTAACCAAACGAACGAATTTTTAAAGATGCATAATGGTCTTCCTAATTAGTCATTTTCTGAAGGGCAAATGAACATCCCCTCCCTCCTAACCCCTCCTTATACTCTAATGCACAGGTGAATAAATGTGATCGAATATCGACCAGTGGAATCTTATTTAAATTTGATGGTACTTCTATTCTCTGGATCACTAAAAAGCACATCTCAGTCGCACATTCATCAGTAGATGCTAAATACATTTCAGTTACCAATGCAGCTCAAGAGATTATTTGGGTAATAAGTGATTTAGACATGTCACAATAAATAACCATTAACGATGCTCAAAGACAACCTTCCATGTATTAATATAATCCAGAGTGATCAGCATCACTCAACGACGAAACATCTACTATATAAATAAAATACAAACGAGCATTCCGTTCCGACTGCTCATAACTCGAGGTCTGCTGAATGCATTCTGATGGAACTTACACTGATCGATGGATAATTTTTCAGGGAAGGTTTTAGTATATAATATGTCGTTCTACGTAGATTAGTTATAGAAGTATGGTGGAAATTTCTGTTATTTTGGACGAAAGGTTTGCCATTGGTCAGTTTTTGGCGACCATTGTCGTTGGTGAAAGAATTGAAACTGCTATATGATTTAGAAAATAATACAAACACATCGAAAAATAAAATAAGAAAGTGACTAATTTTATTTAAAATAAAAAAGGGAAAAAACTAAAAACAGTTTTGATGACAAATAATGTTGTAAAACGAAAATATTTAATTTATACATGAAAGGGAATGTTCGTAATGCTTAAAAATATATTCAATGTGAAATATTGCAATTGAAACCATATTTGACGCTTCATCGTCTGTGTCCGGTTTAGAAAAATGCATCTGAAAATTTGTTTAGATAAAATCTGAGTAACAATTTTATTTTTGAATTGTTCTTGATCTTTTAATTTAATATTTATTTTTATCTAACTCCTGCATCATGTGACTTATAGACGAAAATAGCAGATGTAATTATAAAAATGACTGTAATTGTGAGTCACATGTTATTTGTTTATTTACAATTTTGATTTTACTTTTCTCGCCAAACAATTTGATTTTAAGCCAAAAGAGGAATAGGCATGACATTGATTACAATAATGGCACAATAAAGCATATTAAAAATAATATTGTTTTTTCAAGTGTACGAAATTATTTTTGGAGTAATTATTTATAATCAAATGTAAATTATATACATAACAGTTAATATTATAAAAATGGAGTCAAACATTTAAATTTAATGTAAATGTCTGCCACACTAATTATTATCACACATTAAAAAAAAAAAAAAAAAAAAAAAAAAAAAAATATCACCATTCATTTCTTTTTAGTTTTCTTTCATATTTTTTCTACTTTTTTAAGGTTTTTAAAATATATTCGACTAATCTTCTGTAATCGGGTGACCCGCCAATTCGCGTATTCGCGTATTTACTATATTGTTGGAAATTTCTTTTATATTTGAAGGGAGCTCTGGATGGTGATGGTGAATCCGGTTCCAGCGAATTTGTACTCAGCTATTAGTAAATTTATGGTTTTTCATTATGAAGCAAACGGACAAAAGAATATTTACTATTATATATTTCCCGTGTAAAGTTATTTTACTATCACAAAAAAATAAATACTTGTAATGTACAAAAAATTCTTTGAAATGCCAATGATGGCCAAGGAACAATATTTGCTGATTTCTCACTTTAATCTAGATAAGAAAAAAAACCTGGAAGATTAGATAACATTTTGATTACTATAAAGCAATTTCGACTAACGCACAGCCCTAGCCGCTAAACTTAGTGACAAATTAACCGATTATGTACTTTATGTTGTTTATTTAGACAACAGACTGAAGAGTAATGTAATCTTGAAAATAAAATAAATAACAAGCTTATTTATTTCTCCCAGTTATTATGCCTATAAGAGAAAGGCACAAAAATATTCGGTTCAAGAATTCACAAAAAAGATTATTACTAAATATTTTGCATAACTAACTTTATTTATCATTCGCAAAGAGTTTTATTGGTGAAAGATCTATAATTTAGTCCACAGCAGTTTGCTATTATTTAATTGAACGTAGTTTGGTGCGTAATTAACTTCGTTTTGTAGCTAACTCTGGTACATTTGTAACTATAACGTTGCAAGCCTTCTAATGTTTAACTTCATACTTAGCTGTGTATCTCATTACGAAAGATTTGGAATATTTTATTTGATGCAAATTAGAGGATTATTATTATTATTATTATATATATATTTTTAAACTAGAATCAGTTATTGAGGTTTTTTCCAGGTTAATGGTTACATGATTGCAACTGGTAAACTGGTATATAAAATGAAACCGCAGTGAAAATAACGTTATTTTAATTTTATTCAAACAATTCAGCTTTAATACCTATTTTTTTATGATTCTTTTTTTTTCTAAATATGAAAGTTAAACACTGTTCTTTGTGTGCAAATAACTTATAACATTTTTCAATGTATTTACTCTGCTGGAATCCAAAGATAGAAATCTGTAGTAAACTTGCTAAAGGATGAGGTATATTATGTTTTATAATGTACCGTAGAGTAAAATCGTTTTAAGCTACCAGAACCACACATAGCACCAAGCTGAGAGAACCGCTGAGAGTTTCCACAGACAGTTTCAGAAGGGTGCTGCACGCTGCCTGCCCTTTGATTTACAAAATAGCACCCTTCTTGCCCCTCAGTAAAAAAATGTCCTTTCTCTTTTTGCATTAAAAAATTTTCTTTCATAGTAAAAATTGTCTCAGTGTTTGTTGTCTTGAAAATACCCTGACTTTGCGGACTTTTTGAAATGCGGAAGGATTTTCCAGGCGAAGAACCATATTACTTTAAAATACATGGTAGAATTCACCATTTCGTTTGATTCATTTGATTCATTCGTTGAGGTTCATTTGGAGAATGGACCACCGCAGTGGGCATAGCCTGCTAGTATCTATATTATAAAGGACAAACGTGTCCGTGCGTAACGCTGACGTCATTTTGCGAATGGCAACACTTGCCGATGAAATTTCGATTTTGAGATTTTTGCTACTGCAATTTATTTTTTTTTTCTAAATTTCTCATATTTTCAATTTTTACGCCGTTATATAGCGAAAAAAAATCTACTTTCAAATGCAATTTGTTTGAAAGCTGTATCACAATTTACTCATTTATTATAGCATTTAAATTAAATTTCAATCATGATTTTTTTAAATCTATCTCTATCGTTTGCAGACGATTGCAACGTCGTTATAAAGGGAAAAAAATCCACTTTCAAATGCAATTTGTTTGAAAACTGTATCGCTATTTACTCATTTATTATAGCATTTAAATTAAATTTAAAGAATGTTTATTCTTTAATCTATCACTATCGCTAGCAGATGATTACAAAATATTAATCTGTTTGTACTTTACACAGTATAAAAAAAGTTTACCATTTGTTTCCAGTTAACACTCCATAAGCAATAAATGAAACACAAATTTAACAGACATGTAATTGAAATTACCGATTAAAACCGCTGAAATTATCAGAATAATAATTTAAAAAAAAAAAAAAACTGCTGTAGATAACGAAATTTTTAGCGATTTTTGCGATTATTGACTTCTGGCATGAGGCCTATACGAAATTACCGCTTTTAATAAATTTCAAAATTTCATTTATTGATATTTTTCATATAAAAATGCTATTTCGTGTTGTTAGGGAACAATCTTAAAAAATTATTAAACGTAAAAAATCTATTAGAGTTTTCAGTTTAAAAAAAAAAATGGTTTTCACATATATTCTCTATTTTCTGAAGCCCGTGTTGGATACCCTAGTTCACATAAAATATAAAGTTTTAAGAATCTAAAGGAGACATGAATAACTGGTTTAGAGTTGCCCCAGCAAACAGATCACAGCTGAACTATTGTCCAAATCATTGCCGAAACTGCATTTCTCAACACACCGAAGAGAACGAAGAATAATGACTATTTCTGCTTCAGAGATCAAGCAGAAGTACTAAACATAATGGTCTTCGAGAAAAGAGAAAGTTAGAAACCACAGAGCACATCTGTATTCAAGCTCAAACCGGAAGTGAGACTTTATTCATATTTAAACTGTTATACATCTCATACGGCTTTTTTTTTCTACTTTATTTTACCAAACGGTTTCCGCGTTTAAAAATTACAAATTAATACAAATATATTTTTAAGTAGATAAAGGATTTTTGTAAAGATAATATCTCATCAAAAACAACTCGTTGTAAATGATCCCGCCAACCCACAAACCTAAAACGTCAGCCATAAAAAAGAAGTGATATCACATAAAAAGAAGCGATATAGAAGTGCATACTCCGAGTCCCGTGTAAAAATCTATCACCACTCATAATGTTTCCAAAGGACTCGGAGTGAGGTACAGTATGTGAAAACTGCTTGGCGACCTGCAGGCTTTTATAATGTTCGCGTTTCCTGCAATTACATATGACTATATTATTTTTATTTATTTTTTATTTATTTAATTATTTTGCTCCCATAAAATTGTAAAAAGTTGAAGCTTCTGTGTTTGCATGTCTTTTCTTATTTATGAGCTTGAAAAATTAATTTGTTGATTTTATTTATCATTATTTAAACTAGAAACACCACTCTTACGAAGAAGATTTCTTAAGTAAACATGTAAAGATTTTGAGTTTGTAATATATATATATATATATGTAATGATCATAGACATATTAATAACAATGCACTTTATAATAAACGTTAACTAAATTGAGATATATTGCAATAATTATAGCGTAAGCGGAATCGCATAAGTCTGGGGAAAAATCCGTTCTGTCAGTTCTTTCGCATGAAAAAATATTTATAAAAGTGATATAACAAAAATTAAAAATTTATTTTTTCGATTTTCAAAATTGATATACTGCAAACATTCTAAAAGCCTGCAGGTCGCCAAGCAGTTTTCACATACTGTACCTCACTCCGAGTCTTTTGGAAACATTATGAGTGGTGATAGATTTTTACACGGGACTCGGAGTATGCACTTCTATATCGCTTCTTTTTATGTGATATCACTTCTTTTTATGGCTGACGTTTTAGGTTTGTGGCTTGGCGGGATCATTTACAACGAGTTGTTTTTGATGAGATATCACTTCTTTTTGTAAGGTATTTAATTTCAATTACACAGATTCCATTTTTATTCAGAAAAGAAAAGATAAAAGAAAGATGAAAGGGGCAAAATAAAAAAACAATTGTGATGCTATAAATAGAATTATACATCAGAATTATACAATTTATTGAGTGACTTATTCCAATGTACATGTCTCTACCATAGCAAAGGAGAAACTTTTATATTCATTTCCTTAGATTGTATTCATCAGATTATTTATGACATGTTTATTTTCCTTTTTCTTTTGCTAATATCACTCTTCCGTTTATATACATTCAAAAAACAAAAAAAAATAGAAAATTTTACAGTAGTTTACAAAGTAATTAAAATACTACAGTTTCAGAAAAATGTGGATAAATAAAAAGTACCTTTTTTTTGGTCAATTATAACAATGAGTTTACTTTACCGAGAATAATCAAATTTGTGTTTCTACGAACCATTGTTACTTACAGGGATTTTTATACTAATATATTAAATATTATTCTTGAAAATTACTGAGCACCTTAAAAGTTTTTTTATTTGTTAAGTTTTTTAACTCAATGTTTCGAGAATCGGAAAAATATAAGATTCGCAACGTTTGCAAAAGTATAAAAACTATTAAAGTGATTTCAAAATAGAAAATGTTCGTAGGATGACATGTATTCCAAAACTTTGTGTGATTTTGTAAATATACCACAAAGACTAATGCGTTTACATAATAAACCGTTTAAAAAAATGTAAAATTTTATTAAAATTTTTGATCTGATAAATCATAAAGCTTTAAATTAGATTTTAAAAAGGAGCGTGATTAAACAAAAAAGGATTATATTTACTAAATGCACAAAATACATAGACAAAAGATACATAATTAATGTTTCTAGTCTGTCCATTCCAATTCGGGGATCCTAAAATATAGGTCCTCAATCCCCGGCAGTCCATGAATTAATTAGGACATATTTAATGCAACTGTTAAAATGTTCCCAAAGTCGACAATAGAAGCAATAAGTATAGCTGGTCAAATATGAAACACGGTATTGCTTCATCAGGACTTTGTTTCATGAGATGTTCGTTCTCCAAACATAAAAATATTTTGAAAGTGTTCGTTAACCGAACATGTGTTCGTTATCCGAACATAAAAATCTCACGCGAAAGTATTCGTTAACCGATTTGTTCGTAAACCGAACAGTTCGTTACCGATCACCTATTGTATACGAAATATAGCATTTTAAATTTTTATGGGGAATTTAAGAAATTATTTCCTTTTCATTGTGCTCTTAGGCCTGTTTTTAGAGCATTTTAAGTTCGTCATAGCCGGAGATTCGATGAACGGCAAATATTTAAACGCAAAACTTCTAGCAACATTTTTACATTCTATTACTCAGCGCATGAATGTAAAGTTGGAATTTTTTAATCGCTTTTTTCAATCAATTCCTGATACATTTATTAATAAGCAAAGTTTTTTTTAATCGATGAAAATACTATATTTTAATAGATTTAGAGATTAAGATCGACGAGCTTTCAGACAGACAAAATGAACCCGTATTAAATTTTAAAGCAAGATAATAAAACCTTACAGAGATGGAAACAGTATAAAATCATTAAAATACATCTCACTCAGTAAATATACATCGGTTGTAATGTAATCAAGATCTTCTAAGAGACTCTGTGAACGAAACGTATATGGTTCAACAATACAAACAATAGAGAGTTTAAATGAATCGGATGTAGTAACATATTTGAATATCTTGTGTATATAGCAACTTTGACAAATATTATGCTATATTTACTATTGTTTTTCCTGTGTGTTGAGGAATCAAGTACTTCAACGTAAAAATTCGCTAATTACACAATTATTAATCTTATTAAAAAATCTTTTGAGTTACCCTGTAAACAAAAACTAAATTCTACAGTTCTGTTTCACAATAGGAAGCTAACTTAGGTCGTTCGTAGTAACATATTTTAACATCCTGGGCATACGTTCTTTTTTAAAAGAGTTAGACCACTTAATGTGTCTTTGCTTCATCTTAAGTATAGGAATAAATCACTTTAAAGTGATATATATATAAAAAACTAATTCATATTTTACACAAAATATTAAACATTTGAACTATTCATAAAAACAATGCAATTGTTGCAAACCGCGTAAAAATCGGATAATTACACAATTCTTTAGCCCTATATCAAATGATCTTTTGTGAGAACCTGTAAACGAACCTTAAATGTTACTATTTTTTTATAATAGGGAGCTTACTTGGGTCGACTGTAATAACATATCTTAATATTATGTGTATACGACCATTTCTAAAAGAGTTGGGTCATTAATTATTTTTTTGCTCTATGTTAAGTATAGGAATCAATAACTTTAAACTGATATAAATCAAAAACTAATTAATATTTTATCATGAAACTTACAAAGGTTTGAATTACTCATAAAAACAATTCAAATGACGTAAACCACGTAAAAATCCGATAATTACACATTGCTGTAGCCCTGTCAACAGTTGTTTGCTGCATGTTAAGTATAGGAATCAATAACTTTAAACTCATATAACTCAAAAACTAATTAATATTTTTTCATGAAACTTACAAAGGTTTGAACTACTCATAAAAACAATTCAAATGACGTAAACCACGTAATAATCCGATAATTACACATTGCTGTAGCCCTGTCAACAGTTTTTGGTCTGTACAAGATTTAAAAAGGGCAAAAAAAGGCACTTTTAAAATCGCATTTCCTGAAAACCTATTCGACAGATCTTGCTTTTCTTTTGATTTCTTAGTCATTTGGCGCGCCCCATTCCATAGAATCAAGAATTTTGTTTCTATCATAAATAGAACGCGAGATATAGATGTGTCAAAAACCCGTTTTGTCCCGTCCGCAAAATATAAACTAGACAGAGTTAAAAAAAAAAAAAAAAATGTAAAATCGTTTGGCATCCATTGGCGGAAATTCCTTTCATTTACTGTGTAATGCATTGCTGTTTCTTATGCTTGGCGAGAAACTCTGTCGAGTTTCTATGATGATAATAATGATAATAAATAAAAACCATAAAAATAAAAATAATGAAAACTGAATGTAGCTACTGTCCTTACTTTTAGAAATAAGGTAAAGCTAGGATAGTCTGCGCACAATTCAAAAGAATAGCAATAAAAAATCTAAATATTAATTTTTTGCTAAACTATCCATGAATAATTATTACTTCATTTGTTTTTTATGCATTTCCATTGCTATTTTGTTGTTATGTTGCAATTTAATAGAACAGTTGTAATAAAACAAAGAAAGTTAGTTTGCGCAATCTCTCCTTACAGGGTTGGTGTGATTGCGCACATAAGTAGGAGAGATTATTACTATTAATAACTACAATTAAATTGTTAACCATAATAATTACACTTAAATGACATTGCTGTAAGGTTTTTGTGAAAAAAAATTATTGTATTGGGAGTGATTATTTCAACCTAATGCTTAAAGAATCAGAAAAAGGAAATAATTTAAAAAACGATTAAAAAGTTTTAATTAAAGGAAAAAAAATAAAGAATCAGAAAAAGCAAGTCTAGATAAGATTACAAAATAAAATTATGTAACTTAATAACACGTTTAACTTAAAATTAGTCCTATTTCATTTTTCATTTTTATGCAAATTTACCAATTAGCTGCGTAATCTCTCCTAGCATAGAAACTAATGTGTACAATTCGTCATCTCTCCTAAGTAGCGCCATCTCTCCTAAGTAGCAGATGCGCAAACTCTCCAATTTCGCTAGGAGAGATTGCGAGGCCTTTTATTTAAACATGGCCCTACTAAAACGAACCGTTGATGTTCACATTGTTAGTCTAGATTAGTAGCTTATAAGAAATCGTTTAAGTTTAAAATATTTTGTACTATTGACATTGTATAGAAATTCTGAGGAATAGCTATGAAAATTCAAGCACTTACTTTGGGAAAACAAAACAAAATACTAATACGAATCTTAGACGCTCAAAGCAATCAATGTGCACTTTCAAGTAGACACTCCACTACTGTTGTTGTACAACCACCTGGAGTCGCTACACTCTCGCTCTGCTGCTTCCCCCCGAACCTCTATGTGCCCAATCTCTCCGACCGCGCCATCTCTCCTGGCTTTACCTTATCTAATTTGCTTTAACTTTTCGTATATTAATAGATTACCGATATTTTTATGATTATCTACACAAGGTATTATTTTTATATCCGATTCTATTTGGTATATAATTAATAAATAGTAAATAATAGTAAATAATTGTTGGTATAAAATTTGTATGTCTGTTGACTGTAAAATTGCATGTATCATGTCATTGCATACCATAAAACACTCAAAGCTAACATGAGATTGCAATAAGATGCCATTTGTTAAAATAGATTTATCAAACTGATACGCAATCTCAACAGGTAAAAAAAAAAGTTTTTTCGACTTCTGAAAAATAAAAGTGCATTTTTCGCTTTTTAGGGTTTCGTTCATCTCACGAAACCGTATTGCTCCCGCTTTGTTGTCTGTCTGTCACAGAGCCATTCTCGAAAACCATGTAACTTACAGAGTTGAAACTTTGTGTATAAATCAGAATATCAGCTGTGAAGAGCTGAAAATATTAAAATTTGAAAAATTCGTATTATTTTAATAAATGGAGATAAAAAACCGAAATTCTAACAGCATTTTCCTATTAAATTAAAACAATTTTCGTTATAGACGATGCCAAAAATTAAAAATCAACGATGAAAATCGTTCTACAATAATTATTTCTCTATCAGACGATTTCCACGTGAAAAATGAAATAAAAAGTTTCACCAATTGAGAAAAAAAATTAATATGAAATAAAATTGATTGACGTCATAGTAGTAATAAAACATAAAACGGAAAGATTTTTCAACAATACAAGGAGTATGAGTATGTGTATGTGCACAAAACATATTAATATCACGTCATTAGAGAATTAAAAAGAAAATATGACGTCATATCGGAAGTTTAACGGATTTTTCAAATGTTTCAATATAATACAAAGCGTGTATCAATATGAGTAATAGAGAATAGTAAATGTATGAGTTTGAGGAACGTATTGAATCATTATAAAAACCCGATTATGGAAATATTCGCATATTTTAACATTTTGAAGGTGTACAACATGTTTAATTTTGAAATTATTATTTTTTAAATATCGCATTTAGTCCGCATGACAGATATTACAGTGAGAGAATATAATAGCGGGCTTAGACCGCTATCGGAATGGTTTAGATATTCGAAAAAAAGAAAAAATAGACCGGTAAGTTTTTACTTTATAAAAAACATGACTTTTTTTTTTTCTAAATGAAATTTGTTTGAATTTATTAAAGAAAGGATAAAGTGTTTTGAAAGGAATATTAAACGAAACCCTTTGAGCGATCTTCGATCACACTTACCCACTTGTTTCAGTATTTCGTGACGTTACAAACCTGCAGACATATGTAAAATGATAAACACATAACCTTTCTTGGTGTGACATGTACAAGTAAAAGTAATCGTATACTGCATATTATGTGCAAAATCCGGGCTTACTGTAGAATTAAAAAGAAAAAAATTCAAATATTATCTTTCTTTCATTAATGTTTATTTCGAAATTTCAGTTACTTTAAAATAAAATAAAATTAAATTGAAAATTTGGTTACTTGTTATTTTTTTAATAAAAACATTCATTTATAGTCATTAATGCGGTAAAATACTTTTTAAACTTTGCTTTTGTGAAATTCAACTGATGGAAAATTATTTTTTAATGCTTATTGAGAAGAAAATGTATTTTCAAATCTGCAAATAAATTACTTTCCCTCTCTAACGTTCAGAAATAGAATTGAAATTCTCGATAATTTTGGATTTATTTAAATCTCACTAAATAGAATTTGAAAAATTGTAATCAGAATTTCAATTTTTATCATTTGAGGAAAACATTTTTTCAAAATATGCAGAATTTTAAATATGTATATTTAACTTTTTCTTGCATTGTTTAACCTAGAAAATCTATTATACTGTTATTAAATTTCCAGTAATACAAAAATAAATGAAAATTTCGTTTTTTTCAAATCATTACTTTATTTAAGATTTCTGGAAAACTCTAAAATTTTATATTTTTTTTTTGGCCCTTGTAACGACAGTTCTTTTGGCTCCTACACTGTAAAAAAAATTCAGGAAAGTATCAGGTCATTCGACCGTTTTTATAGAAAATGGTTACATAACCGTAATTTAACAGTACTCTGACCATAATATTACCCATAATATGGTCAGAATACTGTTAAATTGTAGTTATGTAACAGTTTTCTATAAAAATGGTTGAATGACCATTTGCTGCAATATTTTTACAGTGTATGATCAAAATGATAATTTTTAGTGGTCTTTTTCTGGAAATGCTGCCGAAATGTATCATAATTATTATTGTTTGGAATTAGTAGTACTAGACAAATCAATGTCGGCCCCTGTCAGTATAATTTTTAATTAGTGGAATGCACTATTTCACACAGTACCATACCTGCTATTTGTTCTCTTATAAAATATCACTCTAAAAATATCTGGTCATTCAGCCTTTAAATTAAATTAAAATTTTTATTTGAAATATATTTTTTCGTTGTTTTCACAATGAAATAACAAACAAATTCGCTAATTCAATCAGATTCCATATTTTTATTGGGTTAACTTTTTTATATTAATGTTAATCTTTTTTTGTAAAATAACTTAATATTATTCATTCATACGATAAGATCATTTTATAAGATAACTTATTTTTTTCAAATTTAGTTAAATTGGGAAGAAACAAATATTGTTTATATCTACTGTATCAAGAAAAGTACGCTCAATATATACATATATATAATACGTACATACATTAATTATATTGCATCACATATAATATATATATTTGTTTTCCCAACGAAAAAAATGTGAATTTGAACTATAAAAAAAAATTCAGTTATTTAATTATTGCTCATTTGGATTTAAAAAAAGAAATAATAGCCAGAAACGTAATTTGTATCTTTTAAAAGAATAATTTAATGTTTATGAAGTTTTAAAATTATTTGCAGCTGTTCTAAAATTCAAAGTAATCGATTTAAATTAAAATAAAAACATAAATTCCGATATAAATTATTTTTTTAGAATTTATTTGTGTCGTCATTTAAATTTATAGTTATTAATTTATATAAATCACATTATTTTAGATGTTGTAATTTCGTATTTCCAATAATATAAAAGTGTGTAAAACTGGTTAATTTTGTTTTACTAAAAAAAGTATTTCTAAATATGATCCAAAGTTAAAAACCTTTTGTACGTCGTCATTTAAATCATGATGCAAATCAAGTGCTTCTAATAAATTGCAAAACTTTAAACATGACATGAAAAACATAAAATTCCGATATAAATTATTTTTTTAGAATTTATTTGTGTCGTCATTTAAATTTATAGTTATTAATTTATATAAATCACATTATTTTAGATGTTGTAATTTCGTATTTCCAATAATATAAAAGTGTGTAAAACTGGTTAATTTTGTTTTACTAAAAAAAGTATTTCTAAATATGATCCAAAGTTAAAAACCTTTTGTACGTCGTCATTTAAATCATGATGCAAATCAAGTGCTTCTAATAAATTGCAAAACTTTAAACATGACATGAAAAACATAAAATTCCGATATAAATTATTTTTTTAGAATTTATTTGTGTCGTCATTTAAATTTATAGTTATTAATTTATATAAATCACATTATTTTAGATGTTGTAATTTCGTATTTCCAATAATATAAAAGTGTGTAAAACTGGTTAATTTTGTTTTACTAAAAAAAGTATTTCTAAATATGATCCAAAGTTAAAAACCTTTTGTATTCGTCTATTTTTTAAATCATGATGCAAATCAAGTGCTTCTAATAAATTGCAAAACTTTAATTGAATACATAATTAGTATTTTTCATATATAAATCACTTTAGACGTTATTAGCGTACAAGCTAATAAATATATTAAATGAAAAAATCTATTTAAGTTGTAATAATTAAAAAAATTAATAAAAAAATTAAAAAAAAGTTTTTACCTATGTTTTGTAACCCGGGAAGCTTGTGTTGGACATACTAGTATTTATAATTATCAGATTTGTACGAAACTGCCGAAGGTATATCTAATTACATTTTAAGCTTAAAAACGATCTATTTGTTATCTTTGGCCAACTGTTTGGTGAGTCTTCTTAATCGTAAAAAATATATATATTTAACATTTTTCAAAAAATAAATGATAACTGGAAAAAAATTATCTTACTTTAAAATGTATGATTAGACAGAAATATTTCGTATTTTACAAACTATAAAGTAATAATAGACTTTTACATCAAATAAAGGAATACTGCGATTAATATTTTTATCTTTGATTTGGGTATCCTTTACCATAGATACATTACAAAAGAAGAGAAATATTTCTCATTCCAGATTTTATCTTTATAAGATTTACGGACAGATAACCTCTTTTAAGTTACCAACGATTTCCAAAAGTTTTTTTTCTTATTCAGAAACCAACAACTTTACCAGAATTAAAGAAGTGTTTCTAAAACAAAAGTATCTCTTCCTGCCCGGATTTTTTTAAACGTTACGTGAACGTTTACATATTCTCTCAAACAAAAGTATATATTTTTTGAAAGAATTTTGAAGTAATATGTTTAACAATCTTGCAAGACTAACAAAATAGTGTTCATTTTACACTGTTAATTTAGCAATCACAGTTTTATTTGTTTATTTTATATATTTTTTTGGCTTCAAGGGTATCTGAAGATAAAGGAAATTCTCTTAATTTTGGGAATCAGGGAAATAAATATATAAAATTTTCGTAAAATATCTTGCTACATTAAGAAACATTTTTTACAGTGTATTTTTGATATCACCTAGAAAGTAATCTACTTTTCTCAATTTACAAATTGATAAAATAATAATAATAATAATAATAGTAATAATAATAATAATAATAATAATAAAGTTATTGTTTGTCAATTTATAAAATCAGTATTGTCGTTTGTATTTTAAATTTAGCAACAGTAATAACCTTATATGTTTAAGAGAATACTCCGTTGATAATGTTCTTTTGCACTTCTTGTTTGTTGAACGCGGCTTTAACATTCAATTATTTATTTTTTAATCAATCATCATTATATAATCATGGGTCATGGGATGAATCAAATTCTAATTTTCTTATGGGATTATGTTTTTTTTTTTTTTTTTTTTTTTTTTTTTTTAAGCTGGGTACATTTATATTGGATTACCATCTAATAACACAAATAAAAGTGAAAAAGCCAAAATCAAGAATAATAAATAAACATTAAATTAGAATAGAAATAAACATTAACGTCTATATTTATATAATTCAAAAATATAAAGTCATTAATAACGTAAGAATAAATAAGAGAATATTTTTCAGCTCTCCCTGCAGGCAATTCGCAATTTATAAACTTTTGTTTTGGTATTTTCTCTTGAGATGAATTTTTGTTAATAAATTTATTTAAAACTATTTTTAAAACTGTAACTACATTGAAGAAATTCGTGTTATTCGACTTTTTCAAAGAAAATATTCTAATTCTATACTAAATAGGATTTGTATTACTGTTTATCAATAATAATATTAAAAATAATTCTTTTATATTTCAAATTCTATTTCACAATATATACCATATATTTTAAATAATAAATAATGAAGGTTTTTTGCATATTATAATTATTCATATTTAACTGCAGCTGATTTATAATGTTGAAAAGTCATTTTTCAAAAAAGATAATCTCCACGTATTTCTAATTTTTATAAAAATACTACAAAAAAAAAAAAAAAAAAAAAGCTTTACGCTCCAAATCCGTATTCGTTTATTAGTATTATTAGCAACTACGTTGCTTTTTTAATAATCGAGAAAAAAAAATTAGTTTATCATAATTTAATTTAAATTTCTTTCTTAACTATATAAATACAAAATTTCAATCTATTTGATTTTTTCATTTCTTTTTCGAAACAATGAAAATTCTCTTGCATTCTTTATTTGAATTAGTTTGAAAAATATTTGTTTAGCCTTTTTTTTTTTTTTTTTTTTTTTTTTTTTTGAGGAAATTATTTCTTTGAGTTTCTTTCGCTTATCATAAAGAAAAATTCACAATTGTTTACAGGTAAATTAAAATCAGTTATTTTTAATGTAATTTTAAAGAACTAAATTAATTATCTATGACTTTAACCCGCCGACTCTCATTGTTACACCATACGTCTTTGAAAGGACCTTTGGGCTTATATTTTTAAAGAATACGTACCTTTATTCGGATGGTGCCTTTATTCGGATATAACACATGGGCTGATAAGTTCCCGGTCTAATAAAGAAAACACAACTTTTTAACATAACTTTATAACTTTATATCTTTAAAACTTTATAACTTTAATAAAGAACATAACTTTAATAATAAATAATAATAATAATAATAATAATAATAATAATAATAATAATTTAATAATAATAATAATAATAACAATAATAATAATAATAATAATAATAATAATAATAATAATAATAATAATAGTAATAATAATTTAAATAAATGAATAATAATAATAATAATTTAATAATAAATAACATAATTTTATTACGAAAAAGCTCAAAACAGTGCACAGAATCATCGACTTGTTGTTGTTTTTGGTTAAAAGTCAACACGCGCGGCACCCACTTTGACAACAGCTTTTTCATAGACAAATGTTCTTTCAAAATAAAACCTACACGTACCTTGGATATCTTCAGAGTCTGAGCTATCTCCTGCAACATCACTTTACGGTTCCCCAAAACGATTTTGGGGACTTTTTTATGTTTTCCAGAGTATTCACCTCTTTTGTGTGGTGGATCACTGGTGTCCGTACGACCACGTTTAAATTCAGCAAACCAGTCAATAATGGTTGATTTAACTGGTGCAGTGTCCGGATAACGCTTATCAAGCCAAGCTTTTGTTTGAACGGTATTTTTCCCATCAAATAACAATTCTTGAAATTCTTGTTTATCCATTTTTTTGTTTATCAACAAAGTCGTTCAACTAAAACCACTCTAACGTTTTATCCACACGGCGAATCGTCATAACATTTTTTTCTTCTACCTTTTAAAGGTTAGTATTTGTTAAAAAAAAAGCATCAGTTCGGCGATTGCAACGCCATCTGTGTACCAGACCGGGAACTTTTCAGCCCATGTGTTAAAGAAATTCGTTTAATGTGAGAAAAAAATCCAAAATCTCTCGAATATGTTGCTATGATACTCGTACTATAACCTTCCAAAGTTTTGTACTTCCTACTAACAAGCAAGGAATTGAATTATCCTTTTTCTTGGACATATCAAAAAAGCCCTAAATCACATACTTCTTTTTTGACTGGATGTTAAAGTTAACTAAATAATGATTTAATATTTGCAAGATTTCTATTGTTTGATTATTTTTTGTTGTTCTGATGCTATATTGAATGTGAATGTTCTCCTAACCTTATAATGTACAAAAATTTACCTTCTAAAGTTTAAGCCGTAAAATCTGGTACTTTCTGCTTCTAGTAGCTCTTTTGTGATTGATAAGGCACTTTTTGATTTCATATCTGGAAATTACTCACGTAAATACTGAATAAACGTTTAATGAAATACAATTAAGACGATTGTAATTATAAAAAAAAAACATCTATTACAGATAACCAGTGGACCAGTGCGATTATAATTTTTTTGAGAATATTTATTATACTTGTTAATGATATTAATAGGTAACCAGTGGACCCGTGCGAAGATATTGCACTGCTGTCTAAAAATTTCTAGCAATATCTAATATTTTTTTGATGCAGATTTCAGATTCTAAAGAAAAATTAAGGATACAATTATATGCACACAACATTAATCATGCCAGAACATCATCTCATTTATGTCCTCAAAGTTATAAAAAAACTGATCGGAGATAGCAAAATAATAATAATAATAATAATAATAGTAATAATAATAATAATAATAATAATAATAATAATCGTATTTTAACTGCATTAGAGGATGACGCCATCCGCTTCGGAAAAAATATGGGACAAAGAAAAATAAATTGAATATTTATAAAAAAATCAATATAATTTAATCTAACAAAGCATACCTTTAAGGCTACACGTGAAATACCACTGCTTCGATCGATCGATATATGTTGTTTTTTCTTTCCCCTAAACATTTCAATTTCAACTTTGCTTTTTAACCATAAATATAAAATAAACTCGAGCGGAGACATCACACTTTATACATTTTTTTTGTAATTTTTACTTATTATAATCGGCATAATTTAATGCAGTATTTTATTTTTGTGACAACAATAATTCAATAAAAACCTTTCCTTTCATTTATGAAACAACACTGATTTAATTTTTAATTAACTTCACTTTTTAATTCAAAACATGTTTTAACAAAATATGAGTGTGCTATGTTAGAAGCCGGTTCCAAAAACCTTTCAAATGATACATCATTCATTGCCGTGCGTTTTGTAAATGAACAGATAAACGGATGTTGACAAAAACCATATATATGACTGTTTATAAATTTAATAAAATTTGTGGTTAGGGGTTATTTGGACTTAGTCCTGAAGCAAGTTTCATAAAAACATATTTTGGTTATCTGCACACTATTCATCTCTGTTAAATTTTACAGTTTCATGTGATTGTGTTTTTAACTAAAACTATTGTTGTTTTGGGGATATATAATTGGATGGGAAATATAAATTTCTTTACAGCATAGGTGTAACTGCAAGGTACAAAGAAGAGCAGATGAAAGTTTTCGGGGTCACAAATTTTCATGTTTTTATCAGAAATCAAAATAACCTGGACTAGAAGAAGGCAGGAATAGTTTGTCAGTCGTTGAACGCCTTTGTTGGTAGATAGTGCTGTTATCTGTTACACTGTATAAAAATATGTTGATTTTATAGAAAAAACTGTCTGCAAGGACGTCACTAAAAACTGTTTATTTTTCGGATATAATATGTATTTATTACAAAGTTTCTGCTATTTAAAAAAATGTCTAAAAAACAACAATATATAAAACTGTTGTTGTTTTGGAGAAATATAATCGGATAGGAAATATAAATTTCTTTTCGTCATAGGTGTAACTGCAAGGTACAAAGAAGAGCAGATGGAAGTTTTCGGGATCACAAATTTTCATGTTTTTATCAGAAATCAAAATAACCTGGACTAGAAGAAGGCAGGAATAGTTTGTCAGTCGTTGAACGCCTTTGTTGGTAGATAGTGTTGCTGCATTTTACACTGTATAAAAATATGTTGATTTTATAGAAAAAACTGTTTATTTTTCGGATATAATATGTATTTATTACAAAGTTTCTGCTATTTAAAAAAAATGTCTAAAAACAACAATATATAAAACTGTTGTTGTTTTGGGGAAATATAATCGGATGGGAAATATAAATTTCTTTTCGGCATAGGTGTAACTGCAAGGTACAAAGAAAAGCAGATGGAAGTTTTCGGGGTCACAAATTTTCATGTTTTTATCAGAAATCAAAATAACCTGGACTAGAAGAAGGCAGGAATAGTTTGTCAGTCGTTGAACGCCTTTGTTGGTAGATAGTGTTGTTACCTTTTACACTGTATAAAAATATGTTGATTTTATAGAAAAAACTTTGAGCAAGGACGTCACTAAAAACTGTTTATTTTTCGGAAATAATATGTATTTATTACAAAGTTTCTGCTATTTAAAAAAATGTCTAAAAAAACAACAATATATAAAACTGTTGTTGTTTTGGGGAAATATAAATTTCTTTTCGGCATAGGTGTAACTGCAAGGTACAAAGAAGAGCAGATGGAAGTTTTCGGGGTTACAAATTTTCTTGTTTTTATCAGAAATCAAGATAACCTGGACTAGAAGTAGGCAAGAATAGCTTGCCAGTCATTGAACGCCTTTGTTGGTAGATAGTGCCGTTACCTTTTACACTGTATAAAAATATGAATTATAGAAACAACTTTGAGCAAGGACGCCACTAAAACCTTTTTATTTTTCGGAAATAATATATATTTATTACAAAGTTTCTGCTATTTAAAAAAAAAACTGTAATTTTGTAATAAATACAGAATATTTTCTTAAAATAAAATTTTTTTCTGGCGTCATGGCGGACAGCATATTATTATTATTATTATGATTTTGCTGTGAAATTACCACACATGCGTACATCAATATATATATATATATATATATATATATATTATAGCGTAGAACGGTTAGATGAATCACGCCAATATTTTTAAAACATCACACCAAGGACAATCTGTTTTTTTTTTATATTATTATTATGTTGTTATTTTATATTCAAGTAACCCCAAATTACCATGCGTAACAAGTATTTCTTTTTAATTGAATAATTTACAGTCATCAAGTAAGGATTATATTATTTGCATATTTCTGAAATTAAAGTTTTCTGACCTATATCCAGAAAATAGAAAAACAAAATGCTGCAAAAAATCCAAAATTGTAACAGTTATAATTTTTTTTCTAAAAAGAAGCAATTTGTTTATCCAGTAGTAGATATATGTTTTTTTTTAAACTAAATGAATTTCCGCTTTAACTTTCAAGAACGCACAAACTGATTCTTGTTTTAAATCAATTATTCTCCGGATGACAGCAAATTTCTTCTATATTGGAAAACATTAATATATTTTTTAATTTAAACGTTACGAGTTTAAACTTAAATTTTAGTATTTTTTTTTTACATATAATCACATACTTTATAGAAAAATATAACAAAAAAAAACAATATAAATGCTGTGTTTTTATAAATAATTTTTTTCAAATGAAAATGGTAAAATGAGCATATTGTTTTCACAAATATTTTTCTATCTCTAAAACTATTCTTTTGAAAAGTACAAATGTAATAAGTTGATTTTATATTGTAGAATTATGTTTGAAGGACATTTTAAAAACACAAAGGCCATTTTAAAACTAGTCGGATGTGAAAATCCCAAACTTTCTTCTATCAAATACATGTTAATATTTCAAAATAACAGAATAAGAAATTTGATGAAATTACGTGCATTAATTTTTTAGATATTACTGTCTCTAAAATTGTGTAAGTCCTAAATAATGCAGAGTAGCAGCGCCACCTGCTGGGCTATAAAAACCAAAACCTAAGCACCAACATGTTATGTCAACGTGTAACTGAATCGGAAGATTCGTGAATATCCACGCATCAGTTCTTGAGATAGAGCGTGCAAAATACAGTATAGCAGGGGCACCTGTAGGTCGAATAACACCAAAAACTAACCGTCACCAATGTATATGATGGTCTAACTATATGTAAAGTTTTATTAAATTCCGTGCATTAATTCTTGAGATAGAGCGCCCACATTTTTTTTCACAATTACTTAGACACACACACAGGCAGACAGACAGACAGACTCACACATAGACATTTTCTAAAAAACAGTGTTCAAATTTAGGCATATGCTTTTCGAGTTAGTTAATTCTTTGATTGACATCCCTTATGGTGTATTTTATGAAATTAAGAATCTGATTTCAAATAATATAAATAGATAGTTAGTTTTAAAAGAAAAATTAAGAAAAATATATTTTATGCTCTATTTGTTATATACATATCATGACTTTTTAAAATCAGTTATTCTTTTGGATATCTGATCATTAAAGTTATACAAACCCCACCTCCACGAGCAGCATAAACAAAAACCATTGCAAAATATATATATGTCTTAAAAAAAAGAGTATTTTAAAAAGTTTTTTTCTTTTATGTAAAAAATCCACATATGCATATTGCACTAACAAATTTGTCTGTTTTATTAATAAAATCATTTAATAATATGCCGAAATTCATTTTAAAATACTTATTGTGAAATTTAAAAAGAAAAAAGCGAGACCCTTAATGAGTTTTATAAACAACATTGATAATTTATTTAACTAGAAATGCGAAAGCTGGGATAATTATTAAAATAAAATTTCAAGAAAAAAATTGTTAGATATTAGAGCAAATATTTTAAATTATTGTTTTGGTCATCTGTTCATAACAAAAAAAAGTTATCTAAGTATTTATTTTCTCTTAAACAATTAAAACTTTCATAAGCACTTCCATAAAAATACAGTTGCACTAGAAGAAATTAAAAGAAATATTTTAATGATGCGTCAAGCTTAAAATAATTCAAATGACTAGCAAACAATTCCAATATTCTAATGACATGCAACGCAGTTATTAAATGCATATTTTCACTGTCAGTTTTTCACGTAGAAATTTTAATTGAAAATGTTTTTATTTTGAAATTTTGATTTTGTCTGTTTATTTTGAATTATTTCCTGAGTGACGAAAACTATTTTCAAAAACGTTTCAACATATTTTAAGTCTTAACATCCCGCTTAGAATTTATTTTATTTTATTTTATTTTATTTTTATTAATTTGAAAATACATTTTTTTAAACCAAAATAATTTTTGAAAGTACGGCATGTACATAATTTGGAATTAATACTGTTTTTCACAAATAAATGTTTGTAAATCATTAACGCTAAATTTGAAGTAGTTTGTTTTCAGAAAAAAATAAATATTTTAATGTTCATTCTCTGTAAATACGTTTGAAATCAATTATTTTTAATTGGTATTTAAAGTAGAAAACATTTTTTGTAAAAATATAATATTTAATCGAACGAAAAGAATAACAGTCATATGATAAAATGATAATAATAACTTACTAAAACGCTGAAAGACAACTGAAATACAGATTCCTTTAATATTCGCGAGAGTTAAATTTCAGGGAAACCTCGAAAATATCAAATCCACGAAGTGCTATAAAAAGGAGTTGCGCTCTGTGAAATTTTAATTCGAGTGGCACAGCATTAAAAAAATCAAAATAATATATTTATTAATAATACATTATGCCTAACATATATGCAGAAGTTAAATGTACGCACATATTCATTCATAAACATGAAATTTATTTATGAAATATAATGCAAATTTTCTGACTGGAGAAATAATTGCAGCTAAAAAATTATACGTTTTTGTATAAAGTAATTTTGACTCTCTAAATTCGCAAACAGATGATAA
This sequence comes from Maratus michaelseni, assembly GCA_963931845.1. NCBI lineage: Eukaryota > Metazoa > Arthropoda > Arachnida > Araneae > Salticidae > Maratus > Maratus michaelseni. The sequence continues at coordinate 200,296,490 of OZ007593.1, read as the reverse complement.
TGTATTAGTGAGACACTATGCTATACAATATTAAAATACAAGATTACAGCTAAATGCTGCAGATATGTTTGCATTTATTTTCTATCTAAGAGACGTTTTTAATAAAAAGAGACATGAACCTATGAGAACCAGAACATGTTAAATTAACAGATTAAATATACTGCTACCTTACCACTTGTAATATCACCATTGCAATGAATATTCTGCTGTTTTTACTATTTTACTTTTCTACAATACTGGCTTCTTTTTGAGATGACAACTAAAAATTGGTTTTTAAATACATATTGATAAAACAAAGGAAAAATAATATTTAACCACTATAAATTATAAAAAGAAAGCGATAATAAACAATCGCTAGTGTTAACTTTTTCCGCATTTTCAAGTTCAGGAATAATTAATACTCGCGAATGTTAAAATCGCGAATGTTGATATCGTGAATGTTAAAACCGCGAATGTTGAAATCGCGAACGTTAAGGGATTACTGTATTATATTTTTTTTCACTTCTGTAACTATTTAATATTCTTAAGCGGAATAGTAGTGTTTTTTTTTATTTTCATAAAAGCGAAATTGGAAGGTATGTTTATATCCTAATGGTTATTGTGATATGAAGTTCAATAAAAAGAATCTGTCAATCGCTTTTATAAAATAAGACATTTAAACGGGGTGTTTGTGCATTATTTACTCTAGCTGAAAAAAAGCTATTAATGCAGCTGTGCCAACGTGTTGCATAGGTTGATTCACGTGACAAACTGTTTTTCTACACACGCAAAGCAGAAAATTATACATTGCTAGTCAATTTTTCGCTTTTTTACTTTCGTATTTTTACAAAATGATTCTTCCAATCAAAGCATTTCTTAAATATCCCAAACATCAGAACCTCCCAGGGGGATACCTTTTCTTTCGGTATTCGCGGGCTTTGCAATACCGGCACCTGAGCGATTTTTCTCTTTTTTTTCTCTCTCCATTCCCTTTTCTAATTTCCACTCTCATTGTGGTTTCCTGTTTTGAGGTGAGGGCGATTCTGCATAAGCCGATATCATCCTGTTTATATCGACTTATGGAGAATTGTAAATCACCCACGCGTTAGCCGCGCATGGCGACACGTGCAACTTGGAAAGGGGAATCCTGGAGGTTGAGGGAAAGCAACACACTGCTTTGGCCTCTGCTTCAGGTAGACGTTAAGTGCATATTGGTCCCGTATACATCAATCGTAAGGTCAGCTGACTTATCACTGGCTGGCGTTCAAGTGAGCGGTCACATACTAGTCCTCTCGTTAAGGGTGAAAATTGACATAGGTGTGTCTTGTGAACATTTGGATCCTGGTTAGCACTGCTGCACGAATGTGCATCCCCTCTTTGGGCTCGGTAGTGCGTGGTGCGACAGGGGTCTGAATTAGTTTTCTCAATCATATGGATGGAAAGTTTTCAATTCCTACTACCTCTCTCCCATGTGGAGAGCAATAAATTGTACATAATAATTATTCAATCGGTTTTTTATTATTAAACGCACTGATAGTCTCTCGGATAGTTCTTTTAAGAGAATTTGTCATTTTCTTATTGCAAAATCATTTCAGTCTGTTTTTGAGATGGTCATTCACTTAAAAAATGCAGTCTGGAGATTTTCTGTTGAGGGTTTCTTCAGACTGCCACTCACAATTTATATCGATGTGAACACAATAGGCTCTTTATCTGCTTCTATTCAGGTCCATCAAATTCTCAATACAAGCCGTGGTGTAATATCAGAACCAGAACTTTTATTCTCTACAAAAGAAGAACTCTTACAAAATTTAAAAGATGAAAATGTAATAGATGTACGCCATATCAATATTCGTCGGAATGAGCAAGTGCTTCCTACGAAGCACACTGACTTTCAGTAGCCCTACTCTACCAACTAGAATTAAAGCTGCAGACCTGATCTGCCCAGTCTGGCCTTGTATTCCTAACCCTCTCCTTTCTTCTAAATGGCAGCGTTATGGCCGCTGTAAAGCTACCTGTCATGGTTCTACTACATGTGCCTGATGTTTAGAAATCGACAATGACAGTAACTGTTGTAATAAAGCTGAACGCTGTGTAAACTGTAAAGATGACCATGCTGCCTACTCTCGTTATTGTCCAAACTGGATACCTGAAATAGAAATTCTTGCTGTTAAAAATACTCAAAAACATTCGTAACCTGAAACTCGTAAACTTGTTGAATCTGTGAAATGGCTCGTGTGCAGTCATTTCATATTCTAGTTTAGTGAAAAAATCTTCAAAATCCGTAAGGCATAGGCACCCAAACTTAACACTTTTTAGTAGCTGATACATCTGATATTTTTTCATCTAGTACTGTTAGGAAATATTACCGTGATATGTCCTGTTATTAAAAGCTAGGAAATGTACTCTGGTTGAAACTTTTGCCACACTAATCACAGCCCAACACACCAAAATAGAATATTTTGATCCTTCTAAAACAGTCGCTCAAGATTGTACTAATAATCACAGCTTGTCACAACAGTTTACTCTACAATTCAGTCAAGACAGTCTTCTTCTCCGTCTCCAAGCAAATTGCAAAAATCTGATATTTCTGTAATACAGCAAGGAAAACAAAAGTCAAGCACACAGAAGAAGAAAAGTTCATCTCAAGAATCTTTACACTAGAAAACTGTTAAGAAAAAACCCACAAAATCACTTTCTGAAGTACCTTTTTATAATTTTAATGATTCCAAACATCTCATCCGATATGCGGAAGAAACTGTGTAATCAGAGACTCAGATATAAATGACGAAAATGTGTTTCAGAAATTTGAGCCTACATGATTTTAACTAGTTATTTTTATTCAAAGTGTTCATGCTACATAATTTTGACTTTTCATACTTTAATTTTTGAATAATATCACTGTACAAGATTTGGCTAAAAAGTTTAGTTTTATTATTCGATATTATGATTTCATAAAAGTTTTTAACTACATTCTTCATCTCCTATACTGTATTATTTGGTTGTATACTTTGTTTCTTGTCCAATCGTTACTTTACAGATTGTACAGATTTTAATTGTAAAGATTTTCTATATTTTTTTAATTGTGGTATTTTGCCTTCATTAAATTATTTTAATTAGATATCATCAAATTGCTTCTTTAATGAAACAGCGTTAGGTTTGATCATCTTGTTTTTATGACCAGCTTTTAAAATAATTTAAAAAATATAATTCCATGTTTTCATGACCAGCTTTTATGATAATTTTAAAAATATAATTTTATACGTTTTTGTTCTAATTTGTTTTTACGACCACCTTTTAAGAAGATTTTAAAAATATAATTCTATGGTTTTGTTCTACCTTGTTTTATGACAAGCTTTTAAGGTAATTTTTAAAATATAATTCCATGTTTTTATGACCAGCATTTAGGATAATTTTAAAAATATATAATTTTATATGTTTTTGATCTACCTTGTTTTTATGACCAACTTTTAAGATGATTTTAAAAATATAATTCTATGTTTTTATTCTACCTTGTTTTTATGACCAACTTTTAAGATAATTTTAAAAATATAATTCTATGTCTTTGTTCTACTTTTTTATTGGCGCAGCATGTCCCTAAAAGGATTTTGTGCCAGTAAACCCCATTCAACCAACCAACCAACCAAACATCCGCCATTATGAATTTGAAATAAAATTCATGAGAGTTAACAGTGCTGAAGATCTAACTAAATTATCGTCTTCATTAATATTATACAATATTTATTTTTACTCTGTATTCAAATGAACTCTTTTTTTAGTTCACTATAAGATGAATTAGCACCTTAGTATAGATTTTTATCTTCTCATGTTTTGCATAACGATTACCCGTAAACTGACGCTTTTTTGGACGCTCTACAGAAGAGCGTTTCGCGCTATTACTCATTATAAATTCTGATAAATACTAAGAAGTGCAATGATATTACAAAACCAGGACTATATTATTCTGAAAAAGAAAACACAGTTTTGTTTCATATTAAGCACTTAATACTTTGCCGTCCGGCGACACCAAAGTGGTGTGGTACATAACTAACTTAATTTTAATCCTTAAATGCTAGATTGGCACCAGAATTTTGGAATGAAAAATTCCCTTTTATCAAGTACACGAAGAAAAGATTTTACTTATTTTCGAATAAATTTGTTTCTAAATTCTGGTGTTAGTCAATCATTTCAACATTTTACGAATAGAAGATTTTTATGAGACATGAGGACGGCAAAGTGTTAATAGCGAATAAAAGTAAACATCTAAGCAAATTTCCGATCACATTTTTGAGCAAAGATATGATTGTAAACAAACTTGGCGAAAGAGTAAGTTGAAGTTAATATTTTAAAGCCTTCTTATTATTGTTTACGGTACTCAACTGAAACAAATTGACGCATTTTAGCATATTTCCAAAGTTTTGTTAACCAGAAAGCGCGACAAATAAATGCAATCAAACTGCTTTGACAGTTGCCGCAGGGCATTTAAATCGGAAATGAAGGCGTGGTGTCTACATTTTCCTCAATATCTCAGTAAATAATTGTCAATCAATTAAAGGATTGTTATCAGTTTAATTAGAATAGATTTATCTTTCTAAAGATCTAAAAATCGATTTTTTGAATATATTAAAGGTGTATTAGACTGAAGGTCCCTTCGCGGTGATTTTCGTTTGTTTAATTGAGACAGATTCAAATATATAAGTTCTCATTTAAGCTCTTCTCATGTAAAGTTGTCCGTTAAAAGTTTTTTTTTTTTGGTCCTATAAAAGTCATTTTACTGAAACCCAAGTTTTAAAAAAAAAATGAAAAAATATTTGATAAAAAACGGATATTTCAGAAAATACGGAAAATTTCCTGAAGTTTACGGAATTTTTTTTCCGTTAAAATATTGAAATAGCACCTGCGCACAGTGGAGTATTTGACCCGAAATCCTGGACAAAACTATTTTTCTATGTAAATATAGCCCGATTGCCTTGAAATTGTTATATGTTATTGGGTATCAATATGGCATGTTTGGTATTGTAAATGAAGTCTATAGCATTTACGGTTCATTTACAGAGACACCCGAAATAATTCCTTTACATTATGTCTATTGTAAAAAATCGTTTGCTCTGTATTTTAATGATATCACACTATTTTAAACGTACTGAAATTTATATACATCACCGAGGTGTATTAAGGCACTTATTGTAGAATATGGTGTGTATAGAATATATCGTTCATTTACAGGTACACACAAAAGAATTTGGCTGAAGAATAAATTTAACTATTGAAGTCTATGACCATTAATTGCTGGAAGTGCGCTTGTAGTTGTGATATGCATTTTTAAATTGATTTTTTTTTTAATATTACTTGGTGTGGATAAATTCTATAGATCATTTGTACAAACGTTCTCAAGCACATTTCCGTTTATTCCCTGAAATGGCTGAATGGAAATGTTTAACTTTGTTATGCGTTTCACTAAATTAACTTTTAGCATTCTATGTAGTATACATACAAGCCATAGCTTAGTTTAATATTTTATACCTTAAAAGCTGACGAAGTGTAAGTAAAATTTTAACACTTCACATAATAATAAGTATACATTTTATAAATATTTTGACAACTAAGAAAAAAAAGAGACATCATTTAAGAAGAACGCAAAGAAAAAAGAAGTTAAAATATTAATTTACTAAGTAGATATTTTAAAAATACGAATACATCACATGCCCATAGACTTAACATTACCGAAGGGAGTTTGGAAGTCTAGCAGCCTTAAATGTTTGCTGTTTATAAGAGAAAAGTAATTGTTGATAGATTTTTTTTATTTACTAGTAATGTTTAATTAAATGTATTTAATTGTACTATCTATAAAATTTATTATTTACATTTAATTTACTTTAATAATAGTTACTACATTTAATTTACATTTAATAAAGATTATTTACATTTGATAATACATTTAATACAATGGAGCCTCTACAGTATATAGATGCTGGTTTTTCAGTGTATTTAATAGAGTACCAGTTTCAATCTGATTCTTCAGAACTCTGTTTTTAATCTTCTTCATCACACTCTTCTTGGCTTTTATCAGAACTACCATCAGACCTAGCTGGAAGAAGAAGTTGTAGGGTCTTGCTACTGTATGGCTTGCTCTTTTCCCTTGGTCTTTGTCTAGAGCAGTTTATAAAAGGATCACTGCTTAAAAGAAGCCGATTTGGAAATCTCTATAGCAAACTTCTCTATTGCGAACTTTTCTATTGCACTTTCTTGAGTACTTTGTACGGTACTGTCTAAAGTGTTTGTTTCTGGACTCGGCAGCTTCTTATGACCGTTGGCCAATGGGTACGACAGCTTTCTTAATTACAGTGCCACCATGAATCAAAACCTTGGCATTGTTGGAATCATGGGGTACCAATTGTAAAGGTTCACATACAGTCTTGCTGTTTCATCAGCAGATGTTTGGAACTTTTTTTCGTCAATACGATGACCACTTGATATGACTTCCAATGTTACTTACAACCTTTTAATCATTTCTGCGTCTTCTCCAGACTTCTTTAATTCCGTCCTTTCTCCCCTTTTTTTCTACCTATGAGCCTCCGAAACTAATTGGAGACACTTTTTTCAGTAAATAAGTATTTATAATTTGAAGCCGATCTGATATTTCTATCAAGAGGTATCGAGTTTCGTAGGTGTGTACGTACTTACATAGGTACGTAAATGCATGCATACAGGATATGTAGAGGCAAAAGCTCTCAGGCAATATCCTGTAAGCTAAAAACCTGCAATAAAAAGATAAAAATAAAGTTTTTATCTTTTCAATTCGGTTGCCGCAAAAAATGGGATTTAAGTAGTCCACCCGAAAATAAATTATATAAAAAAATGGCAACAATATGCGGAAGATTTTTTTGCAGAAATTGGCACTCAAGACTATAACTAATACAATTATAATTCAAACATGATCCGGAAAAGCCCGGCACATATTTAAAAAGCTTTCGATATGTTTAAATTAGAGCGAAAAACGCTTTAAAAAAGACCCTTTTACACATTTAATATTTTTTTATTACATTAAAAACTAAACTATTTAAATTTACACATAGTTTAACACTAAGCTCTGACTTTTGTTAAACACGCAAGCCCTGTTTAGTTTCAATTCAACAATTCATTGAGACACAAAAAAATATATTTAAACATAACAACAATGCCTAAAATCAACAAAAAACACGTCTACTCACAAAAAAACTTCCTCTTCAACTGAGGCCAGGAGCCACTAGATATAACTCAGGTTTCAAAAATAGACATAGATCGACGCATCAATTATTTAGCTATTAAGAAACATGATTTTTACAATTGTTGGCGAAATTTTAATTTTTGCATTTTTGGCCAGGTTTTTGGGTCAAATACTCCACTGTGCGGTGTCTGGATTGCCAGCAAAATTTCTGTATTTTAACAGAATGTGTTCTTACAGTGCGGATGCCATTCGCACGTTTATGAAAGCTCCATTTATAGCGCTGGTAATAACATCGTCTGATAGAGTCAGCTCTTTAGTCATCTTTCTAAAAGCAAATAGCTTCTCTAAATGCAATTATATGATCTTTTAAACCTTCGAAAACGTTTGTAAATTTTTCAAGTTCATAACAGAAATATATTCTACTGCACCAGCCACTTTCCGTACATAGTGTGTAGGGCAGTATCAACTAGGTAAAGAGTTGAGTTATATAAATACTGATTAAGGTTTTCATGATCGTAACGGTTTAGATTCCAATTAAAATGGTCGTTTATCACAGGCATGCAAAATATCATCATACTGCTGCAAAAAAACTATCCAATCAATCTTCCACATCATCGAACGCTGAGATAGAATCGAACAGGATTAATACAGTCATCAAGCAATATTATACTTTTATAAATTATTTAACATGAGATTTCTGTACCCTCTATTTTTAACCGACTTGAAACAGAGGAGGTAATACATTCTGTTTCTTTTGTTTATTCACCTTTTTTTTTAATGCATGTCCACTCGTATCATTAGAACGGATTCCCCGATTTTGATATATTTTTTTCATTTTCATGAAAATGTCTCGATTTGACAGTTGTCTACTATAAATGTCAGCAGAATACAATGTTATAAATATTAGTCTGTTTTTCTGTTTGACTTATGTTAATTGTTCGTTTAGGATCCAGATTTTTGATTTCTAAATATCACGTTGAGTAAAAAGTTTTCCGCCAAACTTTTTTTTTATTGTAAAATGATAAATACATACGAAATCATCAAATCTAACGAGGATAGTAATCTCCTTTTAAATCTACAATCGTTTTCCAACGTTTTGGCAACTTTTCAATCCCTTCTGAGAAAAATTGTGGCGAGTCCAGAAAGAGATCGACCTCATTTATGACCTCCTCATTTGAATGGAAGATTGTGCCATCAAGATGCAGCTGCAGATGTGAAAAGAGATAGAAATCAGAAGGGGCCATGTTGGGGCTGTATGGTGGATGTTGCCACAAATCCCACTCCAGCTTGTAGAGCGTTCAGCCGATCATCGTACTAACATGTGGCTGGGCGTTATCTTGATGAAAGAGAACCACCTTTCTTTTAAACTTGTTTCTTCGTTTTTCGCGAATGGCATCGCGAACTTTCATTAGCATGTTGTTGTATATTGCACTGTTGATAGTCTGTCCGCTTATCAGGTACTCTTTGTACAGAATTCCACTGCAATCCCACCATATGCAGAGGATCACCTTCTTGCTAGTCAAGGCACGCCTAGCAACCGAGCCAGCTGATTTCCCAAGTACTGACCACTCTCCTTTATGGCTTGTGTTGTTGTAGTACATCCATTTTTAATCACAGGTCACAATTCCGTCCAGAATGTTCTCTTTCCTTTGATATTTGAACAGAGCCAAAGACCAGTTTTTTTTTCTCCTGCACTTGTCTTCAACAGTCAGTTTGTGAGGCAGCCAGCGGTTGAACTTAAATGTTAGGTTTATACGTTTTAGAGCGTTAACTATTTTTTTTTTGGCAAACGTTAAGCTCTAACGCAATAGTTCGTGTTGAAACATTTCTGTCTTGATCAATGATTTGCTTTAACTGCTCACAATCAACTTCAATAGGGGGCCGGAACGTGGTTCTTCTTCATTGTCGAAATTTCCAACTTTAAACTTCCGAAACCAAGCTTTGACTGTCATAAGAAACAGCTTTGATTCCTAAACTTTGACACATCTTTCTGTGGCATTCAGTCGCACTGAGTTTATTGCGGAACTCATAGTAAATAATCGTTCTGATGTGCTGACATGATAGCTCTATTTTAAACACTTTTTTGAAGCCCAACATAATATATTTTTAACAAACAAATTACACAGTCATGTAGTTTCTGTGCCCTGCTTTTGAATGCAAAAATTGGTTGGCTGGAAAGCTAACAACCGCACAAATGACAGCTGTTTGCGCGAAGGTATCTCCCCTTGACGGAAAACTTTTTACTCAACGTAATAATAATTTCTATTTTACCTTTTAAAAAGTTATCACATTGCGCTTTTCGTTATCTTTCAAAGACAGAAAGTTTAATATTTGATCGACTATGTCACGTCGAACTAGAGTGATGGTGTCAACAATCTCTTTTAAAATGGATGTGGATAAAATTAAAGTGTTGTCCCAAGACGCAATCTGTTTTCCAAGAAACAGTCTACACTCTAAACACGACGCGACGTTTTCAAAACTGTGCAAAAAATACTCAAATCTGAGTATTCGCATAGTCAAAATGGCTCCGAATCAAAATTACTCAAGTTTGAAACATGTATATGCTCATTTCTGAAAACCTGCACACACTCAAGAATAAAACATTATGTGCTCATATTTTAGTATGTTCATGTTTCAAAAATGAGTATGAACTGATTTCTATGTGCTCATATTTGAGTATTTCCATGTTTCAAAAATGAGTTTGAACTGATTCTAATCATTTTGCAGTGTGTACATGTTTCAAAAATGAATATGAAATTACTTCTATGTGCTCAGTTTTCAGTATGTCTATTTTTCAATATTCTGAGTATTTCTGGTATTTCAGAAAGATAAAGCATTTGGTCGTCATATTTGAAAAAAAAGTTTCATAAAAAATTAAAACACTGATTTACTCAGATTTGAAAGTGTCATATTTCTCAGTGTAGTATGAATTACAGTCAATATATATATATTAATTTTTTACCCTTTTATTCCACTTGATTAGTGTATGTATAGATGGAATATTGTAATAAAATTTTCACTCACTTCTTGATATGTTAGATTTATAAAATGCACGTACGTTGGTGCGTTTCTGATGACAATACAGCAGTTTAATATTTTCCACTTATTCACTTAATTATAAAATAACAAATTATCCTTAAGACTTTTTTTCCGTTAGCCGGGCGCAATTGATAATTCCCAAAATATTCTTTATGAGTTACAAATGTATATGAGTTATAACAGCAATGGTGTGAAAATTGCGCCAAAACACGCTCACTAAAATAGCCGACTACTTTGAATCTGCAACAATGAAATATTTTAAAATGAGAATTAAAAAAAATAATAAAGAGTGTAGTAATTAATAAAGTATACAGTTTTATTTTGTTAGTTTATGCCAACTTTCTAGTCTTTTCAAAGTACACAGTATACTACAAGGGTGTTTTGATAAGTTATCGGCGTGACAGTGAAAGCACAAGATTTTTGACATAATTTCATATTATTTTCCAATGTAGTCCCCGTGTAACTTGATACATTTAACACACACTCCTGTGTGCGAATTCTAGTCCAGCCCTGTACGAGGGTTGTTTGAAAAGTTCGGGTTGTTCGGCCTGACAAAGAAAATGCAAGATTTTTGACAATATTTCTTTTTATTTTTCAACCTGCAACACAATACATTTCAGAAGACTCTTGAGAAATATTCATTCTTTGGCGTTTTTTGTCGATGTTCAACAAACGTGGCACGCATTGAGCGGAAAGCTTTTTACATTCCCAAACCAACGTGTAAAATGCAGTGGACACGGTCTATCCAGATGTTTGCTATGTCAGAAAGTTACCGTATCTTCAATCGGCGATCATTCAATACGACGTTGTGAATTTTTTAGACGATTTCGTCGGTTGAAGCAGTTTTTGGACATCCTGAGCGTTCATAATCGTGAATAGATTCCCTACCATGTTTAAATTGAGCAGCTCACTTTTTGGTCATCGAATACGAGAGACAAGAATCATTTAAGGTAGAATGTAACTATTTTTGTATGTCCGTGTGGGATTGAACATTTTTTAACAAAGTATTTTATGATAGCCCGAACTTCAATTTTTTTTTTTCATTTTTAGAAAATGTCAAAACTTGCTTACTTTAATTTATAGCCAAGCATTAACAAATAAACTCACGCATCTGAAACTCGGCGGCATGTCATCTAAAGGATCACACTTTACAAACATCATTGTCATTTGGTCATACTTGTCCCATCTTTGTGTCAGGCCAAGAACATATCAAACTACCCTCGTATTTTACTTTTCATTTTCTTCTATATACATAAGAAGAAAATATATGAATCGTAAAAAAAATTGCCTACCGTTTCCCGATAGATTTACATGGTTTGGGTTATCCTGAACGCGATATCACAATTTTCGCGATATCACAATTTTTGGAATATGTCTGTGCGTCTGTATGTCTGGCCTGACACAATTTCTCCCATCTCTCTCTCAAGAAATAATGCACTGAATTTAATCCAACGTAATATTCCTTTAGACTATGACGAAAATTGATGCGGACTATGTTTGGTTGTATATCGCCAGACAGGTGGTGCCGATATGCTGAATTTTTCACTATATCCGTGATAGCTACACTGTTAAAAAATTGCAGTAAATTTACGGGCAGAGACCGTCAGCAGAGATTCCAGTCATACCCCGTAAAAAAAAAGTTCATTTTGTGCAGCCAGTAATTTTACGGGGCAAAGTAATATAGCATTATAATACCAGGATATAATGCACTTTAAAACACAATAACATTTTACTTACTGTTCCGTAGCACGCAGCACGTTAGATAATCATCACAGAATCGCTGTTTTGGCTGGTTAAAATTTTCGAAACACGAGTAAAATGAAGGGTTACACCCTAGCGGACGACAATGTATGGGGTCGTACCGTATTCTTGCTAACATATGGGCTAGAACTGTAAGAATATGTGGATTGCTCTTAATTTTCTAAGTATCTAAGGGATAAGACCGCTTATTTAGTGGATCGGATCCTTTTTCATCAAATAAGGCTATTGCCCGTGAAAATTGAAGGGCACCGCAGTAGTGTATATAGGCCGGTACCACATCACCTGAGTCGAGCAGCGGCGGAGCGGCGGAGTAGCGGCGCAGCGGTGGAGTAGCGGCGGAGCAGGTGAAGGTGGCGATAAGAGCATGAGCACTTATAAGAACGGAGGTTTCGATAATGATTTCTACTATAAGATAAGGGGATTAATTTAATGAGTTTTAATTGGGGACTTGAAATGTTTTGAAGCAATTTTTTTTTCAACTAGAGTACGCAGTTTGAATAGGAGTGTATGCAGTAGAAGTGAATGAATAATTAAATATAATAATTAAAAATGTTCATTAATTTTAATTGGGGGACTTGAAAATTTTCGATTTTTTTTTTCGGTTTGTAGCAAAAATATGAATTAAAAATGGTCATTAATTAATTTTAATTGGGGAACTTAGAAATTTTTCGAAGCAATTTTTTTTCAACTAGAGTACGCAGTTTGAATAGGAGTGTATGCAGTAGAAGTGAATGAATAATCAAAAATAGTCATTAAGAAATAAATTAAAAAAATAATTACTTTTAATTGAGGAACTTAGAAATTTTTCGAAGCAATTTTTTTTTTCAACTAGAGTATATAATAGCGGGGAGAATTTTAGATTTGAATGGAAAAAAACAATACATTTTTGGTGCTGTCATCTATAGTTTGAATTTAGTACTTTCTTGTTTTACCAAAAGCCTGGCTGAGAATCGAACCCTCATAAAATGAAATCATAGCACACTGATTTTGCGTTATTCTAACCATTGTGCTATGATTTCATGTCTCTGAAAGTATTTTAAAAGAAGAGGTCTGTGAAGATTATACGTTTTTAGTTTGTTAATTGTTTTTGTAGATTATTAACCAATGATAACTAATTATTCACAAACTAATCACATAGGGTTATTTTTTTATAATCATGCGCGCCCCCTAGATTGGTATAAATTGATGTGAATCCTGTTTGTTACATTATTCATTACATAGTTGTTGATGTGCAAGGTTGTATGATTTAAGTGGAACTTGGTTTAAAAAAAATATCTAGTGTAGAAAATTAAAAATCCTTCCTGATACCCAAAGAAGAACCTCTAACGATGGACATTACCCCCAAAGAAGAACCTGTTTCGAGTATTGAAGTGAAACCGTCATCGTCAGGAAAGATCAAGTTACCCCATTTTTGTGAGATTTGCAAGAAAGGCTATTCTACAAAATTTGCGTTAAATAGACACATGACTCATCACTCAGATGAAAAAGTTCTTACCTGTGATGTTTGCGGAGAAACCTTCATTTGGAAATATGATTTACGAAATCATGCTAAGACTCATTCAAGGACATATAATTGTAAGCAGTGCAATACGGTGTTTCCACGATATTTTGATTTGTATAAACACAAGAAGATTAATAACACTTCCAAACCGAAGAAAATACCCAGGTCTTCCAAACAGCAAAAAGATGAACAGCGTAGAGTACTGGTTAATCGACTTTGTAATTTATTGCAACAAGTATGTGCTTCCTATGAGCAAACAAAGTAACTTATGACGTCATCTATTTTTCGAGTTATATGATTGTGTTAAGCCTTTTAACTGTAACTGAGATTGATTTTTAAACCTATATAAGCAATGGATACAGACACCTCATCTAATTCCGTGTGAACTTTAAAGAAGATTGTAACCAAGTAACATGGCAAAAAGAAATCACGAAGAACAAGTGTTTTCGCCTAATAAACGTTCTCGTGTAGATTCACCTTTGATATCAAGAATTGAACGTACTGAAGACCTTGTCTACATTGATGAAACAACCTCTTTTCCGGACACATGTTGTGAGCCCACCAAGGATATATTGAATGAATTTTTCATTGACTTTAACTTTGCAAAACCTTCTACCCCAACGACATCCCATGAACTTATTCAAGAATCGTTACAAGAACCCATTCAAGAACCACTACAAGAATCGACTGCTCATGCTTCGAATGATGACTCATTTGTATTTTGGAAAGAACTTGGAAACTCAATCTTTTTAGGGTTCGAGTTACAGAATTCTGATTATTCTATCCATATAAGGGAATTTACATGTGAAGGAATTCCCACCCAGAATGGAATTACTATGGACATCCAGACTTGGTATGAGTTCCAATATAAAATCGTTGCCTTTAATTTAAGATACAAAAGTTCCTCCTTCGTTAGCAATAACAAGATGTTATTTTTAAATGAGGATAATTCTGTTATGTGTCTTAAAAGTTTAACGAACGATTTTCATATCAAATTAAACAATTATCAATTAGAACAATTAAAAGAAAAAGCCTATAAACTGAATAAAAAATTGATTCATCACCAGTATGAAAAACATTTACCTAATTTATTAAAGAAAAAATGTAAACAGGCTACAATGACACAAGAAAATGAATTTGTGTTATCGTCTAAGCTAATTTTCTACATAGAGAATAATATTATAAGTATATTTAATGAAATTTATCAATGTACCGGATGCGTTTTAAGACATCCAAGTGTTAGCCTGCATTCGTGTTTTACATTTAACAACCGTGAAAAATTTAAACAGGTTGGAGATATGATTTTAATGCTGGTTAATTTTGACGATGTACTATCCATGTTTTTAAAGAAAGTGGATTTTGTTAGCGACCACTTTTTATGTAACCTGAATGTAGAAACTTTTAAAAGCGTATTATTTGAATAAATTATCTTGATTTTACATCTGTGTCATTATTTCTATAAAATACATGATAAACTTAATTAAAATATATGCAATTAAACTTGATTAAAATACAATAAACTGAATTACTATACAAATGAATGAAAAAAATACTTACGCACCAGATTGAAGAAAAAAACATGTCTTGCCCATACCACTACTTAAACTGTTCATCTTATCTAAGGGGGAATCCCCACAAGTGAGATCACCCTAACCTGTGCCTTCATGACATCACCTGGGATATCACTACGCATGTGCGAGGTTATCTAATCAGTGATAAGATTATCAGATAGCAACCCCCTATATAAGATAGAACATATCCTGTGGAATCATTGCTTAGCTGTTCCTGCCTCAGTGTTCCTGCTTAGTTAGTGATTATTCCTTGACTTGCTTGCTCAGTGATTTTCAACTTGTAAAAATGTCTTCAATCATCTTTTCGGATAATGGCTTGAACGTCCAATATATAAGTGACTTTATAGAGAAAGCTCATGCTGATCGTTATTTGACGGAGTTAAAAACTTTACCATTCTACAGGCCTACTTTTCATTTGCGAGGAAAGGATGTGAAACCTAAGCGATTGGTTTTAGCTTATGGTGGTCCCAATACCAGCTATGCCTTCAGTGGAACAAGTGTACCCTCCAAACCTTGGACTTCACTTATAATTGAACTTCGTGATAAAGTGGAAAGAGAAACAGCCTGTACTTTTAACTATGTGCTACTTAATTTGTACCAGGATGGAACTACATATATCAGTCACCACAAAGATAATGAATCCAGCTTAAATGCTATGTTCCCTATCACAGTACTCAGTTTTGGTGCTCAAAGAACTATTGAATTCAAGAGCCCTAGTGTACCATCGACATTCATCAAGCTAGAACATGGATCCTTCTACAACATGTTGTCACCTACCAATGAATTATTCACACACGGCATCGGAGCAGAACCTGCTATTAAAGACGTTCGAATTAGCCTCACGTTTAGACATTTAATAGTTCATCCTCTTGATTTGAAAAAGCCAAGACTGAACTTGGTGAACGATCCTGAACTGAATTTAGACTTGTTTGCTGTATACCCTGACTATGCTCCACCTACCACGTCTAAACATGTTTCACCATTAAACAGACCTGAAGAGAAACTGTCTACACATACATTTCATGAATCAGACGTATATTTCTCAATTCCTTGGAATCTTGAATGGAATACCTGTGCTCAAATTGAAATGGATAAAAAGTGTAATTTAAAACTGCATATAAGAATTTTTAAAGAAGGTGCACGCGGCGAATTGTTCCCAACCAAAAATGGCATCGTAATGACACCTTTAACTTTTGATCATTTCCAACAAAATATGATCAAGTTCAACTTTTATTCTGTGAAAGACAGTTACGTGTCCAATAATCAACTTTTAACAGCATTTTCCGATGAAGGACATTGCATATTACAACAGATTTTCAAGGCAAACCAACATAGCTTTCATTTTATACCAGAAGGAATACGTTTATCTATAGATCAATTTTTTAAATTACGTGAAGCAATTCCTGAAATTACCAAATGCATGATCGATATGCTTCTTGTGAAAGCGATTCCTATGTCTGTATTACGAAAATCAAAAAAGTGTATTCAGACACACACTAATGAGGATACTGCGAAGAAGCATTTCCTTTCATATTTTGACCAAGAATTAGAAAGATCTCTTAATCAAGTATATACTTGTTACGCCTGTACCATTAGCCAGTTATCACAATTAGACCATGACTGTTTAAATACTTCGTTAAGAGAAAAATTTCTTCTGTATAGAGATAGTGCATTATTAAACTTTAATGTATATCAGTTTGTGAAGAATGTCACTGCAAACTGTCTTTGTCACTATACATCTGCATTTTTTGATACTTTGAATTCAAAGATTTATGTAAACTATTTAGAAACTGTGTTTGTAAATTCCCATGAAGTATAATGCTTTTAAAAATACAAAATGTTTGTAACATTTGCTTGAATATAAATACTTTTTTCCCCTAAATAATTTCTATGTGTTTATTTCCTAAACATCTTTAAGTGTTTCTTTTTTTCAGATTTGAGATATGTAGAAAAAAGTTTACAGTTGCGAAAAGTAGTTTTGAACTAAGAAAAAAGGTTTTAAGTAATTTTTGAAAATATATTAATGAATACTCTACAAGAGAGTACCTTTTATTTATGAGAAAGTATTTATATTTTAAGAAAGTTTTAAGATTGTTCTCATATCCAAAAAAAAAGTATATTTTCTGACACATTTTTTAAATTTAATATTTGTTCACAAATGTGTTAGAATTTTTCGCGTTGAGAACCATCTTAAAATAGTATCGGTTCATTAAAAAGCAATGATTCATTCTTCAATTGATTGAAACTTTATAAAGAAAAATGTTTTACGTGAAAAAGTTAAGCATATGAAAAAAAAAGATTAATTATTATTTCAGATACACTTACTCGTTAAAACTTTGTTTTTACACTCAAATAATTATTTTTTGTTAATAGTTAAACAAGAATTTAATTTACAATCACTCATTAAGATTTTGTTTTTACACTCTAATAATTATTTTCAATAATAAATGTAAAAAAAGACAACATACTTTACAAAATCAACATTTCACGTAGAATTCTGAATTTAAAAGGGTATGAAAGAATGATTTTTTTTCCAAGTCTTATAATTATAATTAAAATTTTAGTGAATACTATTTCTAATTAAGCAAAGAGTACTTCTCAGTTAGTGAAAATTTCATATATGTTCATATCAGCTATGATTCACCGATAAGCAATCGCTTGGAAAAACCTTATCAGATAACCGATAAGATGAATCACGCAACGTAGATAAAAACAGATCGCGGGCGAATATTCAGTTATAGTTTTTTCTACTTGTGTACTGTGACCAGCAAGCTAGTGCTCTTGGATTTATTTTTACTTGTGTGTGTGTGTTTCTAAAGACCTATTATAGATTCAAGAACTCAGCAGCAAATGTCTTTAAACTTTGATAATGAAGTAAGTGGATTTTAATATATATATATATATATATTTGTTATATAATGTACTTTCAGAACTAATTTTAATTCAGCAAATTTAATAAATAATTCGTGAAATGACTTAGCCTAAAACAAGAATGATTTTTACCCAAGGGGTATATTTACTTAGCATAAAGCAAACTAAAATCTATTTTAAAATTTTATAAACGGAACCGTATATTCTAAAATTTTATGAAAGGTTCAGTATATTCTAAACTGTGATATTTTACTTAGCATAAAGCAAACTAAAATCTATTTTAAAATTTTATGAAGGGGACTCATATATTCTAAAATTACTATTCTAAGCTGTGATAGTTTACTTAGTATAAAGCATGAATACTTTTTACCCGAGGGGTATATTAAATAGATGTACTTAATTAAATTAAAATTTTATGAAGGATTTTGTATATGCTATAAAATTACTATTCTAAGCTGTGAAATTATTTTTTTTATGTATTTTACTTGCCGTAAATCATGAATAATTTTTACCCGAGGGGTATACTAAATAGAGATACTTAACTTAACTAAAATTTTATGAAAGGGCTCCGTATATTCTAAAATTATGAAGGTTTTATTTACGAGACATGAGTATAATTTTTTGAAATATAAGATTGATTATTGTGAAGTATAGCAATGATTTTATTAAGGGTAACTATTTTTAATGCCTATTTAAACTATTTTTAATGTATATTTCACCTTAGAAGTGTATATGTCTTAATAATGCTACTTGTAATTTATTTTCATACCAGTATAATGTATTAGTTCTAAATAATTAATTTTGGGAAATATATATCGAAATGATTTTATTCTGTGCAAATATCTCTCAATATTTTTAAAAAGTTTTGTGGAATGCTATTATTTATATGGAAAACTTTTTAGGACTCTATATTTTTAAATTGTTAGTTGTAAAAAGAACTTTGTATACATTTTAATACTGCTCACAAGTAAATATGTTTATTACAAAATTTATAAGTAGTATGGGAAAAGTTAAACTTTATTTGAAACAGTTTTTCTTATTATTACAAATTTTTAATCCAATGTGTGGACCTTCAGTAGAATAATGCAAAGTTAGTTTATAATGTCAACCATGGATATCATATATTCTAATACGAGCAAACTTGTGTGTGGTTATATATATATATATATATATATATGCAAATTTTATCTTAAAAACGGCTCTAACGATTTTGACGAAATTTTGTATCCTACCGTTTTGAGGCACCAGAAAACCATTGGGCTAGGTCACATGTTCGAGAAAATTCGATTAGTGGGTCATTTTGGGTCACTTTGTGGTCATGGTCAAGCAAATTGTATCTAAAAAACGGTTCAAACTATTTTGACGAAATTTTGTATCCGACCATTTTCGGGCACGAGAAAACTATTGAGCTGGGTCACATGTTCGAGAACTTTCGATTAGTGGGTCATTTGTGGGTCAACGCGGGTCAAATTAGTTTTATCTAATAAACGGCTCTAACGATTTTGATTAAATTTTGTGTCCTACGAGTTCCGAGCACGATAAAATCATTGGGCTAGGTCACATGTCCGAGATAATTCGATTAGTGGGTCATTTCTGGGTCATTGTGTGTCAAGATCTAAAAAGTGGATCAATTTACACTAAATTTTGCATCCAATGGTTTTAGGGCCCGAGAAGACTGTTGGGCTAGGTCACATGCTCGAGAAAATTCAATTAGTGGGTCATTTTGGGTCATTTTGAGTCATGGTCAAGCTAATTGTATCTAAAAAACGGTTCAAACGATTTTGACGGAATTTTGTATCCTACGAGTTTCGGGCACGCGAAAATCATTGGGCTAGGTCACATTTTCGAGAAAATTCGATTAGTAGGTAATTTCTGGGTCATTGTGGGTCAAGATCTAAAAAGCTGCTCAATTTATCTCTAAATTTTACATCCAATGGTTTTCGAGCACGAGAAGACTGTTGGGCTGGATCACATGTTCGAGAAAATTAAATTAGTGGGTCTTTCTGGTCATGGGTCATTATGGGTCAAGCTATTTTATCTTAAAAACGGCTCAGACTATTTACACTAAATTTTGCATCTTATGGTTTTCGGACACGAGAAAACTGTTGGGCTAAATCACATGTTCAAGAAAATTCAATTAGTGGGTCATTTTGGTCATGGGTCATGATATTTGAACTTTGAAGAAAAAAATGATTTCGTTTCAATGCGAATGAAATAAATGTTAAAGTGAGTGCAGTAAAATAATTTTAACATAAAAAAAGCGCATAAATATTCTAATTTGTTTTTTTAAATCTTTTTACAAAAATGCCCACTGTGTGATAAAACATTTTCAAGAAATTTCAACCTTAACAGACACATGAAAAGTCATTCGAGGCCGATCATTAGCCAACCTGCGACGAATGTGAACAAAGTTTTTCCAGTAAAAGCGCACCCCTGGCACATAAACGCATCACCCATCAGCAATCTCTAAAACGCAATCAAACCTATCAAAATGCGCCCCCCGCTAAACGTTCACGTACACTAAAACGTACTACAGCCTTGAACGACACATTAGCCCTCATGTCATTCGAGCCTAATGAAGATAATAAGTACGATTTAAATGTATTCTTAGACAGCATACGATCACAACTGCACGAAGAAATTCATTTTCAATTAATAGACAAAGATTCTGTAAAATGGTACACCATCATGCACGTCAATCTAAGCCGGACCACACAAGACGGCGAATTACAAATCATTACCTCGCATTTCAGATCCTATTGCGCAATTGAAATGACAAATCTAACAATTGGGGCGCACAGCGAAGAAGCCTATACTAAAATGAAAAAACATTTGAAAAATTCACGCAATTAGGATCGGGATGGACTTTGGAAAGCATTCAAAACCTGGAATTGTTTGTAGCCAAGTACAATCCCCTCGCAGCAAGATCCTTTATCCCCACACCTGAAAAATTTAAAAATAAGAATGCAATCTTAAATATTTTGAATACTGATAATAAATGTCTTGTGTGGTCTCTGCTGGCTCAAAAACATCCAGTTGAATGGAATAATAATGCAAATCGAGTCTCCAAGTACGAACCTTTTGAAGCTGAAATCCAATTGGGAGACATCGAGTGCCCAGTGCCCCTCGCAAAAATATCAAAGGTCGAAGAATTAAATAACATAAAGGATCAACGTATTCGGGTACGAAAATGAAGTTTTTCCACTGCATATTTCGGAAAGGGATGATAGCGAATGTTATAATTTATTATTAATGTCGAATGAAAACAGTCACCATTATTGCCTCATTAGAAATTTTTCTCGGCTCATGGGTGATCGCACACATCATGAACATTCAACATATTATTGCTTTCGGTGTTTACACCGATGTTCATCGGAACGTGTGCTAAAAAATCATTCACCATACTGTAAAAATTTTAAGCCACAACGGATTCAAAAGCCACGCCCTGAAGACAGCATCATGGAATTTTCGAAGCCTCAATATCAACATTCCGTTCCCTACATCATTTTCGCCGATTTTGAATCCATTCTGCTCCCCATGGCAACGGCAGATCCTAGTTCAAAAACTTCTTTCACTAATCAGGTGAATATGCATCAAGCCTGTGGATATGCCTATGTTGTCGCGGGACCCGACGAAAGCTGTCATAAAAAATTAAGTGCTATAGAGGACATAATGCAGTGGACAATTTTTTGGAAGACATAATTCAGGAAAAAGACGAGCTGGCAGAAACTTAAACACGAATCGCACCCATTCAGATGACAGCTCAAAACGAAAAAGACTTCAAAAATGCTAGAGAATGCTATCTATGCCACCAGCCCTTATTTCAAAATAAGGTAAAAGACCATAATCACCTAAACGGACAATACAGAGGGCACTTCATTCATTATGCAACATACAATATCGTCTACGAAAAATGATTCCAGTCGTATTTCATAATCTCAAGAACTATGATGCTCATTTGATTATGCAGGGTCTGGGGAAACTTCAAAAGCATCAAATAAATGTTATTGCTAATAATATGGAGAAATATATCTCCTTCTCTCTGAGCAAGATACATAATAAATGCCGTGTTTTTCTTAAATTCATCGACAGCTTCCAATTTTTGTCTACTTCTCTCGAAAAGCTGGTGGCCAATTTACGACTGGATGATTTCAAGATTTTAAAAGAAAATATGCCTCATATCGACTTGCTGCTGCGAAAAGGTGTGTATCCGTACGAATACATGTCATCTATGCAAAAATTCAATGAAACCTCATTGCCTCCACGTGAAGCCTTTTTAGTTCATTAACGCAGCAGCATATCTCTGAAAACGACTATGCACATGCCCAGACCGTTTGGGACACGTTTGGCCTTCAAAATATGGGTGACTACCATAACTTATATGTTAAAAGTGATGTTCTTCAATTGGCGGACGTGTTCCAAAATTTTCGTAAGCTCTGTACGCAGTTTTAGCAATTAGACTGCGCACATTTTGTCACAGCTCCCGGTCTAGCCTGGCAAGCATCCCTTAAAATGAGCCAGCAGCCCCTCGAATTGCTCACAGATATTGATATGCATCTGATGATAGAAAGTGGCATTCGAGGGGGGATTTCTATGATCAGCCAGCGTTGGTTATGTGCGAACAACGATTCAGTGCCAAACCCAGACCCTGCCAAGCCCAGCTCGTACATCCTTTATCTAGATGCCAACAACTTATACGGTCATGCCATGTCTGAACGCCTACCGTACGGCGAATTCGAATGGATCACCCATGAAGCCGATATTCAGTGGATTTTATCATTGGAGGATCATGCTGAAAATGGTTACATTTTCGAGGTGGATTTAGAATATCCACCTCATTTGCATGACCTCCATAACGACTACCCACTCGCCGTCAAGAAAATAAAAATCGAAAAAAAACAGGCTATCTCCTTACACACAAAATCTCATCAAAAATTCGCCGTACGTTACAACTAAAAAATTAGTACCAAATCTCATGAACAAGAGCCATTATATCGTTTATTATAGAAATTTAAAATACTATTTGAGTCTGGGTATGAAATTGCAAAAAGTTCATCGTATCCTGAAATTTAAACAGAAGGCGTGGCTTAAGCCATATATTGAGTTTAACACAGAACAAAGAAAGAATGCTACATCACCATTCCAAAAGGACTTATTCAATCTTATGAATAACTCAGTGTATGGCAAATCGATGGAATCCGTCAGACGGTGAGTGGATATAAAATTGGTGCATAAAGAAAAAAAATTAAAAAAACTTGTGGCAGCACCAACCTTTCAATCCTTAAAAACCTTCGATGAAAATTTAGTAGGGGTTCAACGATTGCAGCAAACAGTCACCCTTGACAAGCCCCTCTATGCCGGCTTTGTCATTTTAGAGCTGAGTAAACTCCATATGTACAAGTTTCACTATGATTTTGTGAAGGCGACATATGGAGAAAAAGCTCGGCTCTTATTCACCGACACAGATAGTTTAACCTATCACATAGAGACTCCCAATATTTATACAGACATGGCATTGCACTCTGATTTATTCGACACATCTGACTATCCCCAGACTCATTTCCTCTATAGCACGAAAAACAAAAAGAAGATTGGTTGTTTTAAAGACGAACTGAACTCCAAGCCGGCATATGAATTTGTGGGTTGCGAGCAAAAATGTACTCGCTTCTTTCCTCCGAGGGTGCAAAAAAGACAGCCAAGGGAGTCTCTAGAAGCGTTGTGGCCAAAACAATCAAGCATGAAAACTACAAAGACGCACTTTTCAAATCAAAAATAACCAAAGAAATTCAATATCGCAGTCAGAGTGAAAATCATATTCTTTATACAATGAAGCAAAATAAAGTGGCACTGTCTCCCCTAGACGATAAAAGATATATAATGGATGACGGGATACACACCTTAGCAAATGGTCATTATAAAATAACATAAAGTCTTCTTCTTCTTCTTCTTTTTTTTTTGTGGCGATGCTTTATCGAAAGGCATCGGGCGGATGGTGGGGTTTTTTTTTTCTATCAAGAAATCTTATTTTTCTAATGAACTCTCATCCTTTTTTTTCTTTCAAGAAATTGATAATAATCATTCATCGTTTTAAATAATAATAATTCAATCGTCATCCAAAGGCTTCACGAAAAAGTGGGCAATGAGGTATATATAAATAACTCTTCTTTTTCTTTTTTTTTTTTTTTTGGTGTGATGCTTTATTGAAAGGTATCGGGTGGATGGTGGGCAATTCTTCAAAATACAGTTTTTTTTTAATCTTCATGGAAGACATCAAGGACTTTCATCGTTCTTCCAGCATGTAAGACATCAAGGACTTTCATCATTCTTCCAGCATGTAAGACATCAAGGACTTTCATCGTTCTTTCATCATGTAAGAAATCAAGGACTTTCATCGTTCTTCCAGCATGTAAGACATCAAGGACTTTCATCGTTCTTCCAGAATGATACAGTGTGTTAAGTCATGACAATTCGTATATCAGTGCTTGCTGAAATCTTTATCATTAAAGCGGGGGTGCATAAAAAAAAATATATATATTATTTCAAATGTTGCAAACAATATCAACGGTGTACCATAAAAAAATGAACTTGCTGCAATCATTTTTCAAGTCTTCTTCCAATAAATAGAATCATTTCCAAGATATGTTAAAAAAAAAAGGCTTCTTCGAAAAATTTTTAAGTGCTGCAAACAATTCCAGGAGTGATCTTCTTCTAATTAAAAAAAAAAATCAAGAGGAGCTCATATTCTTCTTCTAATCCAAAGAAACAGTACCTTGAAAGATGCTGTCTTACCCTAGCTAGCTCAACATGACATGCTGAGACCCTGCTTTGCTGAGTGATGAAGCTTGCCAGAAAAACTGTGAAGGGCAATCTCCTGTTTTTGCAGAACAAAGTAACTATCTTTTTTCATATTTTCTTTTATAAATGTTATTATGCCTAAAAAAATATGAATTCCAATAATCGTTCCTGACGTCTTTTTTTTTTTTCATTATAGGTATCCTCCAGAAAATAAAAGAGGGCGTTGAAAAAGGTAAATCATATTTTTTCCTTATTTCAAACACATGGATCTATCTTAAAACACTTGTAACACTTTTTTTTCTTTGCAGGTTTCTCGTAGAAAAATGGAGGACTAAGACGGTAAAAAAAATGACATGTAGGTGGTATATAAAAAACGATTGTGGCGCTATGAATTTTTTTCATAGCAGGTGGTTATGGAGGGTCCACAATTAATTTTTTTTTTCCTACAAAATTGTTTTCATAATTCCCATACTTCATTTAAAATAATATATATATATATTCGTTACATAAAAACATTATATCTCTCAAAATTAGTTCCCCAATTACAATTAATTAATGACCATTTTTAATTCATATTTTTGCTACAAACCGAAAAAAAATCGAAAATTTTCAAGTCCGAAAATTTTCAAGTTCGTTTTAAAGACGAACTGAACTCCAAGCCGGCATATGAATTTGTGGGGTTGCGAGCAAAAATGTACTCGCTTCTTTCCTCCGAGGGTGCAAAAAAGACAGCCAAGGGAGTCTCTAGAAGCGTTGTGGTCAAAACAATCAAGCATGAAAACTACAAAGACGCACTTTTCAAATCAAAAATAACCAAAGAAATTCAATATTGCAGTCAGAGTGAAAATCATATTCTTTATACAATGAAGCAAAATAAAGTGGCACTGTCTCCCCTAGACGATAAAAGATATATAATGGATGACGGGATACACACCTTAGCACATGGTCATTATAAAATAACATAAAGTCTTCTTCTTCTTCTTCTTTTTTTTTTTTTTGTGGCGATGCTTTATCGAAAGGCATCGGGCGGATGGTGGGTATTTTTTTCTCTATCAAGAAATCTTATTTTTCTAATGAACTCTCATCCTTTTTTTTCTTTCAAGAAATTGATAATAATCATTCATCGTTTTAAATAATAATAATTCAATCGTCATCCAAAGGCTTCACGAAAAAGGGGGCAATGAGGTATATATAAATAACTCTTCTTTTTCTTTTTTTTTTGGTGTGATGCTTTATCGAAAGGTATCGGGTGGATGGTGGGCAATTCTTCAAAATACAGTTTTTTTTTAATCTTCATGGAAGACATCAAGGACTTTCATCGTTCTTCCAGCATGTAAGACATCAAGGATTTTCATCGTTCTTCCAGCATGTAAGACATCAAGGACTTTCATCGTTCTTTCATCATGAAGATAAGTACGATAAATACTCCCCAATTAAAATTAATGAATATTTTTAATTATTCATTCACTTCTACTGCATACACTCCTATTCAAACTGCATACTCTATTTGAAAAAAAATTGCTTCGAAAAATTTCAAGTCCCCAATTAAAATTAATTAAAATAATTCCCTTATCTTATAGTTCACAGCCTAAGAGGGACTGCTCAGACGAGGAGGCCAAGTCTGTAGAGCATAGGTAGAAATCCTTATCGAACCCCCCTCCCATCGAACCCTCCGTTCTTATCAGTGCTCATGCTCTTATCGCCACCTTCACCTGCTCCGCAGCTACTCCACCGCTGCGCCGCTACTCCACCGCTGCGCCGCTGCTCCGCCGCTGCTCGACTCAGGTGATGTGGTACCGGCCTATATACACTACTAACCGCTCATAAATTTACAGTTTTTTCTGAGAGTGTATACCTCACGAACTGATGAATAAAATTGCGTCACAACTCAAAATATGTTAGACATTGAAATAAATAGATGGTGATTAGAATTTGGTATATATTGGACGAAAATTATATAAGAAGAAATTATATGAATCGTAAAAAAAATTGCCTCCCGTTTTCCGCTAGATTTACATATTTTGGGTTATCCTGAATTATTTGGGCTATCCGATTTTACAATTTTTGGAATATGTCTGTGCTGAAACAATTTCTCCCCTGTCCCTCTCAAGAAATAACGCACTGAATTTAATCCAACGTAATATTCCTCTAGACTATGACGTAAATTGATGCAAATATGTTTGGTTGTATATCGCCAAATATAGGTGGTGCGGATATGCTGAATTTTTCACTATATCCGTGATAGCTATACCTCACGAATTGATGAATAAAATTGCGTCGCAAATCATAATATGTTAGACATTGAAATAAATAGATGGTGATTAGAATTTGGCATTTATTGGACGAAAATTGGCTCTATTATACTCTGTTTCTTTACGATTTCGGCGAAAGCTATATCTCAAGAACAATCGTATGTAATTTAATTATTCTGTACTTATTCTCTTAATTATTCTGACTTCATATTCTGTTGGACATTGACATAAACCGATTCCCATTAAATTTTGACTTCGATCACTGAACAGGCCACGTTGCTATCCTCTGCAAGGATAAAAGTTTTTAACCGTGTTCACAACAAATTGATGTGATTTAACGAGCGTGGTTTGCTGTTTTATTAATTTTATTATGGTAACACTCATACACTTTTAACCACTCTGTTTTAAAAATCTCTCATTTTGACGTGCGTTCGTAATTATATAAATACGTAGCATCTATTGTCGTCATCTGGTCCGTCCGTCCGTCCGTTTGTCCGCATATTACAACGCAAGAATTACCCAACCATATGGTTTGGAATTTAAGATATATTATCTTTGGAGAATTTTGTCGAGGCATTTCAAATTTTATGAAAATCGAATCAAAACTCCGAGATACTTATTTTATTACAGAAATTAATTTTCAGACGATATAATTCATTTAACAGAAATAAAAATCATCAAGATCTGAATATTTATATTACTAGCTATAGCACGAACGCACCTCATTTGCCACGTTTGACGTACAATTTCCAACTTGTTTACACCAACTTTAGGCTGTAGACCCAATTACAGAATATCAGTCTTATGCTTTTAGGGAAGATCATTTTTTAGGCTAGAAATAAATTTAAAATATAGCTATAATAAACATCAAATATATTATGGTATAAGTTCTTTTCATTTTTATTTAAAACATTGCATATTTTAAAGCGTTTAAATTGCGTAATCACACACACACAAATGTAAATATTGTATATATGTGTGTGTGTTCAAACTTTATACTTTCTCTAAATTTTAAGCGTGCAACATCTCAGAAAAAAACATGTATAGCCTAAACGTGTCTGAAATAATGAAATTAAAAATAAAATTTCTAAGTACAAAATGCTCTAATTCAAATATTATAAAAAATTAATATTTTAAACATCACTTTCTTTATCAGATAAGAGGCAAGAAAAAAGTAAGATATATATATATATATATATGTGCATTTTTTTATTTTTTGAACAAAGCGAAATACATGTTTTTTTATTTATTCAATAAAATAAATCAGTTGAAATACTTTTCATTCAAAAAGTGTTATTTTACCGAAACTTTTGATTATAACATAAGAGACATTTAATATACTATGTTTCTTTTTACTTATATTTATAATGTAAAACACATTTATTCAAAACAAATCAGAAAAGTTAAAAAATAAAATTGTCAATAATATTTTGAATAATTCTTAGAAGATGGCAGAATAGTAATGTGTAAAGTTAGTAATCACTTTAATATTGTTCCTTATTTCAATACTAATATATCTGATGGATGTCATCGAATAACTCAATCTGTATCAATTCTTAAAATAATCGCGCAATTAAAAAAATAACATTTTTGTTCGCGTTTCAACAGCTAAGCAGATTGAAGGTTTAAATTCTGAGTAAACTGCATCTAATTTTAATTTTTTGTTTGAGCGTTCTAATGGTTTTTAATTGCTTAATGCCGTCTATGGATGATAAAAAAGAGGATGAAGAAAAAATTACAGAAAAAAAATGCCAATGATGTTAATCTTAGCAGTTTCAAAGAACTTCAAATGCATCTTTCATCAAAAAAAGTTTCTAGCAAAAGTTTGATATTAAAAATATACCCGAAAGTTCCATTTAGAAAATTTTAAAACCGTATTTAACACAATTATAAAATTAAAACAAATGAAAAAAAAGAGTAATAATAAAAAATAATATAGCAATAAAATGTTGTTTTAAAAATTATAAAAATTTCGAAATTTTAATGTCAACTAAATAATGTCTACAAAATTTCATGTGCATGAACTTATGTTTCCTATTACAGTAAGATTCTATGAAAATGGGGAAACTGTCATTTCTGCGGTGATAATGTGGAACTAATATGATTCATTATAAAATTAGGTAAGCTAAAATATAATTGCAGAAATTAATTTAAAATATTTAAAATCATTATAGAAATAAAATATTTGATTTTGTCATTATACATAATTTTATACATTCTAGATAGGACTAGCATTCCTATAAAAAATCTGCATCTTAATTTCTTGAAAAAAGTTTCTGATTCTGCAATGAAAGAAGTTAAAAATAAGTCAGCGAATAAGACAACGAATATTTTTTATATTCTTTTTATAAGTGTTATAAGTGGTTTGTACAGTATTTTAAAAAAGTGTGAATTTCATTTCTTCAAATTCTTCCAAAAAAAAAAAGAAAAAAAGGTTTATATATATATATATATATATATATATATATATATATATATATATAAGGTAAGTTGACCAATTTTTGTCCTCCAGTCACTTTTAGGCCCTTGAAAGTTGTAATTTTCTTTGAAAACCTACCAAATTTGGATTTTACATTGACTAAATACCCATGCACATAGAAAAATGGGCTAAAATATACAAAAAAGAAATAATAAGAGTGAGAAAATTTGTTTTAAAAAATATCTATGTATGTCAAAAAACAAAAAAAAAAGTCTCAATTTTGTCTCCTTCAAACAATCAAAAAGCCGAGGCTTAATTTATAACTAAATCAATATTCTTTCAAAATGAGTAGGTAATTTGATTGACCTTAAATTAAGGCACGTAGAAATGTACTATTAATTAGTCATTCAAACATGATGAACATATAAATTTTGTATTGGTTTTGGTTCCTGTGGATGTTTCATGAGACCAAGTGCATCACTGAAAGCACTGAACCCATTGTTAATCCTGTTTATCATCAGAAAAAAAATTCAAGCATATAGGAACTCTGATTCATTGTTGTCATCATCGCTTGTATTATAATCATAAGGAATGTCAACAGAAGAGTCACTTTCGTCATCAGAGTCACTGGGTAGGTCATATGCAGATTTTATACATGGTGGATTCTCTCCCTTTCTCTTGAGAGTGGTCGGCGCCAGAAGGTTTTTTTTTTTTTTTTTTTTTTTTTTTTTTTTTTTTTTTTTGTCTAAGATGCTTTACACTCACGCAGAAAAAAAATAATCTGTTAAAAAAAGGAAAAAAGTCGCCAAATTTATAGGATTTTTTCCTTTAATGGCAACCTAGCCATTGTGTTAAGTTATTCGTTTGGCACAGTCTTGAAAATCGCGCCAACCAAAAAGTCGCCAAACTTTTGTTTACGTGTTTGCGAGAGTGTAAAGCATCAGTTCCTTTTTTTCTTCTTTCAGTTGAGCATTTCTTCTTCGCCTATGAATATTTCACTTTATTTTAGGCGGCGTACAGTGATCAATGTTGCTGAACCTCTTCGGGCAGAAGTTGCTGGTGTGAATACTGGCATATTTTAGATCTCTTTTGGGCTGATGGCAGCAACAGTTTGCTGAACCTAGTCGCTTGATGATGATTGATCAGCTACCAAGAAATTTTCGCCAGATGGAGAGGGACGTCGAAACACCATTGGAAGCAGTTTTAACAACAGCAGCACGCTCGTAGGCTTCATTGAAAAGTTTTGCTATTTGTACGTTTTAAACTTGCTTTTCATTTCGAAATAATTGTCATGAAGAAGTGTTCCTAATTTCGTCCCCTGGACGAAAATAAAAACTACAAGGGGTACGAAATTGAAACACGCTACGTCCCAGTATGGCGGAGCATCAGTTCTTGTAAGATGAACTGAAAGTCCTAAAACTCACTCTATGCTACCATTAGCATCTTACCTACGTAGAATACATGCAATGAACAGGAAATAATTACTTACAGTTCATACTTTGTTCATAATTTTAAAATTCTTAATTTATTCTTCCAAATGTATTTTGTCCTCCTCAAAGTAATCCCCCCCCTCTAGCCCCAATACACTTGTGCCAACGTTTCTTCCAAGAAACTATGTCCAAATTACGCAAGAATTCTAAACCAAACAATACAACACAAACATATACTATTTTAAAGTGTAAATAATGATTACAGGCATTTCAGAAACATTTTTTATAAATTGCCTGAAGCTCTACATCAAATCATTGGCATGCATTAAATTTTTAAACAGAACTTTGTAACGCATAAAAAATATTAAGAATTTTAAAAAGTATTTTGTCCTGATCATCTTACTTTCCTGATCATCTTCTTTTTAGATTAAACTTGAGCGAAACATACTTTTAAAAAAAGTACAGTTCATGTTTAACAATTTAATGTAGAAAGTAAAATTGTATACTACTGTGGGAAAAAAATAGTAAGAATTTGTTCATAATTTTAAAATTCTTAATTTATTCTTCCAAATGTATTTCGTCCTCCTCAAAGTAATCCCCCCCCCTAGCCCCAATACACTTGTGCCAACGTTTCTTCCAATCCTCAAAACAGTTGTTAAAGTCAATTTCCGGAATAGCCTTCAATGCGCGTAGCGATTCACGTTTAATGTTTTCAATTGACTCAAAACGGTTTCCCCGGAGCGGTCGTTTGAGTTTGCTGAATAGCCAGAAGTCACACGGAGCTACATCAGGTGAATACGGTGGTTGCGACACAATATTGGTTGAAAATTTGGCGAAAAACTCACGAAGAATTAATGCAGTATGCGACGGTGCATTATCGGTGCATCTTTCAAAATGGTTTTCACTGATCCTTCCGATATTCCAACGATGCCAGTAGGGTCTCTGACTGCTAATCGTCGATTCTCAAGCACCAATTCCTCGATTTTATTGACGTGTTGATCATCAGTTGATGTTGATGGCCGTCCTGGACGTGGTTCGTCGTCAACGCGTTCTCGACCCTCTTTGAATAATTTGTACCAATCAAAAACACTTGCTCGCGACAAACAATTATCACCGAAGGCCTTTTGCAACATTCTGAACGTTTCGGCACCAGAAATTTGATTCCGCACACAAAATTTAATGGAACTTCTTTGTTGAATAATTTCACTCATTGTAAAAATCGCCGAATGCACTTTTTGTACTTCAGAAAGACAAGGGTATACTAAACACTAATGATTATTTTGATGTGACATTTGGCACAGATGTCACTGACAGTCATACCAACCTAGGAAAAAAATATTTCGACGAATGGGTTTTCTTGCGAAATATAAATTAAAAAGTCTTACTATTTTTTGCCCACAGTAGAATAACTGTCCTATAAAAGTTAAACAGAAATCTCTCGAAATTAAATTGCAAATCGAAATAAATATATATATATATATATATATATATATATATATATATTAGGGCGTATCGAAAAAATCGAAATTTCTTAGATCTTTTAGCGGTAGTGCGGAAAAGTTGTGAACTCCCTTTATGAAAAAGTGCGCGGAATCTTAAAACTGTGGGTTGATATCTTCTGTCGCCTCAGTGGGCCGAAAGTTCCAAAAATTGGACTAAAAATGATTACAATACAAAAATTAATAAATAATCAAAGATTTCGCTCATCGGTTTGGGGTAGCGCTTACAAGTTACTGTTTTGTAACAACAACAACCATAGAAAATTGTAGAATTATAGGTTAATATCTTCTGTCGCCTCATCAGCATCGAATTTTTGAAATTTTGATGCAGTTTGGTAGTTTGGTAGTTTTGCATAACTGTTTACTGCTTGCACAATGCACAATCGAGACAGATTGGGTTTGTCCAGGGCTACACTACATACCGGGCTTGCTCATTCATTATGATGACGTCACAAAAGGTGGCTGACTAGGAGGAAAGACATACAGCGATTGGCAAAAAACGATGGGCGCGTTGCTTTGGACCAATCGCTGGTCGCGGTCAGCCACCATTTGTGACGTTTTGAGAGTGAATGAGCAAGCCCGGTATCTAGTGTTGCCTTGGTTTGTCGATCTGCCAAAATAGTGGAACACCCTATTTTCACGCCGAGAAACAACAACAGCCATATTTTTTTTTTGAATTATACGTTAATATTTTCTACGGCTTCATGGACATCAAATTTCGAAAAATGAAGGCAAAATTTTAAATAAATACACGTCACACTTACCTCATTTTAATGCAACACAAACTTTATTTTACCTTTCGAACATACAAATGACAAAAGCATTACTGCTTGTAATCATTTTGGTCTCAAATTTTGACATGTGTTTTCTGGATTCTAGTGTTGCTCTAATAAATCTATCCCTGTTCTGCGGACCAACTGTTTTTCCGGAGGCTGCAGTGACTAGTTTCACAATCCGCTCTACCGCTTGTGTGTGTGAAGCAAATTTAATAAAGTCCTAGCAATACATTGGCATACTGCCCTGTATCATCTTCAGAAATTCTTGAGAACTGATCTCTCTCAGAACAGGAGGCGATATCACATAAGAAGCTTGCCAGTCAATGAGATCTACATAGTCTGTAGCTCCAAAGTTAACAGCAGGAATAACGAATTTGCGAACACAATTTCCCTCT